>LR737389.1:11585969-11697219 GCA_902655005.2 Marronus borbonicus
CTCATCCAGTGATTCTCAACTATGTTTAAAGAATTTTGACCATTCACTTTGAAGAACAATCGTCGCTTTATACGAACCCTAACGGACATGTACTGCACCATAAGATATCTTCCCAAATAAAAAAATAAAAGATTCTTAAGCTTAAAATAAAGAAAGTGTAAACTAAGAAGACACGCTAATATCATACTAGACTACCTAAGAAACAGTCATAGGGAAGCCTTGAAGACGGGTTCTTCCCTGCAAATACCTCAGTAAGTTGGATTATTAGAATACTGATAAGTAGAGCTATTCTCCTGCAATTTAACAATTATAGGCTGCTAGATTTAATTCGAAATGAGAAAAAAACAAATGCATAATAGCAATGATTAGGCTAAAGATAATAGTGTAATCTCCGACATCATTTCATAAATGGTTCTTGTGGCACTATAAATCATGCAAATTGCTTAATTTCTATGAAATCATATTCAGCAACATAGCTTTTGAAAGCTTTGACTTGTGCACTGGTGCATTATCGCAGAGCAACTGGGTACTTTGCGTCAGTTTTCCGCGCCTTTTAACTTTATTAGAATCTATAATGCGATGCATTATGCTTGCATAATACTCTCTCTATTTAAATAATGAATCATTAAAATTGCTCGACAATCTCAAAAAATAGTTGCCATTATTCTCCCTGCAGAAGGGTTGATTTAAAATTTTTTTTTTGAGACTTTGCAGTGGCTCCTGTATTGATCCTTGTTTTGACTCAGGATCAAAGTGATGGACCCAGGATTCATCTCGAGTGGAAACTCGATTATTAATTAAATCTGGTCCGTCTCTACAAAGCGCCAAAAATTGTTCACACGTTTCCATCCGAACACACATTTGGAATGGCGAAAGGACTCACATCATCCAGTGATTCTCAACTATGTTTAAAGAATTTTGACCATTCGCAAATGAAGAACAACCGTCGCTGTATACGAACCCTAATGGACATGTACTGCACCATAGGATATTTTCCCAAATAAAAAAAATAAAACATTCTTAAGATTATTAATTTATTTTGAATAATCTTTCTAACTTTACGCAAATACGTTTTAACCAAAGATCATACATTTTGAACGGCAGTGTATAATATAATCACAATTGTGAAATGCGACTATTATCAAGCGCGTGATGCTTCTCCAAAATGGGAAATGAGTATGTATATTTTACTCTTATTTACAATTCGTACATATTTATATGTAACCGCGTTCTATTTTTAGACACGGCACTAGTATGACACGATCGAAGAACGCTGCTGTTGTGGGCTTTCCGAAAATTTTGCTAGTTATAGCCTGTAATCAAACAGCCGCAATGTCGGATATTCGGAGGCGTCTCACTGCAGATAAGACCTTCAATATCTAAATACACGTATATATATATGGAATGTGGTTGTATGTACACAAAACGTTTTGTGTGTCAAGTGGAATTTGAAAAATCCCGTTATCGAATACGTGTTTGATGAATGAATAACTTGATTTCGCTGGAGCGATGTGTGCAATTATCCGCATTTGGATCCGAACAATCGTAAACACTAGGACACGTACATTATCTGTACATTTATTTCCTTTGTTCTTTTATTTTTTTTTGCGTTTTGCGTTGCATTAAAAGCTGTTTTATTTTATCTTATGGGTAATCAAATGCTGGATGTAATCGCCCGAAAATCGATTTTGTAAAACAATCGATACCTCGGCATAATGCTAATCCTGTTCGACAAGTTATAAAATAATTTGTTATTTTCTTGTATTTTCTTGTTTTAAGTCTACATTCTAGGCCAGATAGCTTCATTATTGCAGCCCTTCAATACAAAGAAATGCAAACGCCAGAATTCCGTTCATTCGGACGGACAGCGGCTCTATCTCAGCAATGGTAAGTTCTATTGGATTCGAGAAAAAAATCAAATATAAAGGTAATCAAGAGCATCACATTAAAAATAGTTTATTGTGCGGAACTGTGTAAGAAGTGAGAAAGTGGAAAAGGCACAATTTTTCAAAAAATTCAAATGAAATGGTGGCCCACGTGATAGTGCACAGATTTCTCTTAACACGTAATGACAAATTCTTTCATATAAAATGAAGGTAACACTGTGGTTCTCAAGAATGTTTTAATTACTTTTAATTTTTTTCTCTTTTAAAATCCTAGTGTTGATTCCGTCTCCAGCAACATCCCCTGTATTTTTTAGGCATTTCAGTACGTTCTTTGTAAGATTTTCGAATTTCGATAGTTTGTTTTTATTAACTTTTGTGTAGTTGCAAATAGGGTTGATGATGGGTATCGATTCTGCAATATCTTCAATACTAAGTACGAAGTATGAATTGAATTTTTCTGCTATTTCTATTTCACTTTTAATCTTTTCGCCGTTAAAATTTATTTCTTTATTATGAACTTAAGGAGTGCTAGTGGAACACTTTACACGTGCAATTTACACACCGAAGGCTCCGTAAGGTTATGACACGTTGCGTTATAACTAGAAAACAAGCGAAAATCGGATAAAAACATGAGTATTTTCAGATTATTTTCGCGTGTACAATACACTCCTGAAGGTTCCGTTTAAGAAAATTACTTTGGCACTATATTTTTTCTTATTCGCCCTGCAAATTTTAAAATAATAAGTTGTGAGGCAATTACCCTACATAAGCAGGAAATTAAACTGTTTTAACTTGCTTTTAAACACAAGAAGTATTATGATATCAATAAGGAAACAAAAAAATATTAAATTGAGGCACTTACACTTGGTTTCAGTGAAATACTGGGCCGATAATCGTGGGTGTTTCTAAAACAATTGTAAAACTAGAAAATTACTAGAACTAGAAAAAAAACTTTATAAGTAAATATTCTAGGTTCACAGCTTTTAGGTACTGCAGAAGTCATAAATTAAATCTGAAAGGCCCCCCGAAGTCAATATGAAATCTACTTAGGAGGATTTTCATTTTTATGACGAATTATTCCACAAACATCGAAAACATCAAGAATTTGTTACTATTATTGATCACAGCAAGATAACTTCTATCTATTCTTAATAAGCAAGGACTGGGGCGTAGTATGGTAAACAACTCATAAGTATCGGCACCCTCCGCACCGCACAAGTTTCATCAAGCGGTGACCGGTTGATGATGAGGACCATTCGTGTCCTCGAAACGGCCGTCCCGGACTAATTATTATATTACTATATAATAAATTAAACTTGTGTGGTGCGGAGGGTGCCGATACTTATGTGTTGTTTATCTATCTATTCTTAAATAACATAAAATCAAACTCAACAAATGTGTATAGTGAGCATCCTCCTCAAACACTTAAAATAAATGAGATCAATAATCAAAATAATCCTGCCGTGGGATTATGAGTAGATGTATTAGGAACATTATTTTGGTTATGGTTTTTGTTTATTTATGATGAGTTTTTTAAGTAAAAAATTACTGTTTTTTTTTAAATCTTTAAAAATCATTGGAAATTTTTAGAAATCAGTAAGAATCTTTGGAAGTTGTAGTTCTGCGATTCTTATAAATTAGTTCATCATCATCATTTTACCATCATACAAGTCGAGAAGGAAGATGTTTTTGATTAGCACTCTAGATTTATTATAGCCGAGGTCGTATTTACATTTAGTTAACTTTACAAAGCCTATTATAGGCATCGATAAGCAGGTATAAGTGGCATATTGCAAGATATCGAATACTCCATCATCTTAACCGCTATTTTAATTGTTTGTTGTGGCGATTAAAATTCCTTGATAGATGGTGATATCACTATTTATCATTGGCATGAATTAGAGAATGGAATATTATTTGATTACTATTTAGTTAATTGGAAAATTGATACCAATAGCAATAATCAGAAATTTAGAGGGATACTGTTCATCAATTTTACTTTCTTTCATAGCATACGATACCCTGGAATTCGAATTCTTCGCGGCCATGTATAATCAATTTTCATCAGTGGCTTTTATTTATGTGCTTGGGTTCAGTATTTCGCCAAATTTTTATTCTTAAGCTTATTTTTTGGGAGCATCTTGACAAACCCATTCTCTACATTTGGAGACCGAATCAAGATTTCATCGAAGACTTTCTTGGAAGTGTGAGGCGACAAAGTGTTAATATACGAAAAATAGTGCTAATTGAGTTCCAGAGGAAGCGGACAAAATCAACTTTGAAAATTGCAATTTTACAATAATCACATAAGCGACGAATTGAATTTCTTGAATTCTTTGTATATGTATATCAAAAACCAAGCAGGTACAGTGACATTTTTTATGTTTTGTCTCTCCCTGAGGCGATCTATATCTATATATTCTACTACTCGTAGCCGTGCGCTTGGATTATTATAGGAATCGCAGGTAGATTTTATTACTCCCACCCCCACATTTCTTCTTGGCATTTCATATTGTTCACCTATCGAGTATAAGGGTCCATCTAGTATTAGCAAGTCCGATTCTTATCAGAAAATTCCTTCTTTTAGCCACATATCTTTGGGGTGTAGAAATAAGGAAATTATTACTAGTTTTGTTGACACAAAAGTCTTAAATAATTCAACCGTACCTCCAAATTGTACAAGCTCTCATATTCGTATTTCAACCCCTTTTTTGAAGGAAAAAATTAATTATTACACGTACAATATTGCTTAGTTCCATCATAAAATAATGTGAAATGAAGAAGAACAAATAATTTAAAAATTGTTTAAATAAAATATCAAGTGCGTTATATCATTCTAAAGGTAATTTTATATACTTTTCAATAGTGTAAAAATATATAGGGTGTTCCATATAAAAAAAAACGCAAGTCTTGATAATATCTCAAAAAATAGGAGTTTAAAAAAAGAAAAAATTAGAGCATAGGATTCTGCGTCAAAAAGCGCCCTAATATAGTTTTAATATAAATCAAGCATTTTCACAAATAAAAAAGTTACAAGGGTTTTTAAAAATTACACGTTTTAAGAAAACGCTCTGTATCTCTTATATTAAGGAAGATATAAAAATAGGGATTTCACCAATCGATTTCTCTTTAAAATCGAACTCCAGAAGCTTAGGTCAGTTTTTGTCTAATTCCTTTAGAAATATAAGTTACCTATTAAAAGTATCGAATTTGGCCCACCTTGTTAATTCTCTTAAACGGATTGCCCTAATTTTTACGAAACAAGCTATAAATATGTGCTATTGAAAAGTAATTCCGTTTTTGTACAAATATTATACAGGATGTCAATATTTATCGTTTAAATATGTTAAATGTTTGTAAATTATTTAATATTAAACCAAAATCAACTATACATCATGATACTGTTATAAAATTTCAACCATAAAGATCGAAGGCGCTACCGAAGAGTTTCGCATAATCTATGCTTGCGTCAAGGTGCGATTCATAGAAAGTATATTCTCTTGAAGTATTTAATTATGTAACCGCGCCTAAAATATTTGTGGAAACAGATTTTTCGATTCTTGTAAAAATGACGAGGTGTTATCGGCTTTAAAGTACTAAACATACAACAGGAAAAAAAATTACTTACAGAAAGTTTTTTCGGTTTCATCATTAAAAGTTGCTTTGCTACATTTTTGAATTTAGAGATAAAAGAAACTGTAACTGGTTGTACAAATCTACAGTGAATTTGATAATGCTCTAGCTAACTAGTAAGTCGTACTTTTATTTACATTCTCCACATTCCGTTGTTGACTAGTCACCTAAGCATGTGAAAATCGCGGTGTTTTATTGTGGCCATTATGTACTGTAATGACATAAGCATCAGAAAGTGGTTTTCTTTATTGATATCAACGAATTTTCAGAAAATGATTGCTTTACCGCTTACAAATATTTTACATAGATTACCTAATATTTATGAGAATTTATCATGTATTATCTGAGTTTCAACGAAATAGAATAAAATATCAAAGTAGATCTTACTTGAAGAAGAAAAATATATTGAAGGTCATACATAAAGAGATAATAAAGGCTTTGGATTAAGATGTCTTGCTGTAAGTCTATACACTTTTCCCAGCAATGCTTCTATATCTTTAATCGGTCTAGACAGAAGTCCTGCAAAAGGCATTACCTCATTTGATGAAAATCTCTGACTTCCGAGCGAAACTTTAAGCTTAGGAAAGAGAAAAAAGTGCCTAAAGAGCAGATTTAGTTTTGTCAATTCGAACCCCAATTAGCGACGTTTTGCTATGGCAGCTACTGAAATGTGAGACCGCCCATTGTTTTGGCTGTTTGTTCAGCTCGTCAAGTATTGATACGCAGTATGTCTCCGTGGTTTTTTTCCTTTTTCAAGATAGTCGAATAGCACAACTTCGCGATTATCTCAGGAAGCAGTCGGCATCACTTTCCTTGCCGATCGAACAGTCTTCACTTATTTTGAAGCCGATTCGCCCTTCGCAGTTCCCTGTTTCGACTATGCTTTAGCTTCAAGAGTGCATACTAATCGACGCCAAAACTCCGACTTATTTCGCTGTGACTAGTTCAGCGAGGCTTTGAAAATGTTCATTCGAATTCGTTTTTGATCCTGGATGGCCAAGCGTAGCACCCAACTTGCGGTTTGCTTTTCCACGCCCAATTCGATGTTATCGGTAGTGGTTGCGATTCTTGGCCGTCCCTTGAACATTCATCGTCAACCAAAGTGGTACGACTAAATTTAAATTCAGCTGCCCAAAATTTCGCTGTGGCAAATGTGACCTCCAGTAAACGGCATCCATCTCGACTTTGATTTGCGTAGGCGTATTGCCCTTCGAATGCAAGAACTTAATGATTTTTTACGTTTTTACAGAAACACTAACGTCTGATACAAGCGAATGTTAAATAACAATTAAACGCCCAAAATAGCTGAATTCTTCATTGTTTAAGGCAAGTATTAGTTGGAACTTATTAACTTTCTTTAAAAGCAAAAAAGTTAAGCTACCTGAAATTGCAATAAATAATAATACAACAACGTAACGATGTTCATTGTGGTAACAACGTCTGCAAACGGTTATATTTCTTGAGAATTAGTAAGCGAAATCCTTGATATTTACTATAGCGCTACTCTGAGAGAAAGGAATTGGTTCATCCAGCAAACCACGAAGTGTTGCACATTTATGCGTTTATTCAACTAAAAATATGTTCATTGAACGCTTTGGTGACTATATCCAACTTATTTTGGATCTGAACAGAACGCACTAGCTTTGATTTAATTATTTTTGTTATTAGATCAAACCTAATATTTATGTTGGTTGTGTTTCAAAACCTAATTCAAACACAACAGACAACAAAGAATTGTACAATCGGCGTTTGGATCAATTTTTATTTCCTTATGCACACTGCTTCTACGCAAGCATTTTTTTTGCTTTCTACCAACATGAAGTAGTGTTGGCTACAATGATTCAATGGTGTAAAGAAGGACGAAGTCATAAGATTTGGTGAAATGCACGTCAAACGTTGGGAGAGAGCTCGCAATAGACCAGCAATCCTCAAAGGAGCCGGATAACGTTCGAACTCTTTTTGCCTTCGACAAACTTTATAACTGCTTGACATATTAATAAAACACTTGCGGTAAGAACAGTTTATTTTTTCCGTAAACAGTTCAAAAACCAACAAGGAACTGTAGCAGGAATATACTCAGAGGAGCAGCTACAGCTGAAATAATCATGCCTGTTAGAGTCTGAGATCACGGTATTACAAGCGGAATTCTCTGCATTAGCCTTAAATGAGCGCTATTCAATTCATCTCAAAACGGCAGGTATAAACATGAACCTGTTTGGTGACAACTTCAACAAACTTTAGCATAAGATGAGGCATGCATGGGTTGTCTACCTGAAAATGGGACTCCTTCTGCACGTATCCTGTTTTGGCGTTAATTAGAAGTACTCTACGCGTCGCGAACGTACATGTCCTCTTATTTGCAGTAGCACTTACGAATCGACCAATTATATGTATTAATCCACAGTAGGCATACATCTTCCAAGATGTTGCGTAATAAAAGATCTTTTTAAGATCATTCCTAAAGAAACCAAGATGAGTCCTGTTCCTTATCTTCAAATTTCTCAAGTCATTTTAATAGGAATGCAGAAAAATATGGCAGATGGCTTTAAAAAAGAAGCTTATACCAATTTTACCTACACATTCCATTGTCCTGGTTGATAACGCGCCTTATCATAATACCCAAAAAATCATGCTCCAACAAGTAATAATAAAAAGAACGAAATAATTGGCTGCTTAACGTTAAAAAGAATTTTAATAGCAGGATCTTAAAGCCACAATTATATCAATTATACCAGCTAATTAGACGGTTTAAGGGTCAATATAAAACTTATCAATTCTACGAAATTCTACAACGTCAAGGACATACAATTTTGAGACTTCCATGAAACTTTTTCTTACAAAGTTTAACTAACTTTCACCACACATTGTATACAGACACCACAAATAATGTTACCGATAGCGCGATAAGTAGCCAAATGACGCCAATATTAAATAAATAGTTCGAATCAAGCACCGAATAAGAAAACGCGTTACTGGACGTGGGAAAAGACGTCGCGTCATTTGACGACCAAACCCGTTGGTTCTTGCTTTGCTCGATATCAATTAATATACTAACAAATTACACAATATTACAAAAAGCTGTTTTGTCGGCAAATACATCGAGTACTAAATTGGAACATTTTCATAATTTCTATAAATAGCCACTATACGACAAGGCGCATGGTTATTATGCAGATAAGCCTTATGTGATTGATTAGAGGTTGCCAGATTATCTATCTTTAAGTCAACTAACGTAATACGATTAAATATTTGCTGGCCTAATACATACGCGGAAGGTTTTCTTTAATTTATCGAAAACAAGATCAATCATGCCGATAAACCTTTATTTTATTACTAAACAGGGTGTCTCATCGGGAACTGCATCGATCGATGCGTGAAGGACTATGTATTAGAAAATTCTGAAAATTTGCCAGTACACTAAAGCCGACATGTGCTATTAAACTAAAATATTTTTAATAATCTGATACTTCCGGTTATACCGGAAATAGCTGTCAACTTGGGAAATTGAAATTTTGCAAAATTGTTTGGCCTATGTCGCGTCCCACAATTACCCTTTCAAAGCGAAAAAATCGCAAAACTAAATTTTTTTAAATACAACTACTTATTTATCTGAAAAACTTCGGAACATTGGCTGCCAAGTCGTTAAAAAGGTATGAATTGAGCGGAACAGTGCGTAATTTATTTAAAACAGGAATGTGTAATTAGTGTTCGAAGAAGTACCGAAAACACAACAGCCGAGGCTTTGTAGGAAGAATTTAAAGTACAAATATTCTCCATGTAAACCTTGTCTTGTGCAACAACTTTCTCACGATGATTTCGATAGAAAAATTTTGTGAAGTTATGACAGAGCGTGATAGAAGTAGAGTGACAGTTGGTAAAAATCACCCAGCCTACAGATTGATGAGGTTGTCTTCGAATTATCGGTGTCGAGATAACACCCCGAAACGTGTGTCGAGACCTGAAGCTGAAACAGTCCTTTTCATTAGACACTCGAAGACGTCCACTATGTGGCCAGTTTTCCACTCTACCAAATTCTTGATATCTGCGTTACTTACAAGGGTGAGGTGGCACTCACCGATCGGATTGAAACCCGACGATTTACGGATTTTAGCAGTTCTTAACATTGTCTAAATCAGAGTATGAGAATGGTCCTATAGCATGTGGACGAATCATATATGTTATCTTTAATTTTTTTGGGGTAGTTTGAAATGAGGGCGCCGCAAGTACGGATATACGGGTAAATGGTATTTCGCAGAGATCACCTGTACGTCCCCTTTTTCCGATTAACACCTACTTTGCAAGGGAGTGCACAGTGGACCAGGGGCGACAAAACTATTGAGACAAAGCAATCGTTTCAATTTTCATTGAAACTTATTTTAGAGTAATTTAAAACGTTTAATTTTTATTACAAACCAGTATATTTAGTAAAAAATTCATTGTTGTCCTTAAAAAATCATATTTTAAATTACAACAATGGAAGTTTACAAAAGAAACATAAACAAACAAATTATGGAAACTGGAATACCAAGAATAGGTAGTTATCAATATTTTTGCCATCTTTTTGGCATAAGTATCAAATTTTTCGGAATTTAATTCGAAATTGTCTGCAAAATTACGCGAAATCTTTCGATAATACTTTCAACGCCCGTAATTTGAGAGGAGACTTCTGCATTCTTAAAAAAGCAACGAGCAATATTCCCAGCATTTGTCTCAATTTTTTCCTGTGGTCGGTGTTGTTTAAGTAACCTTCTTTAATCATTTGCCGTTGTTTTTTCTCCATTTTTCTTCAGCTGAAAAGCTTTTACGCACTGATTCTGTTCTGCTCTCTTTAGTAGGCATCAAATCCCGATTTTTGCGGTCGTTTTGGTCTCTCGTTTCCTTTTATTCTTAGCGACGTTGCTAACTCGAATCCTTGTTTTACTCATTCTGCGTATTTATTTCATAAACATCCTATGATTTCTTGAACGTTTTCCCCATCTTGTTTTGCAGTTAACATAAAACGAGTCTAATTTTCTCTTGAGATCTTCTTATTGTGACTTAGTTAAATATGATTATTCCAATTTTGGTTTCACATATTGAGTTAGCTTTTGGTTAGTTTTTCTTACCAGTTGTAGGTACCTACAGGTAAAAAAAGATAAATTTGAAACCGGTGCTTATTCCTCTCAACGCTACTCGTCGCTTAAGGACACGTTTTTCGCCAAGTTCGCAAATTCTTGGAAAATTTCTCGATTGTACAATAAAATAATAACATTTTAAATTTTTGATATCTTTAGATCGCTTTTAGAACCGTTGTAAAAGGTAAATATTTTTACATAAACTTATTTTTATGTAAAAAATAATTTTATTTAATAAGACTACATATTTGTAATGTACATACATACATACATACCCAAAGCTTCCTCAGCCATTTTACACTTAACAAGCAATAATGCCTACAAACGTTCATTTTCTTATAGAACAATTTGCACAATTTGACGATACACCTCGGAAACTCTAGAACGGTTGATTCGAAACGTCTGTAACAACCTAAACAAGCAGATTTTGGGATTGCTACGATAATTAATTGTGTCTCCAGAAAATACTTTAAATTTGGAATTATATCGCCGTAATCCGTTTAGTCTGCCTACTGTGGAGTGGAAAGTGGTAAGGCTGGAAAAAAAAATCTCATTTGCGCAAACATTGTCGGAATTTCAGGAGTAGATCTCGTGAGATTTCGCCGCTACAGAAAGCGGCGCTTTCATGTAAAGCAGTCATTCTTGTTTAAGAATCTCATTTCCCGACATTTTAACAGGTAAATGATGAAAATAACGACAAAACATGCTATAAAACTGAAATATTGACAACAAAAAAAAAACGTCATGCGATGCACACCTGTTTATGATCTTTTTTATTTCCCTTATATATGCGGATGTTTACCGGAGTAATAAAAATACCTCGGTTTAATTACACTAATTTATATACAGGGGATTTAAGACTTTCGACGATATGTGTATTATGTAAGTCGAAATTCTAAACTATTGTCTAATTTAGTTATATTGCTTTCATCAATACTGATACCTTTTATCTGAATATAACTGCGCCAACGTAACGATATGTAACTGCGAATTGAATAATCGAAGGTGAGTAGTTGAGATTAAGTTTTGTACGTTTTTGTAAACATAAGAGGAATTACTTACTGCGTAAAATTATCTATCGTCTCGATCTGTAGCAGATAAGTACAACATAATTTTTGCAAATGCAACTTGGAATTATTTCTTCGATAACATCACGTTTGATACCCTTATCCACTTCATTACTTGTTTTCTAACAAAGCTACCGGGAGCCTATGCTAAATTTATGATGGTTCTTTTGTTTCTCATTTTTTGTAATATACTATGTCCAGAATCTTGTTTTCTATCGCTTGATGTTGAAACATCAACGCCATTCTATTAAAAAAACATAAACAATCTAAGTTAGTTTAAAATAAAAAATGCTATTAATAACGATTCTGTTTTTCTCCTCCCACTTGGGAGCTTCAATAAATAACAAAGCCGGCAATACTGCGCCGATCACATTCAACATCCTGTATTTGATTGGATCTAACGACAAAGGAAATGTGAGATGTCTGTTGATATGCCAAAAATAATCGGCGGTTAGACTCATCCGATTTTACTGAAATTGCGGTCTTAACGTTAAAATCTATCGCACATATATATATATAGGTGTGTCACCTCATGATGGTGTGAGCTGATCATCCATTTCCATATCGCGTGCAAGATATCAACAAAAGGATATGATTATTGGATAGTTGCTTTGTTACTATATCGCCAGAGCTGACCTGTGTTTTTTTTTTTGTTTTTAGATACACATACGCATATACCTGTTAACAAGATAAACTTCAGGCCAATATCATGTAACAGCTGTTGGTGCCTGTGTTTACAAAATATTGATAAGGATCTCCAGGAGATACCTAAATCAAAATATACTCGTAAAAGATCGTATTGAGTTTTTAGAGTGTATCAGTTTTTGTTATGGCGGATAAGCGACTATAATGTCCTCAACTTCCATAGTTTAAAGCGGAGACTCCCAAACTTTTTTGTCCCGTAGATCTCCCGTCTGCAGAATATCGAATTACTTAAACCGATTAACCGCAAACATATTTCCCACAACTATCAACTTTAATAAGTGTTTTAAAAAGAGGACAATTGTAAAAAAAAAACATGTATAATTTGTATTCAGCTCTTTATTGAAAAGACGCAAAATTAATATTTAGTTTTTTGACGGAATAAATCAGAACTAGTAAACCTAATGAAAAGTATTCTTTATATGTTAAAAAGTCGATAAGAGGGCGCCGTCTAAATTCAGCATATTTTACGTTCTAAAATTACAGCGAAAAAGAAAAATTACGGAAATAGCAACGACAGGTGGGACAACTACAAAATATTGAAGAGAAATGCTAGAGGAATTTAATGAATATTTTACAAATACACGGACATAGGAATGTCTATCCACAAACCACGGTAGCCAGAAACCATACACCATCAACTATTAAATTTGGAAGAGTAACTGTAGAAGAAGTTATGAAAATAATCAGATCTGTGAAAAAAGAAAAAATAAAGAATCTGGTATCGATAAGATAACTACGGAAATAATTCAACAAACCTTCCAAACGTCAGCTCCAATTTTACGTAAACTAATGAACAAAATCCTAAAAGAAAAAGAAGGAATATGTCCAAATTACCTTAAAGAAACTATAAATAGAGACTGTATTTAGAAATAGAAAAACCAAAATTGTAGACCAACGGTCGCTACTGTCGACATTAAACAAAAAATTTCTAATATAACTTGCACCGTGTATGAATTGACCGGTACCATAAAAAAGGAACCTTGATAACAATAAAATTGTGGTGGCCATATTCGTAGGTATGAAGAAAATTTGCGGTACCGAATCAAAGGAAAAAACTAGTTGAAAAGATTAAATGTTACGCTTTCAAAAATGAAGAGCTAAATTTAATAAATATATGTCTTGAAAATAGAGAAAAAAGAACAAGATTGGATAACTTCATAAGGAATCCCTTGTATATACGTACCCTACCGGCCATAAGTGTTTACCCACCTTTATAATTGGCGATTCTTCAAATATACTGTATGTTATCCCTATAAAAGTATTTGTATTATTAAACTGTAAGTACGAGATAGATTATAGTTGCTATGTAATGATCTGTGTTACGTAATGAGCCGACTGGCATTAAGATATTGCAAATGATTTTTTACGATTTAGGTCCGTTCAGGTAGACGGACTAGATAAAGAGCAGTTTCTGGGAAATGTTTATTGCGGCTGTCATAAAATATAACAGACGACACAGGCACTTTAATATAATGAAAAATTTAGTTTACAATTAGCTTTCCCATTGAAAGCAGCGAATAGTGAACAGTTTGTGCAAAGTGTTTTAAAACAGCCAGTAAAATTAAAGCAATGTCGACAAGAAAAGAATTATCAACAGCAATGCGCGTTCAAATAGTGGCATATCACAACATCGGTAAAAGTAACCGAGAAATTGTTACCTTATTGAAATTAAACCGTAGAACCGTAGATTATAATGTGAAAAAGTATCAAGCAAGTGGCAGTGTATCGAATAAACGGCGACCCGGACGGCCAAAAATAACAACACCAGCAGAAGATCGTGTTATGGTAATGACAAGCAAGCGAAATAGACGGAAAACAGCGCCAGAAATTGCTGCCGAAGTGAATATTTCGCGTCCAAAACCTGTTAGTGTCACCACAGTGAAAAGGCGTTTGCGCGAAGCTGGTTTGTATGGAAGGATTGCTATGCGGAAACCGTTATTACGCAAAGCAAACAAAGCTAAACGGTTAACATGGGCAAGAGAACACAAAGATTGGATGTTGGAAGATTGGAAGAAAGAACTCTGAACCGACGAATCTAAATTTCTCACTTTTGGTTCAAAGAGAAGGACATTTGTCCGTAGATCGAAAGGGGAACGAGTACTTGAATCCTGTGTTATGCCAACAATAAAACATGGAGGAGGATCAGTTATGATTTGGGGTTGTTTGGCGGTGCCTCTGTGGGAGATTTGGTCAAAATATATGGTATCCTGAGAAAAGAAGGCTATGGGGAAATTTTGGGGAGGAATGCTATCCCATCTGGAACACGATTAATCGGTGAGAACTTCGTGTTCCAGCACGATAATGATCCGAAACATAAGATATGTCGTGAGTATTTAGAACAGCTGGAGCACAGAAACCAAATTATTGTTACGAAATGGCCATCCCAAAGTCCAAACCTCAATCCGATCGAGCTTTTGTGGGAGGAACTCGATCGACAGGTTCGAAAATCTGCTCCAACATCGGCAACAGTACTTTGGACGCAACTACAGGATACGTGGAGGAAAATAGAGCCACTAACACTAGCGAAGCTGTTAGAAAGAATGCCGAAACTGTGTGTGGCAGTAATAAAAGCGAAAGGAGGACATATTGACGAATTCCAAATTTAAGTAAATTTATGATTATCATTGTTAGAAAATTGACAAGCACATTGTTTTTATAACTGTTAAAGTACTTTGTATAAGCACAGAATAAAGGTTTATTTTATAATTAGTATTTGACTTGTTTTTGTAATATTTTAAGGGTGGGTAAACACTTATGGCCGGTAGTGTATATGTTGGACTACCGCAAGGAGGAAATCTGGCTTATTTGTCTATTCATAGCTTTCTTTTTGGTAAATTTATGGGTTAACGAATCTCAATAACAACCAACACAAAACTATAGGCACACTCCGCGTCATGCAAGAAGATACGTCAATCCTCATTATCAACTGAAGATCGAATGAGGTGAGAAAAAAATTCTTAATTCTGACCTGTTCTATCCCTACTCTCGAGAAAAATTATTATTTACTTCGTCTTCAGTTGAAAATGATGATCCACGTATCCTCGAAACAGCTGTCCCGGATCAATCAAATAAACGAGTGTGCCGATACTTTTGTGTTGTTTGCCGTAGTACCCCACAGTCCTTGATATCATTATTACTACTTCAATATTTGAATAATAATACAATAAAACCGCTTAAAAATAAATAATTCCTTTATAGAGCGAATTAATAAAATACTACGAAAAAGTCGGCTGTTGTAACATCAACAATTGGCCTTGCTTGCGTACGGAGAATTTTTTTTTATTTTTTTTGTCAAAATGGAATGACTGAAGTATTTTTTGTATATTTAATGCATGCGTTCTAACAAAGAATGTTAATGGAATCATTTAGTCACTCCAGTTGTTCTTCCAACAAAGAAACACAGTTGCATTAACAAAAGAAAAGTAAAAATTGAATGCAGGCTGCCGTAACTGAATTGAAATTGTTAAACTAACTAATATCGTTGTTTTCGCCGATTTAATAAGCGACCTTCTCTGTATACTTTTAACTTTGAAAAGCGAAGAACTTTTAATAAAAATAAACGACCTGTGTTTTTTGTTACACCTGAATTTCTAGCTATCTCTCTTTCGAACACACTACTAACTACTACTAACAAAGTGTGTTTCTGATAAAGACGATATGATTTATTGTTTTGGGAATAAAATTGCTATTCGTAATTCGTATTAAATAGTGCTAATCATCCATATATTTCAAATTCCTTTCAATTAAATTGAATTCGATCTATAGATGATTTTTAAAGAATAATGATTAACGAATATTGCTTGATCATAAAGCTGATGATGTTATCAATAAAAAATGTTACTATTGTGAGTGCACAACTACAATCTTTGGTTTCATTAAAATTTTACAAAGATGAATATTGTTCCATCGAAAAATACCGCTTTAAAGTTTAATATACACAAGACCATAAAACTTTGTTTAATTAAAGATACATATCAGAATTTCTCTAAGCTAATTGTATTATGGTAAAGAACAAATTGTAAGATTTAATATGAGGGTATTTGGACATTTTGTGATAAATTGCTGCTATCTGTTGAATGATCTATAAGTATGAATAGCTATGACTGGCAGGAATTTTGATAAGCATGTAGGAGACCTGTAATGGCCAAATTGCCACTTATTGTCGCTTTGATAAAGGGAGCTGTTATCATCAATTCATCTTCTCATACGCAGATGACGCTTTGGTAAATATTGGATTCGACAGAATATTTTTATCTCGTTATTTCTGGTTCCATTTTGTGGAATTATTAGTTAAAATCGTTGCTGTTGTTTTCAAGTTCTTGTTTTATTTGCTTTTAAAGGATTAAATGTTGTTACGAGACTCTTGTTTTTAAATAAATTAATATATTTAATTTTGCAAATCGAAAATCAAATCAAGCAAATTTTAGGAGACGCGAGATACAGATTTATTTATCCAATGAATTTTAAATTATATTCCTTTTTTGAAAATGTTGCTTTTTAAAAGTGCAAATACGAATTCCTACCACAATGCCTACCCGACTTTTGATTAGAATTTTAAAGTTGAAATTTATAAATTTATTTTTAAATTGAGTTTATGTCTAAATATTTTAATTTTCGGTACATGTTGTTACTGTTGTTTCTTCTAAAATTGTTCTATATGAAGTCCAATCTTGCATTGATTCAAAGGTTTCTTTCAATCAAAGCAATATATGTTACCCCAAAGAAGTGGCAGTTCAGCAATAGAATCAAATAAATATTCCTTACATACAAAGAAATATTTCTCGTATTACAACATTTCTTTGAATGAAACAATAATCAATTTTGTCGTTAAGAAACACTTTTCAATTAAAACTTGAACATATTTATTTTTAAATGGAAGTAAAGAAGATCTTACTTCACTGAAAGAAAGCGATATTTCTAGCCAAAAATATACTCTCCATTCAAATTTATATTTTTTGAGCAGATATTTCTTTAAATCCAAAGAGTTACTTAGTACTGTATGCCATGTAATTATGTTAAAATAAACAGTAAACACAAAGACATGTGTTTTTTGTCAAAAGTTGGCGGAGTAATGATAACACTTAGGACGAAATGGAAACTGCTACAACTTCTTTATTATTTGTTTTAAGATAATAGTGTATCGAAACTTTTACATCATAGCTTAAAATATCTTTCAAAATTTTTAAAAATATACAGGATGTTCCATTAAAAAAATTATAAATTTCAAAATTTCTCGGAAATGCGCCATGCAATTGTTTTTTCGTATACTGCATATTAATCAGCGTTGGAAACACTATTACTTTGCTAATTTAACCTTCAAATGTATGAAAACTATGAAAAACACGACATGTTAAAGTGTTTTGTAGAAATAGGTGAAAATGAGGAAGCTGCATGTAACATTTACTATGAGCGATATCCTGAAAGACAATACCCGTTTAGAGACATTTTCTCACGATTAAAGTAAAACTTAATAAATTTTGGATCATTTCAAAAGCCGAGACCCAAAAATTATGTAGCTCAAAATAGAGACAAAGAATTAGAGGAAATTGCTGTTTTAGGGGAAACTGTAAATAACCCGACACATTCCGCTCGCCAGATGGCACAAACAACAGGTTTAGCAAGAACATCGGCAAGGCGCATTTTAAAAAAGCATAAAATGAAACCCTATCGGACAAGGAAACTGCACTACCTCTTTGCCGCGGATTTGGAGCGTCGTATGGCATATTGTCAATAGCTTTTGGGAAAATGTGAAGAAAATCATAATTTTGCTCTAAACTCTGTATGGACAGATAAATGTAACGTAAGCAGTGCGGGAATTTTTAACAGGTTTAATTCTTATGCTTGGTCACGTGAAAATCCCCATGTTACTGTTGCGAGAAGAAATCAAGGACGATACAGTTTCAATGTGTGGGTAGGAATTTTCCGTGGCAGAATAATTGGGCCCTGCATATATTATGGAATTCTTAACTCTGAAAGATACTTTCAATTTTGCGACAATTTATTTGCGAATTTTGCGACAATTTATTTGCGAATTTTGCGACAATTTATTGAACCTTTCGTAGACGAAATACCTTTAAATCAATTGGAATTCGTTTACTTCCAGCATGACGGAGTACCTCCTCACAATGCTGGCCAGATTAATGAGTTTCGAAACCAACAACTCGGTAACAATTGGATCGGGAATCAAGGACCGATACATTGGCCGGCAAGGTCGCCTGATCTAACCCTATTGGATTTTTTGCTTTGGGGAAGAATTAAAAATCTTACGTTTAAGCATTCTCCCAATTCAAGACGAGAATTAGAAGCTGCAGTTTTGCAAGCGTTCGACTCTCTATCTCCGCTCGAATTGGTGAACTCAGCTCACCATCGCTCATCAGCTTACCACCATCCATAGCCATCCTGAAATAATGAGATAGTGTGAAGAAAAACAAATAATTTTAAGTATGACCAGTCGGCCAAGGTTTCATTGTACATAACTTCCTCGGAGGTAGCATTATGTTTTTTTTATTTTTTTTATTACATGATCATCACTACCCGATGAAACATGGTCGAAGCCAGTTGCTGATTGCCGTAAAAATTATTATTAAGTAAAACATTAAAAGGTAAAACGAGACCAAACACTTATTTAACCTTCTCAAATTCCAAAATTAAATTTAACAAATTTAACAGTGTTATCGCGAAGTTAATCCATTTATTAGGCACTACGCGTCTAACAGATGATAATTAACTGTCTCAGCGCTGTTTACCTGAGCACCCATTTATGTTTTACATAATTGTTCTAAGCCATCAGAATATATGTTTGTCTCGAAATGAGAAAAAAATAAGTTACCTTCCAATTCACTTCCATGTCTATTCTATTCATTTCGCGCCTGGTGACTTCTTTATTATGTTCTAAACCAATAATTGTTTTATATTACATTATATAGGACTATAATTAACGCAAATGCAACATAAATGTGCGCCATAGTATCGCGACTACTTCAGATAAGAGAGATTGAATCCTCCTTTAGTTTTATAAATAGATTGATGTGCGGGGATCGAGTACAAATAAGCAATTATGGATATTAGAACGAAAGAGTTTGAATCTGAACTAGGCGAAAACAACTTGGAAATTAAATTGTACGGAATCCGATGGATTGTAATAAGCGTATTTGCTTTATTTGCAGCTGTGAACGCTGTACAATGGGTGGAGTATTCCATAATCACGAATATTATAATGAAATACTATGGTGTTAGCTCCATTGCCGTAGATTGGACTTCCATGATTGCTATGGCTATGTATCCGGTGACGTTATTTCCTGCGACGTTTCTGATAGATAAAATCGTAAGTTGAATTTTTTTAACATTTCCAAAAACCTTGTTTTATTACAAGCACTAAACATTTTAGGGTCTACGACGATCTATATTGTTAGGAGCCGTAGGGACAGCGATAGGTGCCTGGATAAAAATATTTTCGGTGCAGCCTCATTTGTTCTGGGTCAGCTTCCTCGGACAAACGGTGGTTTACTCGGGTCAAACTTTCATATTGAGTTTGCCACCGCAAATAGCTGCGGTTTGGTTTGGACCAAATGAGGTATGGCTCCAATAATTTCCTAATCAGTGAATATTGTTTTAGCCAATAGCTCAAAGGGTTTAATTAATGATTTTAGATGTCTACAGCGTGTGCTATAGGCATTTTTGGAACGCAGCTAGGTACAGCTTTGAGTTTTATACTATCACCTCTTATTGTAAAGAACCACGATAATTTGGACGATATTGGACAAGAATTGTCGTATCTTTTTTACAGTGTTGCAATCGCCTGTACTGTAACCGTGATTCTACTCTTTCTATGTGAGTATTTACAGTTATGAGTTTATAAATTTGTTTTGTTATTGTTTTCATTAACATTTATTTATCTACTTATTAGGCTAAATCATTTTTGTGAGTCTTTATTTTCATTCCCGGATCTTCGTTTTAACGTTTTCCGAGAATATGGCAATATCTAGATTGCTTCCTTCTATTTTTAACCAATACCACATTCCAGCATATATTAGTTCTACAAGGTTATTAAAGCCTTTCTGAATTTTGTGTGTACTTATTGAGCCACCTTTTTTAAATAGAACGTTTTGATATTTTAGTTTGATGAAGAAATATCTCTACATTTTAAATATGACCACTATCTTCAATTGTTTTTGAGGTGTGTGTCTCTGAGTGTCCAATACCGCTAATATCACAAGATATATTAAGCATAAGCCGTGTGTGAAAATGTTGGTAGGATTTGCATAGTCAGTATACAGATGCCCCAACCTCTTGGAATTGCTTCTGTCGTGTAAATAGTAGGAAGCCGAAATCTTTTACTAACATAATAGACCCCACCTGTGTACTCTGTTATTTTGAAACAACGCAAACTGATTTTGAACATTTCTCCAGATTTGGTAGTTTTTACGCGAAACTCCGTGGACAAACTAATGATGCACCAAGTGCACTTGTATCATCTGTTATGCTTATTATTTTTGTCGCCAGTTACACTAGAATGTAATCAATTGTTTCAATGTTTTTTTTTTTTTTTTTAAATTTTAATTGTTTTTTTTTTTTTTTTTATTATTTTTTTATTTTTTTAAACTAGAATGTAATCAATTGTTTCAATGTTTTTTTTTTTTTATGTAAATATAAATATCTATGCGGATGTATTGATTATTTAGTTGATAGTGTAGTAAATGCAATTTGAAAGCACAAGCGTTTGCACTTAGATACTGGCTAGAATTTCGGATTCTCCAGGCGATGGTGACCAGCTTTACTTGACACACTAATATTACTCAATTAAATCACTATTTAGGCTGTGGTTAACGGCTGTACTTCGTGGGATACCTAGCGCATCTTTGTATAGTGTAATACCCCGTAATTTCTTAACGTTTGGTCCATGACCCTTCTGACCACGACGACGGAACGCCCATTGTAGTTTCCTTAAAGAGACAAAGGGAATGTTTAAAAACAGGTATCCGCTCAATTTAACGGTCGTCAAGCACAATTTTGGTGAACTGTTCTCATGTTATTGGCAGTGGCAAACTTTACCGTGGCAAAGTGTAGAGTCCTCGTAAACAGCGTCCATCTCGGCTTCAAATGTAAGAAATTAGTGACGGTCGATTTTTCATCTTTTCTAATTTACAGAAACATTTGCATCGACGGACACAAACGACTGTTATCGAACAATTGAGCACCCAAACATAACTGAAATTTTCAGAAGCGCATGCAAAAAAAAAAGAACATCTTTGGCAAGTAATGCCATCTTTATGTTGAGGCTTGAAAATTTTCAGATTACCCTCAAATTGTACAACCGAACTGCCCTCTCTAAATGCTTATTATGTTCTGTGTTCAGTCAGGTTTGCTCCTCAATTTTCCTCACTTTCCGTTATTATATTTACGTTATCTGTGCTTTATTCCAAAGGTTCTTTCAAATATTAGTTTTTCCTCTCCGATACTTTGCTAACACACATCATTGTTTTACTTTTCGCAAAGCTCGTAATTTAGAACCATTCTCGTATTATTATATCGGTTATCGCTCTTTCCAGAACCTATCTAAATTCCTTAGCAATTAATTTCGCTTTTGAACGAACCGTTAATACCATTGTACTGCAAATATAACATGTAAAAATCTCCTTTGTTCATAGTTTTCAAATCGGAACCACCTTTACCACCTACTAAAGCTCAAGCTGATCTTAGATCTAACAGAACGGAATCTTCTAGCAAATTTTGGAAGTCTTACAAGAGCCTTTGCACCGATAAAGATTTTTTGCTACTCACTATCTCGTTTGGAATCTGTATAGGTGTCTATGTGGCATTGTGCACTATGCTAAACCAAATAATACTCGAATATTTTGAGGTAAATAAACGTTCAGGAGTAATTTGCGAGTACATCGGTGTCTTTCATTTTTTATAGAATGCTGAGAAAGATGCTGGGTTGATCGGGCTTTTACTGGTTGTAGTTGGAATGGGTGGAGTTTTGCTGTTTGGAGTAATTTTAGATAAAACTAAGAAATATAAGTAAGTTGATTTTTGAACCAAATAATTTTTCTAATTTATAACGATTAAATATAGGCAGACTGCTGTAGCCCTGTATGCCATGACAATATTGGGCGTCATAGCTTTTATGGCTGCATTAGAAACGCGTAACAAAATTTTGGTATACATAAGTGGATGCCTGTTAGGGTAAGTACCGCAAGAGTTAGGATTATAATCATTAATTGTAACGAAAAATATCTTTCCCAAAAAGATTTTTCCAGACTGCTTACTATGGTGTTAGCTTTGAATTTGGCGTGGAATTATCCTATCCACAACCGGAAAGTACCAGCACTGGCATTTTGATAGTGATGGTACAAATTCTCGGAATTGCGTTCACTTTGCTTCTTGGACAATTGCTGACAAACTTTGGTACGTTTTGGGCATTAGCAATGATGGTCGTTTTCTTAGTGTTAGGTGGGATTATAACGGTTATAATACCAAACAAACTGTTAAGGCAAGAAGCATTGAAATCAAGCACAGAGAAAAAAATGTTCTTACCTAAGACTGATTGAGCAACATTGAAATAATAAAATTTACTTTGTTTTATTGTTTTAAGAGTCTGTTAGTAAATGTAAAAATATTTTCGTGTATTTACACATTCATTTATTATGTATTGTAATGTTATAAAATTGAGAAATTCTAATTAAAAGATAATTTTTTCCGATGGTAGATCCAATTAGGATACACTTTTCATACGTTCATATGTTCAGTAGACAACTTTTCATACGCTTTAAAAACAAATTTCATACATTAAAAATACCATATCATGCCTCACAACATGTCATGCAAGTTCGCGATCTGACGTTTAACAACTAAGACGTCAACGAGTATTGCCTCACTCCTTCCAAGTAATATTTAATTTACGAAATTAAATGATAACGAACGTTTACCATGTGAAGAAGATAGAGGGAAGACGAGTTATTGCGCCATTCTCCTGGAATTATCGTTAGCTGGAGTTTGATTTAACTAATGAAACCTTGGACTTGAAGAGAGGGAAGCCTTTTTTACACCGGCTTTAAATTTTTTTTTTAATTTTCTAATAGGTTTTATTTCTTACGGTGTAAATTAACGTTAAACACTCCCAAAGCGAATTCAGTCGCAGGAAAAGTACATGGTAAAGGAACAATATTCAACATGTAAACCTTGTCATAATATGAACCCAAAGCGGGAGTGGAAGTAAAACGTTATCAGGCATCTCTAAAATGTGAAATAGATTCGGCATCTTTCAAATGAAACTTATTTTGGGAAGATCCTCGGACAAGTCGATCGTTAATTTTATTTTTGCAGCTCATCCCTTTAAGTTAAAAATAGGAAATTGAACCCGAATGGTTATCCCGCATTTTATGGCCAGATGAGGTCAATTTTTCTCGTAAATGGCGGAATCAATCCTCAAAACTGTCGATTATGGTGAACAGAAAATCCACAGGCAATCATCAAGGAGGTCTTCATGACTGTTTGGTGCAGTTCCAATGTTTGTCCATCGTAACTGTAAACTGATATTGTTGAACGATACGCGCAAATATTAAGAGATTAGACAATTCCACAGTTGCAAAATGAGGATAGAATTGAAAACATGTTTTTCATGCATTTAAGGACCTGCTATAGACATTTTAAAAAACTATAGCCACCAAAATCGCCTGGAACCAATTTTGGTTGGATTTTTGGCTTTGGGGTTATTAAAACAAATATAAACAGAACACATCAGAAAATGCCTAGAAACAATAACCAAAAAATATAATGCTAAGATAGCTTAGCTTCCTCCTGGTATTAATGGAATAATTCACGGCAAACGCAACAAAAGGAGAGAAAAAAATACACTAACACACGGACATGTTTCTGCCTACCCGGCGTCATCAGCGTGGCTTCGAGAGTAATTCTTTACCTCTACCTTCTATCGCTGTTGCCTTACAGTTAATGCCACAACTTTCAAAACGACAAACTCGACATTTCTTGGCGCCCTCTAGTGCCAAAGAAACGCATGCCTGCCGTTCAGGAAGCAGCGACATAAACCGCATAAACCGAAAAATTGAGATGCAGCATCATTCCCTGCAGTGCATAGATATGTATATAGATACATACATAACCAAATGTATCCATATGGCTAAAATAGGGGAATTGAAATAGTAATACATGTTACATGCGATTTCTTAAGTTCTACGAACATGGTCAAATCATAATAACTTCTTGGAAAAGGGACGAAACTCGAACGGAAATAAAATATACAAATCGTTACAGGAGAAATATTGCAATGAAGCGTAGACAATATCTATGCATATGTCACAAGAAAAATAGTACATTATGGACGTTTCTGTACTTAGAATCTAACAAGCAAATAAAATAAAATCAAAAATAAAAGAAGAAAGGATATTTAACACACTTGAAACAAAAACATGAAAACAAGTAGGTGCATTGTGAAACCGAAATGCCCTATCGTATAGATAAAGTCGCGTATATATTGTGCACTTTATGTAAAAATTTAAGTAAATACGTAGTAGATAAAACAGGAATATCATACCACATATGTAGGTAAATAGTTACACAACAGTTCCGCACAGAGAAAGTCACGTCTAGCTCCTGCATGGCCTAAAGTAAATCAGAATAACTTAATAGAATATGGATTTAGAATAGAAACAGGCTGATTTGGAAGATGGCGAGCTTTCAGAAGTTAAATTATATAGGATCCACCACAATCCATCTGGTGGTGGGTGTATTCGATATGTATGCAGCTGCAAGTAGTCTACAATGGGTGCAGTATTCCTAATCCTGAATATTATAAAGAAGTTTTACATGTATTTACCTCTAATAGTTACACAAATATTTTTAGTGAATAAAATCTAAAATGTGAACATTTTAGGGTCTCAGAAACTGAGCCTTACTTGGTGTTGCAGGCACCGCATTAGGTGCTTTGATAAAAACGTTTTCAGCGAAATCTGATTTATTATGGATAGGTTTGTTAGGACGAACAGCAGTCTGTGGTGTGGTTTGGACTAAATGAGATATAAGAAAATTGTCTTAATTTCAAATATTTATTCACAATAACATTTTTTTAGGCATCTACTACACGTTGCATTGAAATCTTTGGGACACAAGCGGTTGGATAGGTTTGACAGAGCCATCTTAAAATAATGTGAAATGAAGAAAAACAAATAATTTAAAAATTGTTTAAATAAAATATCAAGTGTGTTATATCATTCTAAACGTAATTTTATATGCTTTTCAATTGTGTAAAAATATATAGGGTGTTCCATATAAAAAAACACAAGTCTTGATAATGATCTTGTCGAAAAAAACAGGAGTTTTAAAAAAAGAAAAAATTAGAGCATAGGATCAAGCATTTTCACAAATAAAAAAGTTACAAGGGTGTTTAAAAATTGCACATTTTAAGAGAACGCTCTGTATCTCTTATATTAAGGAAGATATAAAAATAGGGATTTCGCCAATCGATTTCTCTTTAAAATCGAGCTCCAGAAGCTTAGGTCAGTTTTTGTCTAATTCCTTTAGAAATATAAGTTCCCTATTAAAAGTATCGAATTTGGCCCACCTTGTAGGTTATACAAAATTAATACAGGGCTTTCATGCCGGTGTGTTGGGATTCAGGTAGGTTTCTTATTTGAAAAACATACAATTTGAGTTTTATAAAGTTTTAGAATCAATAAAGATGGATAGACGGCATCTTAAACTCGTAAGACAGTCTGGTCCAACCATAAAAAGAAATGCTATACATGATAGATTTGTTCGCATGCAAGTTCTTTGTATCTGAAATCCTACGGACAGCCCACTAAAATTTGAATGCCAAAATGTCCATCAAATGAACGTCAGTGATCAAACTGCAAGAAGCAAATCACATGACGATGGTCTCCGTGCCCAATGTCACGTTAGCATAAGAACTCATTTGTTTTTGAATGATAAATCCAGGTTCGGTTTGAAACCAGATTCTAGAAAACTGAGGGCGTGGAGAAGACAAGCTGGAAACGAAGATCGTCTGCCAACTGTTCAGAAACCGGATCGGTAACAAGAGGGAACTGTGCTGTCTTGGGCTGGAATTGTGATTGATCGTAAAACTGATCTCACTTTTGTCGATGTATATCGCGACACAATTCTACTCTTCTGGAAGAGAACCATCGATTGTCAACACAATCCCCTGACTTGAATTTCACAGAGCTCGTTTGGGATATGCTACAAAGACGTGTTCCGAATTATGGCATGATGTTTGATGGCTAAAAGGGTGAGCCTGTAAACTGTTTATGAGACAAGTTACCGCGTACTGTATTAAATGTGTAAATCTTTCATTTGTAGGTTTTTAGACAAGCACAAATTGCTGTTGTTATTTTTTCTAATTAAAAATAAAAATTTGTCCCATTTGATGGCGCCCACTGTACAGTAACTACTACAATATACACTATAGAGTGCAGTACCAATCAAATTGGATATTATGAATATTATGAAAATTCTTAGTAATAATTTCAAAATTTCCTTTTACGTTTTCGGCAATAAATTTATTGCCTTCTTCAGACATTATAGAAAAGAACCACCAAGAATTTCCTTTCTAAAAACACTATTTAAATGTGGCAGATTTAAAAATAATAGGAGGAAGAATATATCGTATTGATTACAAAATTAAATATTAAGCAAAATATAAATTACCAGCATATATGTAACTGCCAGTGCATGTTAACGCGTATTTAAGTGCATTATTTATTATTTGTAATTATTATCTTCATAAATACACAGAAAAAGGTTATAAATAAAGTTTATTGTATTATCATGGTTGTCATAGTAGTCAACGACCGGGTATTTTTAAAGAAACAATTAAAGCAAGAGATGAGGGAAGTTTTGCTCAGATCTCAGTTATCAGGATCAACTACTCGTAGAATGTAGTAGACGTCATTTAAAACCTTGAAAAAATGTTTTATAAATTCATTAAACACTAGTGAGCTGAGCAAAGTTAAGGTTAGTTATTAATTATAATTTAATTATTTTTCCAGATTCTAAATTAATTTATGCAGATTTTGTGTTTAAATGTTGCATCATATTAATCGTCTTGTAGATATATCTATTAACTTTAAAACATCCTGAATGCAAATACATTTTTGCGTAAATTTTTATGAGAACAAATTGCGTACTTGGCTCTATCTAGACACGGTATTAAAACGCCTTCGAAATATACAGGGTGTTCAGTGTTGAAGACTTTACCAAATTCAAACATCAGAAAGCTCATTTTTTTTAATGGCACTATGTATTTTTTTTATACTCACCGTTGGGAATAGGCAAAAGAGGTATTTACAGTTACAACTTCTATATTTAGACATTGCTTCCAAGTGGTTTCTGGAGTTAGTAGTGTTCGGTTACCATGACACAGCAAACAAAACACGTGGACATTACCATTCGTAACTGTTGATTCCAAATTTTAAACTAAAATGAATAACATAAAATCTATGTACGAATTTAAAAATAACGCAAGCATTCGGAAATGCAACAGTTACTATGCTAAGAAAATGCAGAACAGCTTTATAAAACAATTGCGCGAATATAGCGAGGTGGAAGGTTTTTTTGTAGATTGAAAAATAAGTAGATACCCATTAATTACTGCAATAAAAATTGCAGTAAAGTTAAAGACCTTGGTGCAATAATGATCCATTTCTCCTCTCTCCCGGCGTTTTTTTTAAATAAAGACTAGATTAATAAACTAAAAGAAGGCTGCATAATTTGATAAATATTTTGGAAAAACTAATGAGTATGAGTTTGTTTTTTCATGCAAAATATAGAAAATGATAGCAGATAAGAAAATTAAAACAAATGATTTTTTTATCAGTAACCAAACCTCACCAGTAACAAAAATATAACTTTTGTTCTTAAAAGATATATCGACGTAATAGTCACGAAGATGTTTGATGCAAAAACGAGTCATGCAACTAAGTAAGGTGTGTCCTATAGCTAGTATCGTAACATGGATCGTTGTTACATCAACTTATGCAGCGTACAGCCACGAATCATGCGTCTATTATACAAAAGTGACGCATTATTGCATCAAGGACCATAATTGTGTAACACGTTTTTTTTCGATTGCTTTTGATTTTAAATTTATGCTAACAATTTGTGTTTACATCAATTATTGTTAGATAGACATAAACATTTATTAAAATATTCGGTAAAATGATATACAAGTTCTTTTTTTTTTCCTACATCAGTAAAATAAATGTTTCCGTCAACATCAAATCTTTGCCTTAATTTAATAAATATTCTCGGATGTGGACACCACCGATGAAGGTAGCACGGCTTATACATCCTGTTAGTTAAAATACGCAATTTCTTTCACTTTTCCTAATACTTAACTGCATCAGCTAACTCTTCTTCATTTAAGTTCAAAATTTTGAATCAACTATTTAAGATCGTCATCGTTAGTATGTTTTGTTTATCGATGCCATGGTAACCAAACTATATGAACACCAGAAACCGTTTGGATTTATTTTCGAAACGTGGGAGTCGCGTTTGACTGCAAATAGCTGCTTAGGCTGAACATTTTGAATTAATAGTTCAAAAACCTCAACGTCAGTATATTTTATTTAATCTCGTCATGGTGATCAAAACAATCACGTAACCATAATTTTATTACACTCAAGAACAAACACGAACAGGGACACCCACACTGAACTAACTACACAAACTTACTCACTTTCTTGGGAGGTGTAAGTTTGTGCAGTTCAAAGGTGTCGGCAGTTCATAAGGTCAATACTTCATATTGCACTGATAAACAAACGGACAAAGTTGTATAATTTGCGAGACATTTTAATCATAAAGGGAAATGTGCATGAAAAAAATGTTTTTCTATCAGATTCTGGAAGAATATATAAGGTGTTCAATTTTAAAAGAATTGAATAGGAGGAATCAAACATAACAACGACTTGAATGGCCATCTTGCTAGTAGATATAAAAATTTCATATATAAGGTCTCAAATCATCTCCAAAACTAAGGCAAATGTAGGGAATACTATAGCAAGACGACTCGAATTGAGAAGAGGCATACAAAAACGGAATAATACACAGAGTGTTCCGTTTAAGAAGCCGATCTTATATCGTTTGTAATGGGAACTGAACACCTTATATACTTGGGCACAATTTTATGTTACGCAGAACTTGTCTCTGAATACGTGTTATTTGAAACCTTTTTCTCTAAATTGCTCAGAAAAGGAATCACTTTTCCACCGACGCACTAGGTTAATACGCTGTGCATAAAAGCCGGTAAGATCTAATTTTTTGCTAAAAAACCCTTTCTTAATCCCAAATTTCGTAACTCAATTAAGTGTTCTTAAGAGATAAATGAAGTAGAAATAATCCGTTTCCATCAACAAAAAAATAATTGTGTATTTTAAGTGATAGAAAAATCAATAAAAAGTTATGATTGAAATTAAAAAGAAGTAACTCCATGTTGACATGGTTTCTTTATTTAGATAACAATATTAGCAGCGCGGAGATTGTTTGATACTAGTTATAGAGATAAAAAGAATTTCCAATAAGATAAGAATAATATGAATTATCAATTCAAAACAAATGCGAAGCGATGGAATATAGCGTATACATTTCGCGCGAAAGTTCTGCCCTATCTGTAAAAATCCGAGTTTCGTAGCCGGGAGCATCTTTCGGCTTTGGAAATAAAAATCCATCAAAATTTTGTATCGTAACCCGAAACTTCCATAACAAGATACTAATGGAAACCGAGGTATCACTGCATACGCTTTGAGATTGTTAAAAAAAAAATTAAAAGAATTCGTGACCTATTTTGATGCATTTTACTATATTTCGGATTGCTCAATTATTAGTGGATTTCATCATACTAGGTGACTGCAAATACAATAAATATCTAGGTAAGCCCCTTATTAGAACTTACGTTCTCGAGAAAAGAGTGGCAACTGATGAAATTCAACGCTTTATTTGAAAAATTTCTTACGCTATTATATAATGGAAAAAATTAATTTTAACCTGACCTTTGTATCGTTTTCGAATGATGAAATCTAGCATTATCCAAATATTACAGCTGTACATGTCATACATATAATATGAATTAAAATATTTGCTATTTAATCAAGATAAAATAAAGCCTTTGCAAAGTAAAAAAGTTCTTATTTTTTCACCTTTTTCTAGTCAAAAGAAAAGATTAAGGCACAACAGTTCTATTTAACACCGCATTCGGCGCACATTCAATGAATTATGTTTAAGTGTAAAATTGCCGAGGCAATTACGCAATCTTTGGCACCGTGAGTACTAAAAGGAATAAAGATGACAGTTGAAACAGTGGCATTAAACCAAAAGCAAGAGTTAGAACAACAAATAGAACAGGAGGAAGAGCAGCTCTTCGAGACCAAACTTTATAAGAGAAGATGGGTAATTATTGGTATCTTCGTGTTATATTCCGCGGCGAGTGCTATGCAATGGGTACAATATAGCATCATCACCAATATTATTGTCAAGTATTATGGAGTAAGTTCAGTAGCTGTTGATTGGACGTCTATGATATCGATGATTACATATCCACCTTTATTGTTGCCAGGATCGTATCTTATCGACAGAATTGTAAGTCCATGTTTGTTTTCTAACAATTGCGTAAATTTGTTCAAATATTAGTATGATGTTGAATGCAAGTGTGTACATATACAAGTCAAAGTAAAAAAAAATACTTGGCGTAGTTGATTCCTACGGTCACAGTCATAAATCTTGATATGTACTGAAGTTATTTGCCGTAGTGTTTATTCTTCAGAAGAATAGAAAACATTATTTAACAGTAGTGATAGCAAGGACTGTGGCGTAGTATGGTAAACAACACATAAGTATCGGCAACCTCCGCACCACACAAGTTTAATTTATTATATAATAAATAGTCCGGGACGGCCGTTTCGAGGACACGAATGGTCCTCATCATCAACCGGTGAACGAATGATGCGAGAAAAAACTTTTTCTAAAATTAAACATGCATGTACTATCCCTACTTCTTAGAACAGATATCCTTTACAAGTGCCTATTTCTACCTCCTGCTCGCCTTGAAGCTACGACGTGCGAAAAATAACATGCATGAACTACCCCTTCTTCCGAGAAGAAATATTGTTTTACAAGTGCCTAATTCTACCCTCTTCGCATCTTAAACTACGACATGCGAAAAACACGGCCAGATGGACGGGAAGATCTCTTTTATGACCCAAAATATAAATAAGTGCCAGCCTACTGCAAAAGGTCAAAAAGGACAGAGTACGACAACGGTCCGTTTTCTCTGTTCATCAAATTTTTATTACTTTTTATGTAAACTGTCTCGTACGCGTCTAATTCTCGCGGCGATGTTACGTTTTTAATCAATTTTAAGCTTTCTAATTTAATACTATGCTCGGTTTCATTTATATGTTGTGCCACACTCGACGCGTCCAATCTTCCGTAGCGATAATTTCTTATATGTTCTTTGAATCTAGTTTCTATCGCTCTTCTTGTTTGACCAATACAGGCTTTATTACAGTGACTACATTCAATTTTATAAATACCCGACCTTTCTCCCATTTTCGGTTTATCTTTAGGATTACCGAGAAGATTTTATAGATTTTATTATATTACTATATAATAAATTAAACTTGTGTGGTGCGGAGGGCGCCGATATTTATTTGTTGTTTATTATTTAACAGAAACAGCTCTTTTGAAAGGCTGGAGGCATCTTGGTAGTTTGTTACAAATCTTAGGTGCCAAATAATTAAATTAAAACTTTTTTAACCTTTTATTAATCTGTAAAAATTTGGAAAGTTCTGTCCCCCGGACTCTGGAATCGAGTATGGTGATAATGAATATCACTATGAATACCGAATTTACTTAAGTTACATCTTACATAGACAGCGCGCTTTAATACGAACAAATAGTGAAAAGTAAGAACCCGTGGTTTACCAAATAACTTCCTACAATTTAAATGATCTATTATTCTTATTGCTCTACGGTGCTAAACTGCAACGGTGCAACTTGGCAATTGATCTTTAACCGACTTGCTTATATCACTGAAGTGTTTACTGCCAAGCGTAGTTTGATTATTGTCGACCAATGCTTAACTGATTTTGCTGATATAAAGCCAATAATACCCAAGGTTAAAAAAATACTATTGGTTTTGTATACCTCACTGATGCTCTACCGACATTGGCCAACCGTCACGGATGGTGCGCCGACCGTACGACTTTGTACCAACTGAAGGCCAACCGTTAGCTAACCAATTGCTAGCTAACCTACAGTGCAAAAGTGGATTTTCTTTATAATTCGTTTTCTTTCTTCTATTAATCATTCATTATTTATGTCCTGAACATGAATTGGGTGAAAATAAAAAGAAATTATAAACGTTGTCTTTTATAAAAGAGGTATCCAATGATGTATCAATAACTCCATAATCCCATTTAAAATACTTGGAAGAGGATTTAAAAAAAAAGCAAGGAAGAAATTACAAATATTCCGATTTTATATTTAAAAAAATTGATCTGTCTCAGTATTTTTCCACGAAATCGTTATTTCAGGATACCGTCTCTTCAATGGTAGATAGATTATGATGGATTTTCATCTGCAAGTGCTTCTTCATCTCCTGTATAATCTGTTACAACCTATGAAAACTGGAGCAAGATAGATAGAGAGATAAATAAAAATGAGGAGTACTTAGCTGTTAAATCAAGAAATACTGTTTGTCAATTTTTCTCTCCTTTTACCAAGAAAATACAATTTACTTGGTCCCAAGTAAATATTTACTTCATTCATGTAGCAAGAACATGATGTGCGAATAAATTTTCTTTTTAATTCGATAATTTATCCGTTTTGATTTCGTAGCTTTCATCAAAATATCCAATGATTCGCTACACTTTGCCTCCCTTCTTCATTTTGATTCTTCCTTCTTTTCTTTTTGTCTTTAAGAATAATAGAATTACAAGTTTCTCTTCTGTTATTGTTAATACTTACTTGAAATAACATAAAAACAAATAACAGTACTGTATTCAGCTAAAACATTAAATAAAAACCAGCGCCTCCACCTAAATATGCAAAAAAGAAACCTAAACGTAAAACGGTCATTTTTTCCATAATTCAATTAAATAACTAAGAAAAGGTGTTTTAAAACACCGTTATTTGGATGTTTTTATATTTGTTCCGTGAAATACTCTAAATTGTGTAAAATTGTCATAATTAGCTGAAGTAAGAACATTAAACGCTGAAGATTGAAGTTTTCCATCACCTTCAAATTTTTTACTAATTTCCATTAATATAAAATAAATCTTAATGTAATGGTATAAGTATGCTGCCAATGCATAAAGGTAGATAAACAAGGCTGACTTTTGAAGACGCAGATATAAAAAAAAAATATTACGTAGCCACAGTTTAAAGCAAAAAGCTGCTTATTTAGATTTTCACTGCTAAAGACTTTTAATTTGTTTTAGGGTCTTAGATATTGCGCTTTGATCGGTGTAATTGGCACAGCTGCAGGTACATGGGTTAAAATATTTTCGGTACAACCTGATTTGTTTTGGTTAGGCTTCCTTGGTCAAACCGTCGTATTCGTATCGCAAATTTTTATACTGAGTCTTCCACCAAAAATAGCGTCTGTGTGGTTTGGACCAAATGAGGTAGGAATCTGGTATTTTAATGTGTCTGTATGCTATATTATTCAAGATATAATTTTTATGGGAAACCAACCCATATTTGAAATACAGATGCGTATTACAGGTTTCCACGGCGTGTTCTATTGGTGTGTTTGGCACACAACTCGGAACTGCCATGAGCTTTATATTACCACCATTGATGGTGAGGAATCATGAAAATTTGGACGATATTGGTAGGGATCTATCCCACCTATTTTACGGAGTTTGTGCTTTTATTACTCCTATAGTGTTATTGGTATTTTTGTGTAAGTATTTAATAGGATAGGAATGTTTGATTTTAACCTTATATTTTCGCAGTCTTCAAAGCAGAACCGGAAATACCACCTAGTATAGCTCAAGCTAAACTGAGACGGGACAAAGTTGACTTTACCACTAAAGAATTTTTTGGTTCATACAAGAGCTTGTTAACCAATAAACCATTTCTTGTGTTAACTATGGCTTATGGCATTAATATTGGGGTGTTTGCTGGAGTTTGCACCATACTGAATCAATTTATTTTGGCATATTTTCCGGTATGGATGATATTTGCTTTGCAGTCAAATTAATACGTTCTGTTTCTTTTTTTGGACAGAATGCGGAAAAGGATGCTGGAACTATAGGTTTGCTATTGGTCGTAATCGGAATGATCGGCGTAATTGTATTCGGGTTTATTTTAGATAAAACCAAAAAGTACAAGTAAGTGTTAAAACACAGCTGATAATCTCATGTTGACCATTTTTTTCTAGAGAAGTTACCATTGGATTATTCGTCATGACCACCTTAGGAATTGGAGCGTTCATGATAGCCTTGGAAACGTACAGCAAACTTCTTGTGTACGTCAGTGCTTGCAGCTTCGGGTAAGGATATTTTAAATCCCATACCACCCATTGATTCTTACCCTGTTATAGGTTTTTCCAAAATGCTTACTACGCTGCAGGTTTCGAATTTGGCGTTGAATTGTCATTTCCCCAACCTGAAAGCAGTAGCTCTGGAATTCTGATATCCATGTCCCAAATTTATGGCGTGATATTTACCTTGCTTCTAGGGAAATTACTGGGTAAATTTGGGGCTTTTTGGGCCTTAGCTCTGATGGTTGCCTTCCTGTCCGTAGGGTGCATAATCACTGTGTTCATTCCAAATAGGTTGCTTAGACAGGAGGCATTAGGGAATGTGCCCGAAAAAGGGCAGTTTTTACCAAAAGATAAAAATAGAAGATAAAGTAGATAATGTGTATATTGTAATTATGATATATGTAGGATGTCAGTAAGTGCATTAAAATATAGTCAAGGTAAAATAATTTTAAATGGTTTTTGAAATTGGTAAATGAAGTGTAGGATAAGACGCTCTGAAATAGATAGAAAGCAAAATTAAATTTGTACATAATGTAAATGGTAGCTCTTCATAAAGTTCGTTCAAACAAAGGAATGAAATTCAAATTATTGCAATATATACCTTTATTATAGGACCATATTCATTATAGCGTAAAAAAGTTATATTTTTTTATTACCTTAAAAGCTCTGGAAATATCATAATTAAAAAAAAGCTTTGTTTTGGAGCACGAGTTGAATAAATGCAAATAAAAAAAAGGATATTGACTGAAAATATTAAAGCAAGACTTGGTGGAGTTATATTAAATGTAGCTTAGCAAGTTCTAATGGGAGCACGAACTTTACTTTTATTGTAGGGGTGAGGTAGTACCAGCATAAAAATAATTCTGCAAAATTTCAATATCACTCTCTCAATTTTGAAATTCTACTGATGGCCGTGATGGTCGTACTTACTTATGTAGGAGAATCCAAAGTAGAAGGGAATATTTAACGTTCGAAAATTTGGAATAATTTTAGTAAACGTTAAAACGATTCATATGCAGGTATTATGGTTTTATGTGATAGAGGGATAAAATTATGAACAATTTTTAAAAATCAGTTAACATATCGTCAGAGGTATCCAAGTTAAAAAAAAAAAAGCAGATTGATGCGTTTTCTCCAGCATCGGGTAGGGAGGGGGCATTTAAATTTAGCAAATATACTTAGTATACAAAAAGTGCTGAGCCAAAATATTCTTTAAAAATTCTAGGCAGAACGGCAGCTGGGTCCACTCTGTTTCGGATCGTTCTCCTCATGAGATAAGATTATGCTTACTTAATTTTTTTAAAGTAATTTTTACAGTAACAAGATAAATACATGGAAATCGTATCCTTGAGAAATACCTTCAAACAAAATAAGCTGCACTGTTTCATTTCGCTTACCTTAGTATACCTAAATGGACATAACGTGTAACGTGTATTGAAAAATTTTATTAGCATTCCATCCATTAACATTTAATAAACATTTTTTCGACTAGAGTGCATGATCTTGCAAGAAAAATAAATAAGTGGTTCCCCATTTACTACTTTAGCATTTCTGTTGGTGGAAAAGATTATTAAAAATTAGTTTCCTGGTGTGAAATAACTACATCATTTTAATTTTTTTATTCTGATTATTTGTAGGTCCTGTCTATATTAATACAGTCAAGTGTAGAAAAATCGATCCATTTGCATTTTTCTTCGTAAAGAAAAAATGTTTTGAAATGTAGTCTTAAGGCTGGCTACAAATTTAAGAAGAATTGATAGAATTCAATAAAAACATAAAAAAAAAACAAACAAAATCATTTATAGAATTATTATTAGATTGTTTGGGAATTCATAAAATTAAATGGGCTTCTTACATTAATTATTGTAACTGATACCAAATATTTTCACCTCGGACTTCTCTGACAGTTCGCATACGTCTTGGCATGAACTTAATCAAATTTTCATATTGGTCGAATTGCTCCCATTACGCCTGAAACCCCGCAGCAAGTCGAATCTGTCTCCCAGACATGCTTTATTGCATTGAGGTCGGGACTGCAAGCTGGCCAGTTCATACGCACAATCCCTGACATCATTCAAATATTCGTTGACGATCCTATAAATGGAACAAATGGAACTAAATGCTCTTCTAAAGTGGTGTTCATGCACCTTGCAGACATCATAAAATTCCATTAACCACGACCAATTCAATACGAACTTCGTTAATTGAAGTTTCTGCATAAGGATTTTTAATTTATCTTTTTCTGTAGCTTCCTGAAGTCGTTATAACGTTACTGGTGAATGCATGAAAGTAAAAGAATCTGACATATCTGAGTTGAATCGAATTGAAACATTGCCAGTAACGTTATAACAACTTCAGGAAGCTACAAAAAAAGGTGATAAATGGAAAATCGTCAAGCGGCAACTTCAGTTGGACGAAGTTGTCCCAAAAGATGTACAATTTGGCTTCAATACATGGGAATCTTCAGCTTAAAAGGAATAATAATAATAAGAGTCCACAAAGTGCACACGTCCACAAGAGTTGACGTCTTGCACTTGAAAGATTTATATATGGCACATTTGTGTGACGCGAAAGTTTTTTTCCTGGTGGAATGCAATAAATTCTGACATTGAAAACATCGTTAAAAATTGTACACTTTGTAGCAAAAATAAATGAAATCCGGCTAAGGTAACAATACAACACTATCGTGTTCGTCAATCGTTAAAGCCATTCGAGAAGGTACTGTTTTAGTGTCTGACAATGGAAGTCAATTTACAAATAATCAACTTAAGATGTCTTTAGAAGCAAATGGATATTACGGAGTCTACCATCTAGCAACAACTGAATTAGTGGACCGATTCGCCCAAACTCTAACAAACAAATTTTAAACTATTCCGAATAGCAAAGAGAACCTCCAATTTAATCTCAATTAGTTGCTCACATATTATTATTATGAAGCATCCAGCACGTTAAAACACCAGCTGGCTTAATGTTAACCTACAAAACAAAAAATAAATTTAACATCATGCTTCCAACAGAAGTTGTGGATAGAATGCCTTATAAGAATTAAAAGGTTTGAAGTAGGAGAAAGACGACCTGCTATGAACTACGCAAGACAACAAAAAAATGGAGAATCGGAGGAGTAGAAAATAAGATATGAGAGTTACATTATCACAATGAAATGGAGGTTACACAAAAGTGGAGACACCACATTAATCAACTGTGCAAGGTAAGAGAATGAAGTAGGTGAAGAAGGGAGATTATCAGAAGCAGGAAGCGTGCCTTTACAAAAAAGAAAAGATTCCAAGAACGAGGTGAAAGAAATGTAACAGTGCAAGAAATGGAGGCATATCTACACAGGAACAAAGAAAGATGAGGAAGAAGAATATGCTTAATTAAAATGCAGCCAACAAAAAAAAACGCTGGAAAATAATACGAAGCTAACGGTGCACTTCCTCCTAGCAGCCTAAATAACTCCTATTTGATACCGCCAATGATAAGAAGAAGTATAGCCTGTAACGAAATTAAATTTATAGCAGGGGAAGGAATTGTTGAGGTAGGTATCATTCCAGAGCAGCCCGCCAATCCCTGCTCTGGAACAGAGTCCGCCATTACATATAATGCAGAACGTGTTTACTGTTTAGAATCACTTATAAAAAGGCAAATAAAAGTGAGTCAAACTAAAACATCCTAGCTGTATTGCGTTCACGCCTAAAACCTCCATAACAGCATTACATCATTATGAAATAGAGGACGTGACAAGTGTAAGTTTCAATTAAATTTGGTGATCAGAACGTATTCTACCTTACACACCATTCTCTCAATATAAACGAATAATAGAGGAAAAACCAGAAAAAAAATGGGAATTTTTCCAATGTGTTACATCTGTTACTTACGCTTTTTTCTAATGTGTGAAGTGCAATTATCTGTTAAACACAATTTTAGATGTTTTTTTACATGCACCTTTCAAATTTCAAGTCTTCTAATTTTGGAAACTGATTGTATCCATATTGAGTTTGAACCTTGACTTGAAATTACATAAGGAAACAATATTTTTACTCGTATTAACACGTTCATTGGATATCCATTCCATTTAAAAAGACACGCACGTAAAGATGTTCTTTGCAATTTAACTAATTTCAAAATTATCTTAAAATAAGAACATTATGAAAAACTCGTACGAGCTTTTCATAATGTTCTGCCTTATTGTTCCCCAAGAAGTTCTTAAGCACAGTAACAAAAGAGCACTAAGCGGAAGCTTCAATATGGAAAATTGAAGTCGTTTTGAGGACCATCAAAAATTTCAGCCTTTAATTCTTCTAAACTTGCTTTGGGGAACGATCTACAAATATATTTAAAGCAATCCCCAGTTTGAGAGCGAACCTCAAGGTGCTATGCCATTTCCACGGTACCACAGAGTACTGCGCGTGTTGTAACATGATTATTTAAAATTATAACATAAAACTACACAAGCACTCGTTAGTTGCTAGGCAACTTACTTAGCACTGTTGTTTAAGAGGAAGCATTTGTAGGAGAGTTCTTTACTACAACTATACACAACAACCCGTTTTCTTTCGCATGATTGAAAGACTGTCTTTAGAAATCTTCTGAAGAAGCTGACAGGATGGTCAGCAAAACGTCAAGTAAAATATTAACTACACGACATCACCCGAAAGACATTTCTTCTATAGTCTTCTTGTCTGTTACGTAGGCTTCCGCGGTCGTCAATAATACCATACCCTTGGTTTCCGCGTTGGAATTATGTCATTGTCATAGTTTCTGCCGACGTTTGGTTCTCACTCTTATGGGACATCTTCAGGGCTGTTATCGCACACTGACTGAACAAAGGCAATCTATCTAAATACATTAAAATGTTTAGGGTGTTCTATTTAAAAGAATCTTGTTACCATTACCGACCAAGACCGAAAGTGATAACATAGTGCAGGTCAAAAAAATAGCAAACCAAAATTATAAATTTGCGCGTTAAAGTATTTTTACTCACTAATTGTTGTTAGATTTTTATCGAATCTATTCCTTTTATGCGAACGCTTTTTCAAAGAGAGAAAAAAAACATAGAAGATTAACGCAATTTAATTTAATTTTTATTAACAATACGTTACCTGCACTGATTCCAATAGGAGATCGATGCTTTCTTGGGACATGGTGTTTCAAACAACCTGCAATTTATGCCGGAGAACTTCCAGTGTTTGCGGAGAATTCGTTAAGTTCCTCAGTTTTCTTCCTATAATGTCTCACATGTATTCTATTTGCAAGAAGTTGGTAGATCTGGATGGGCATGTCAATATATTGACATGGGCCTCTTCGAACGGGTTTAGAGACGCTCTCGCTACGTGGAGTCGGGTATTATCTTGCTGGAAAGGCGGGTCTTCGAGTTGCTGAAGATATAGAGGAATATGTGGCGTTCATGGTACCTCGGATGAACATCACCTGAGACCTACTATAATCCCATAACTCGCACGTCTCCGTATACACGCCGTTCAATAGAAAATCATAATTTTCCCCAGGTTTTCGTCTGATCCTCATGCGCCCTTATACAGAATCATCACCACTTGCAACCACACCACTCCAAATGTTGCTGCCGGAGTTGAGCCGTAAGTGGTAACACAAGATTTAGTCGATAGGATTGCAAACCGAAAGCTCTGATTCGGCGATAGACGGTTCGAAGGGTCACTGGAAGATCTTCATTATCTAACCGTAGAGAAGCAAATGACTTGGTACTGGGGAATCGACGAAGGTGGTGGTCCCGCACCTCATTAGTTCTTCTTCAGCAACTTTCCTTATCTTCCCTACTTCATTACTAATAACAGTTCGCATTGGTGGATTGGTTTGAGGCAATTTGAAATTTCCCTGAACGAAGAACCACCTTCCCGCAAGGCAACAATTCGATCTCTGTTTAGCCACAATCAAACCCTCAAAACATGTTGAGCAAAAGTATGACGAGAGAAAATGTAAAGATTGAATAAAAAAAAAATAAGACTGCATGAAGTGTCAGATATGCCATGAACACTTCATCTATCGCAAGAAAATTAATCATAATTTAATATTTATTACTTGTAGCAATATGCCAAGATTGGTAAAAAAATTCGCACCTCTTCTTGGTGTTGCAATTTCTATTTCACATTGTACTTATTAATGGTAAAAAGATTATCCATTTCATTTCAACATATTAGATTGTTGCCGAAACTCTCGATAAATATAATAACATTAATAATCGATGTTCATTACATTAGAGACTAAATGCAGATGTAAATAAAATAGAATATTATTGCAATAATCGTTCGTCGTTTTACGATGATTCACGTGCGATTTGGCGGTTATTGTTACCGCTAATACTACGCAGAAAAAAGGGACAATTAGCGTATTCGATACACGCCAAATTTCCGTTCGATTAGAGCGATCAATAATAATCAAACGGCCAACTCTGAACTGACGCTATCTAGAACGGTGATGAAAGCAAGTAATAAGCGCTATGTAATGGGCAGTCATGCATAAATTTCGACAGCTGTGTAATAAATGTGTGGAAAATACATATGAATACATACGTGTAAGTGTGAATTATGTTTAACCAATCATTTAATACTATCTCGTTTAATTATCACGGTTGTTTATGATGTAGTACTACACATAAAAGTGCTAGGACGTGCATTAAATAACATCATAAATAAAAAAAATGACGGAAAAACTAGTAATTTGCAATATGAACTCGTTTGAACTAATCTATTTGGAATTTACCAATTCCTAAAACAGCTTTATATGAACATAATTACGTTACGATAATGTAAAATTTGGAAAATGTAATAAAGTGAAGTTCGGAGAAAATTTTGATCGGGATTTTTAGGATTAGCTGCTTGTGGAGTTGATTCGTTTCACAATTAGGCTCTATTTGATAAACGAGACTGAAATTTAATAAATGCTGAAAATAAGATTTGATGTAGCTAATAGCTAATATTTTAATGAGAGGACTTGCGGATTTGCGGATTAATTTTATAAAGACAATGGTAATCTTTTTAGAAGCTCGATCAACCGTTTTCGAGGTATAGGGCAATATAACTCCTCGGTATTTGCCTTAATATTTCTGAAACTATGAGAAGTACTCAATAATATTTACCTAATATCCTGGGGACAAAGAGGGAGCCAGAGGCTATATAAGTCGTTGCAGAATCGAGAACGGAATCAAAGAGGCGACAGTTGCCAGAACGCAAATGGTCGAGCGCTGAGTTACCAGCATGGTTTCAGATTTCCCCGAGACTCGACAAAACACGAGCCTGTCTAGTCGCCGCAAAAAAGTAATAATTTCACCTACCTTTATCATCTCTAGTTCGTACCAGCTTTTAGTTTCAAACGAACATCCGCGCTTGGATACATTTACCTACCTGCTCACCGAAAGACGTTACATTACGAAAGTTTACAGAAGATTGGAAAGCAATATTCAAGGTTACTTTCTTAACAAAATCATGTGGGTTTCTTCTAATTAATATTCCATTAACAAATGTACCGCTACACAAGTAATTATCCATTAAATGCCAGACAAGCAAGAACAGAACAAAAAAGGATTCTACAAACACAATATTTAAATTTGATAGCGTGTACCGTTTAGTACTTTTTTCAAAAATTGATCAACAAGAAGTTATCTAGTTCTTGTAATTAATTTTCATTTTAATTAACCATTAACTTAGCCTACAGGGCACACATTTAATCAAGTCTCGTCATTCTTTATTAAACTTTTCATGCTAAAGTTTTTGACTTTTCGCGATAAAAAGAGAATCTCCACTACATTTATTGCTATGTACTTACAAAGCAAGAAGAATGAGTTGGTAAAAAATTTTCGGTGTATTAGATGATGCTACATACATAAAGTTTACTGTAAAAGTAATAGATTTCGTTGATTTTCAGATTAAATGCCAACCTAAGGGACAAGCCGTTAGATCTAGGGGGTTCATAGCTTAAAACTAGCTGATTATTTGTTAATTATTTTGGGCATGAATTATTCAGTAGGGACATCTTCGGTGATACTAGGTGGAAGTTTTTTAATTTTGCGGAAAATTTATATTTAATTTTCAATTTCTTGGTGCAGTGCATGCGGAGCTTCACTACCAGAACACTAGAATTTAGAAATTTAGAAAGTGCCTCACCTTTGTAGGTTTCTTGTATTTTACGGTTCTTTATAATTTAAAACACAACAGATAGAAATTACAAAATAGTCAGAGTCAATCATAGGGGAGACTTGGGCAAGAAGAACCGCTTTAGTTTAAACGTTTGCCAGAAACTTGAAGTGCATCGTATACTTAAAGAAAAGGATAATTAGAAACAAAATGTGTTTAATAAAAATACTAAAAGGATACAATGTTCTTGTAAGAACAACATCAACGAAAAGTTTTGTTTGGTTCCTATTGCCCAAATCCAAGGGTATAAAGAACCATCGCACCGGGCAATAAAAACCATTATATAAAAAACCTTTGGGCAAAATGAGCCTTTATCCTAGAATCTTATTTAGGCTCCTTTAAAGTCCTTCAAAATCGAATGCTTGCAAGAGTTACAAATATAGATGCCAGTATTCTAATCGGCACATAATTGATGTGTCGAATCAAGCAAGGCACAACTTAGTCATACCTGGGTCATCTGACTTTTCAGCAGGAAATTTATTCAATTTTGAATCTTGACGCTTCTTTGGATTTTTTATTTCGTCAGGTAACTTGGTTTTTGGTAATTTTTTTCCGTTTTTCGTTTCGTAACACTTCTTTAACAGGTGTAGATTTTAATATTTCTGGTTTTTGAGATTATCGCTTCCTTTTTTACTTCTTGCTATGGCAAAGGATATTCTATGGTTTCAATGCTGTTGGTATAGAAATCATAATCTTGGTTGGAGCACGACTGTATCGGGGAGGTGGAAGACGTTTCTTCAATATTTACTTATTGTAAACTTGATTGTGTACTTGAGGACGGAAAAATGTTTTCGACGATGAAAGTATTCCTTCTTCGTAACTTGGGACGGCACGAAGTCAAGTTCAGTAAACACATCCCATTTTTTTTAACCATTTATTGCATTTTGGGGAGTGGCACTATGTAAATACGCTGACGCAAATATTTCTCGCAGTTCATATAAAGTGATATGTTGCGCAGGATGTTGTTTCTGCCATTTGTCGATTGCTCTCTCAAAGTATTCTCCTTATGGTCCATATATTACCACGTCTAGTTGCTGCAGTTTATGGGTGCAGTCCGGAGCTACAGAGAGTATTACAATGTTATTTTCAGAAGCGTACTCCAATACATCTAGCGAACGGTGGGGGACATTTTTGTTCGGCCATTATAGGAAAATGCCACGATTTACCTAACTACTGTCGCTTGTAAAATCAATGGTTCCGGGGGGGAGTTCCCTTTAATGTATCTTGGGTGTCTTTTCCACCGACATAAGTGATTAAGGTATGAATTTTCCAGATGCATAGTGCCGTTAACAGCCGAAGATATTCAGACCATTTGTTTCTTCCTTTTGGACGAAGCGACTTTTGGAGGTTTTTTGACAGGCATTTCTATCCCCCTTTCGTCAATATTATATACATTATTTAAATCGATATTGTTTTTAAATTATTAAAAAATAGCTGCACATGCGGATTGTTAAAGCCGCATGTATGGGCAACAATTTCGGTTAAAGTTCGGAGTACCATAAAATTTGAGTACCATTGTTTACCTGCCTTCCCATTTTGAAGATTATGGGAAAGGCAGTTTTGGTCTGCAAACCAATACCAATGTGCACAAATCTTGCTTAAGTAACACCATAAAAGCGGATATCATACCATTTTTTGTACGTGCTTTGCCAATTGTTGCTCTGTGTTTTCAGCAAAAACAGGCCCATAACAACGGAGCGTTTTCTTCGAGGACAAATTTATAAATTGTTTTTGTAAAGATGGATATGCGATACCAAACTCCATTGCTCCCTCTCGAATTGACTTCTCCTTTAGCTTAAGCGACCTTCACGTCAAGGCCGTAGCTTCTTGCGCTTGTGGCTTATCGGTTTTGTGTTTGACAAATACAATGCAAGGTAAAATTTTAGATATTGTGTTTGCTGTTTGCAGAATAGAAATTTCAAGTAAAAAATTCCGATTTATTGCGTTGCGAAACTACAGTTCCCCCCTTTCAAAAGGTTTCGCACTGTCACTGCTGATAATCATGACACCTACCGATTACTCACTTACTCACTGGTGACGTGGTTGGTTGTTGAAATGTCACAACCTATATACTTCTTTTAACAGATTATGACGATCACGACAAATTACGATGCAGAGTATACATGTGCAGAACTGTTGGGCGTTTTCTACAAGTTGCGTTTGCGCCCATATCTCATTTTGGGTGAATTTTGTACTACACTCTCATGTTTTAGTGTAAAATTACCCACAAGAGGTGAAATTTCGCTCAGATTTGAGTGAACATTACTCCAATGCTTGGAATGAAATTCCCCCAATTTTTGAAAGTATACAATGCATTCTATTAATGCGCATTTCGTTTTACTTGCCATACATCAAAACCATTTTTTATTTGTTGTTTACTATGTGTCGAAGTAATTTAAACAATTTGCATTATATTCATTACTAGCATCGGTTTGTTGATCTCGTTAGCACTTATCTAATGCAAGTATGAATTGAACGAAAATAAACGCACACACCGTGTAACGTATGTAAACAACATTATGATAACGATACAAATACATTCGATTAACAGGATGTTGTTATTTACGATTTACATGTTTCATATTAATCAGTATGTTATACAAAAGCTTAAACGTTTTAAAATGGAAAGCTTCGTAATAACCAAAAAAACGTTACGTATTATTTTGCCAAGTATCTAAGTGAAAAGAAAAAGAATACGCACATAAGAGGAAAAACGTGAAGGTCGCGTTTAAAAGGTTTTTATAAGGATCTTGGAGAAAACACTTAACACGTGAGGGCGTTACAATCGTGTATATATTGCCCGAAAAAATCTCAAACATTCTTTTTTCAACGCTTTTAAAGCGAGAGAAATATTAATTTATGTGAAGCAAAGCGTGAACAAGCCAGCTTATGTTAACGAAAAGAAAGTCAAAGGACTGTGTCTGAGTTTCTTAAACAAATGAAAACAAAAAAAAAATTACAGGTATAAATATTAAAGAAAAGCTTAAATATACGTACCCTCACGCAATCCCACGTTATATTTACCATTAATAATATTTCTGATGTTGTATTTAATGAACGAATTAATTAATTTTTGACAAGGATAGTTATAATTTTGCGAATTTTTAGTTGATGATTAAAGATAATTTTGGTTGTCATATCAGCGAAAATGTCGAAATTGCTATAGCGGCCTCTACAGGAGTGGGCACAAATGCCCCACTGTCTGCGAGGGTAGCAGTCTTCGACTAGTGGCTAAACACATCAAGGATAATTAATATTAGTGAACCAGCCACCAACAACCGCTATGTGCAGACGCGTGTTTCGCAGTATCAGAGCTCATCAGTGCACCTATGTGAATGGTAGTAGTTCCCAAATAGCAGTTAACTCGATTCTCAATTGTTTTAAACATTACCGAGCCTGCTGCATTGTTATTAGACAATTTTAACAATTTTAAGAGGAAATTAAAAAATAATAAGAGAAACTCGAATTCTTTCGCTCGTCGATGTAAGAAATGGCGGATGCGCCGGTTAGATTTTAAAATAATAAGGAATATCTTTAGCTTAAAAGATTTAAAGATATCTTTTGAATAAATTTACCTAAATCTCCTATTTTCGATCTTTTAAGTTAAGGATTTGTCAAGTTTTTAATGCATGAAACGACTTGTCACTATAATTACTGAATATTCCTAGAATTTAGAAAAGTTACTTACTGTTAACTAGTAAGGTTTATTTACTATTACATCATGGTATCAGAGGTTAATCTCATAAATTTATGATGACGCAGTTTGAATGCAGGTAAATACTGCGTTCACAGGAGGTTTAAAGTTTGAAAAAAATTAAATGTACCTGACTGATTTAAATTAATACTTAACTGAAGCTATAGCTATGTAATTAGTTTATTTCAGAGACTGTTAATAGCTGATGTTGAGGAAATTGAACCTATCGGCCGTGTTATATCTGTAGATATCGAAATATCATTTTCAGAATATAAAACTTAATTAAGCGATTAACGCTACAGAGCAAATTAAGAGTTGGCTTTCGAGTAATATTGACGTTTTTCCGTTTGTTTTTTTTCTGAGCGTTTATTTTGTTAAATAATTTTTAGTACATACCTATTTTACAAAAAAAGTTTTGTTCAAATGTAATAATAAAATAGCTAATATATTATTTTTAGTACCTATGCGATAATTCTTTATTTACGCTATTAATTTTTATTTACTTTTATTACTGTTTCCTTTACATTAAATGGAAGAGACCCGAACGCGTTCTTACAAACTGACAGAATTTGTGGTTTAAAGATAAAGAGAGATCAAAAAGAACACCAATACCTTAAATTCTGTCTTCCATGCTAAGAAAATATTATTGATATTATAATTGGCAATGGGGGAGGTGATACATGTATATGACGCAATGCAACATTTCTCAACGTTGAGATTGAGCTTGTTGAACCTACATCAGTTGACAAGTTTGTTTAAATTTTCCTGTAGCATGTTCGCATCATTATTAGAAGAAAGTTATAACATCATTCATGGAACCAACACTGGGCAACTAAGACTTGTCAAGAGATCATTTATAAAGAGATTGAATAAAAGAGGGCCCAGATCAGATCCTTGTGGGACTCTTGTATATAAGACGAATTCTCTGGTTGTAAAGCCGTTGTCAAGAACGTAACACTTACGATTACTTAAATATAATTTTACTAAGCCAACAGCAGATGGAACAAAACCAAAGGGATCTAACTTAGATAGAAGCAGTAGGTGCTCTATTATGTCAAAGGCCTTCGACAGGTCCGTATAACTAACAACCACTCGTCCACATTCATCTAACACTTTACCAATAAATTGTGTAAGACAAGTCAAATTGGTAGCCGTAGAGCGACCAGAGATGAAGCCGTGCTGAATGGGAGACAGATGAGGTCGAAGAATAAATGATTCTTTCGTAAATTTTTGCAAAATTTGACGGGATGGATATTGAGCGGTAATTGGAAAGGAGACAAGTGTCACCTGTTTTATGAATTGGACAAATTTTAGTCCTTCTCCAAAGTGAAGGGAAAACACCAGAAGTAATTGATAGATTAACAATTGTTGTTCAAATGATACGGCAATACAAACCTGCAATCTTTAATCAAGAAACCTGACGTAGCCTGATATAAGTTGGTTAGTAGACATAATCTTAAGCTCCTCAGTATCCGCCGCAGGTGCATTATTGTATAGGAAGGTTATAGTCTATTGTCAGGATTAATAGCATTAGCAGAATTAGGAGGACCATAAATTTTCGCTTTCATCGTCATTATATAGTCTGCCAGGAATTCTAGTCGATTTTCTTATAGAACTCATAAATTTCCAGAGATCAGAAGGAGTGCTCTTAATGCTATTCTCCATATTAATAAGGTAAGCTTTATAACTATCTTCGATTTATTTTTTAGTGATGTTACGGATGCGTCTAAATTCATTCTTGTATGAGCTATTTTTTTTGTTTGTAATCTCCTTTTTATGGTTAATTAGGTTTGGTGTTTAGATTACGCTTAATTGAGTTGCTAAACCACGGAGGAAACTTTTGATTAGTACTTTCGAGGAACGCGTACGTCTAAGATTGAGTAAAAAGGCCAGAATAGTTCTCCAGGAATGACCAGTCACAACGTTGTATGAGGTGTTACAACGTTGTGAGTGAAGTGAAGAAGAAGAAGAAAGTGAAGAAGAAAGTGAAACATAATCTGGTCGCTTGAAATCGCTAGATTGATGAAGTTACAGAGACTAAAGCTTAAGTAACCATTAGATATTAAAAATACTAAGAACCTAAACCAAGTTGTTGAAATACTTTCACTCTGCCCAAGTTAAATCCACGACAACATATGTGTATGTACAAATTTGAAATGTGTACATAAAACACCTGCCATCCGCAATTTATTCCGTGGTTAGCATCTTCCCTTTCACGAAGCCTTTGATGGAATACGCGAATCTAATTCTCGTACTTTACCTTACCCGTCATGTATGAAATCGGATGTTTTAGTATATTACCAAGTTTGATATGTAAAATTTATGTTAAGATCTTGAATCTATTGCGTCCGACGTCTTCCTCATGTAAAATTCATGCCGCGTGACCGCTACACAAGACTTCACAAGCCGCTGAAAACTTGTTACATCGAAACTTACCTTATACTTCTTTGTATGTAGGTATATAGGTAACGCAGTTTGTTACTTATGCGGGGTATAAAGGGTTGTATGCTAAAATTACCTGTCACATCGATATTTATATAATACCTTTCGTCTTTACCGTGAGCTGAGAAATGAAATTTTATTCGTATCTTTTAGGCGTTGCTCGGTATATGCGGTGTAGATCAAAGGGCGTGCTTTAATGTTATGCATATTTGCACGTGTGCTATAAGACGGGAAAATTAGTTTATTAAGCTTTTGATAAGCCTACTATTTATACAAGATATCTCACTGGGAATATACATCAATCCATATTGCAAAATTCTGAAAACTTAGCAGTACACTAAACTTAGCAATACACTAAATTGGAACACTATTGAAGCAAAATATTTTTAATAATGGAACACTTCCGGTTATACCGGAAATAGCACTCATCTTTGTTATTTTAAATGGAGCAGCCTATATATTATTACATTTTTGAATTCTTGATTCAATTTTAAGGTTTGCTTATATATATAGCGAATAGCTGGTTTCTTATTTTCTTTTCTTTGCTTTTTTGTATAAATTCCAGAAAATGTCTTTGCATTAGTCGTAGCGGTCCGGGGTGGCTTGATCGTTCTACTTTTTTATGTTACTATTTTTTAATAATTTTTTCAACTAATTTCCTATGAAATTTTTGTTGTCAATGGCTCCTTCATCCTTTTTGTATAATGAATACAACCAGGTCAAATATGCACATTAAAATAACATTCCGATTCTTCTTGCTGATTTAGTCGTGTAAATGTTGGTCTAACGCGGGGGTTTCCAATTAGGTCAATATAAATTTTAAGGGGCTCGACGAAGCAGACTTTAATCAAGTCAACAACGTACCACGGCAAACAAGAAACAGCTTGATTGTTTTTGAATGAGATGATTGAAGCACTCTAGTAGCACAGTTGGTTGGCTGCCGGTTGGCCTGCAATTGGTCGTACGGTCGGCGCAATATCCGTGACGGTTAGCAACGGTCGATAAAGTGTCAGTAAGTTATACAAAACTAATGGTACTTTTCTAACGTTGGGTATTGAGTGGCTCTAGGTCAGCAAAATCGGTTAAGCGTTGGCCGAAAATCTGGAAATGATAATCAAACTACGTTTGGTAGTAAACACTTGAGTGACAGAAGCAAATCGATGTTGAACCAATTCAGTCGGTCTAGCGTCGGAATGTCAATTGCTAATGGTTGTAAACATGTGACGTCACGGTCGGCAGAAAACTTTTCAGGAATGTTCGTTAAAGTTCGGTGTACGCCAAAGTAGAGAGTTCGCCAAGGATCAGCTAAGTATTCGACAACGTTGCGAGCCAAATGATCCGTGATCGGGAGCCAACGTTGCGCCAACCATTTGTGCTATTAGTGCAATTTCACGCGAATTGTTAAAAAAATTACCAACACATTAATTTTTATGCAATTATTGTTTGTGATTCTGTTTATTGAAAATTTATTTATATCTATGGTATTTGTAAAATTAAGAATAATAATGATACAAAAAATAATAAAACATAAATCTAATAATCCATTTTCTTTTAAATTTTTGTTCACACACTTTATCTTATTTATAATTTACATGCAATTATTAATATTATCCTCCTGGGATCCAGGGTCCAAGGACGATTAATTTTGTTGGTGAAAATACTACAGTCAAAACCAACTAATATTTTTTATCTTACAATCAATTGATATGGCTTATGATGCAATCACAACAAATGGAGTGTAAAAATGATTTTTAATTTTTTTGATTTGGCGATAGCGAATTCTTGGATTTTGTATCGAATTGATCGCCAAATAAATTACGCCAATTGTTATAGTAAGAGCTGATAAGGGAAATGCTGTGGTGATCTTAGAGAGCAAAGGGTATGTGTAAAATGTAATCCTTTCCTTACTACGAGATGCAAACGTGATCCCATTCCCCCAATTGAGCGTTCCATCATTAACTCCGTTGAAACATCACCTATTCCTACCGATACGTGGTTCTTCAGCAACTAAGTTATACAAATTAACTCCTTAAAATTCAAAAACTCAATATCCCATTATGCCCTATTGTCAGCACTATCACTGCACTTGCGCTGGACACAGCGACTCTTTCATTCAAGATTTCTAACATTTCAACAAACGACTGGAAAAGTTGACGGTAAAACCTGGTTACTTGTCAGCTCCGATGTCGAATCCTTATTCACCGAAGTTCCTATATAGGATACGGTATCCATTATTAGAGTGTTTCCCACTTCCAATGACCAAGTGGACGATTTGGCTGACTTGCTCGAAGCTTGCCTATCTTCTACCTATTTCTAATTTCATTGTAAATAATAAATACTACGAGCAAGTCTCAGGACCAGCTATGGGATCCCTTCTGTCTCCTATCGTTCCCAATATCTTGGTGCTCAAACAACAAGCTCTATTGTCTCACAACCTTAAGTCAACGTGTTGGTACATGTACGTTGATTACACCTTTGCCATCTGGCCTCATGAACAGGAATCTTTAAACAATTTCCTATCGTTCGTGAATTCCCAACATGATTCCATGCATTTAATCATAGAGGTTGAATCAGACTTCCTTTTCTAAATGTTCTCGTACACCGATGTATTGACAGCCGTTCCGTTTACCGAAAAGCCACGCAGACATAGAGAGATATTTTAATGTCTTCTCACACCATAATCCAGCCCAAAAACGTGCAATTCTCTTATCCACAAGGTCATTTCCATAACTGAACCCAATTAACTTGCTCAAGAACTGAATCACATCACTGAAACTATGATCCGCAATAATCATTCTAGGTAAGATATTTAAGCTACCATTAACCGCCACATCAACCCTTCATCGGAGGAACTCTCCTCATCTAATTCTAATTTCCATAAGCAAGCATATCTACCCTACATTCAAGCTGTCACCGATCGTACCAGCAAGATCCCCTGAAGAACTCAATTTCAAACTCTCAGACTACTTTCCCACCAAAGACCGCAATTATCTAGAGCCCCTGGTGTCTACCAGATTCAATTTTCGTGCGTTAGCGTGCCGCTCGGTTACTGAGCACGAGTGTTGTACGCGCTGGTTGAGCATAGACTGGAAACTGGCCGTCAAACCCAATTCAACTTTACTCACATTTTGTCTCGCAACAAGTAGAAAAATCTGTGAATCTGTAGAAATCTTCAAACATCCCAACGATTTAAATCGCGACGATGACTACACCTTACATCGTATTTGGAAATCCCAACTGATTAAATCTTCTTGCAACTACCACGATTCGTTGATCCGTAGCAAGCCCCTCCGAAACGAATAGTCTCCAGGAAGTGTGCATTAACAGCTCTGAAGATGTCCCATAAGATTGCGGTAGGAGCTACGTTAACGACGCGGTTCCAACCCGGAAACCATGAATATAGTGTCATTGACGGCCGCGGAAGCTTACATAACAAAAACTACATGTTTTGCGAATTTGTTTCTACCAATAAAAAAATGCTGTTGGAAAGGGAGTGTCATAGCACTCACTTTTGTGTAAGTTTATTATTCTGTTAATTATTTTATAATAAAATCTGTATACACAAAGATTTGCCTTAATATGTGCAGGAGGATACATCGAATAAGTGTTGCATATTCATAATTCGGTTTAATTTAAAGCGAGAAGTTTGATCATCATGCATGGGGGCGCCCAGGAAAACCCTGAAACAAGAAAGTCAAAGTTACTTTCACTGCGGTACCATCGTTAAAGGTGCTATAGAAGAAGCGTTAAACTTGATAAAAGAGCAGAGGTTGATAAATAAATTAAATTCAATACATCTGCACGATGTTGTTTATTTAAAGTTTTACCACGTGTTTATAACCTAGGAGATGATTTTTAATTTTCAACATTATAAAGGATATATTAATGAGTTTTACAAAGACAGAGCATCGGTGTATTATATTGATAATAATCGTAATTATCAGAGCAAGCAAACGTAATATTTTATTCTTATTATCGTTATTAGTTATATTATTGATTTTAACAATTTTCACGAGATGACTAGCGTAATAAATTGACAGTAAGTGTTGGCCAGGATGTCATATGAAATAAAAATAACTCTCTATCATATGTATAGGGAGTTTTTTTTTTCCAAATGGCGATGGCAGCAATATTCTGTACTTTACTTTTTCTACATAAACTGTTCTTTTTTCCTTTATTTTTTTGTTATTACCTTCCATTGTCATTGTTATCGTTTCGTTGTTATTTTTTTTCCAGTTTATCTAATTCAGGTTACACAAATTCTAAAATTTTTAACATAATCTTCCGCGTGGCTATGTAACTGGTCCGAAATGTCTTAACTTAACTTACGGCGCGATCGTTTGGTAGTCTAGCTTAAGAAACATGGTTGCAGTTAAAAAACTAATACAGATAGGCACCAACGGTGGCAACGAGAGTGTTGCTTTATCAGCCACCTCTTGTCTTACTTGTGCAAGAAGCGTCGTTGATTACCAAGATTTGGCTGTTATGCAACGATAGAAGTCGTAAAACCTGATGAAAAACCTTGCAAATCCTTGACACAGTAACCTCCCGGCAGCGATGAGACCAGCTTCTGTTTCTTCGTAGATGGATCAAAAACCAGCAAAGAGACTGAAGGAAGAGTAATATAATACAATAATAAGAGCTTCATCCAAAAGAATCCAGCCACAAAGGACGGAGGCCATCGTTTTCAAGATGGAAATCTCAGCGGGCAAGGACAGACATGCTGCTAGAACAGTCGCGTAGCTCCCTCCTTAGTCTCTGAAATAAACAACAGCCTATGTCTGCGCTTTATGAAAGGGATCATAACTAACACCTGCGAAAACTTCTTGAACAGATGGGTTCAATTAGTTTCTGCCGCACCACTAAGGTGACTATGACGTATCCGAATAGGCGGACAACAGTAAGATATCTGAGACTATTCAGAAGGGATCTTGACATGGGATTAGGGATGGACTGAAGAAGTAGCTATTCAGAATGGAATTAACAGAAGATCTGTCATATAGGGGCTGCCTAGCTGAAGACGACACAGTAGAGCAAGTGTCCTACCCTGGCATCAATTAAGAGAACCATGTTGTTGTGTCTTGCCGCCATTGGTAATGTTATTGCCGCAGTGGGCAAAATATACTTGCCTTGACTACCCATTCTCAATTTTTTTTTTAGTTGCCTAGTAAGTGAATGCAGGAACCACCGTGATGATTCTGCTTTGGAAAACGTATGTTATGACCTGTCGTGCCTCTCACTCGCAATTATCGCGAAAACAATCGTCTAAACGTTTTTTTCTGAACGTGGTATTGTTTCTGAGTACTTTGTTTGTATGTCGCTTGGAGTATCCGCAAATGGTTTTATATAATTAGGTATCGTCATGATTGCGACCGGTGCTCAATAACGTTTGTCTTAGTGCACGCTATAATTTTGCTTTTTTATTGTGGTTCCATCTGGAACCACTTTGCAGGAATTTGTACGTCTTGTTCAAAAATCAGGAATACGGTGCATAGTAAATTATATATAGAGCTACATTGATTTTCTCTAAAACTAAAGCTTTTGTTACAATTTTTAGTATTGTTCTCAACAGATCGATCCACATGTTTCAATGATGATTGGAGAATTCGCAATGAAGTCATCATGGCAGTGAATTGGATAGATAATTAAGAGTAACTTTCATAATTCACTAGAAGACGAAATGATACAAAAAAAGAAAAAATGGTCCAGCAAGGAAAATTAGTGGCTCGAAAATAATAAAAGATTATTGTCGAAATATGGGATTTGTGGATAAACACGACATGCTGAAGTCTTTATACGAAATGGAACGAAAATCTAAGAGGTGATGCCGCAGGTAGCTTTCCATTTTGTCGATGTTACTGTCGTAAATGCATTCGTTTTATTTGCATCTCGCGCCACTGAAATTCAAGGAATTCAGTTTAGCTGTTATCAAGGGAGTAATAGTAACAACGACACCAAGAGGAAAATAATCCGAAGGAAAAGCGTTCGACGGGTTCACCGCAAACATATCGTTAGAAGGAAGAACGGACCAAGCGACTTATCTATTTAGTCATGGATCAAAAGCAGGGTGTGCAAGTTGCGGTAAAAAAGCTCAACCAAGACACTCACATCGCTTGCAGCATTGAATTGTCCCTTACCATTATTTTTGTATGTATGAAACTTTTGTTTATTTGTAATCAAAAAATATGATTAAATCAACGTCGTTGACTTGGAATAAGCCCATAATAATGAAATTGGTAGAATGGTCTGTTTCTCATAAATATCTTTTAATTTTGAAAATTAAGCGGCGACCGATTTCGGGGACGATCGGAGGACGAAACAAACACGTTAAAAATGGTCCTCTTTGGCAAGATTTTGATTTCTTTGTTTGAGTATTGTTTTGTTTTTGTTCCTGAGAAAAGATTGTCATAGAAGCACTTTGATAAAAACAAAAACAAGTGCTCCTCACGGGCCAAAAATTCACCCACAAGGGTAGAATTACCCGTATTATAGGAGGTAGCCTCCTATTTTTAGGTAAATTTTCACCCAATATTTTAGGGTGTACTGCATTCAGTTTTGTAGTTTGAAATCAGCAAAGCAATTGTCCCGTCTGGTTTTCTTCGAATGTTAATTTCGACAATACAATTTTCACGCGCTACGCGCACAGAAAGGGCAATTTGCCTGATCAAAATAGTCTTGTTTATTGATTCGTACCTAATCTGCTGACAAGTGTGTTTATAATTTCGATGTCTATCAAGTCGCGCTGTTGTTTGTGACAATTACTAATCGCAAAACACACGAATCTATCTGCTGCTCGTATATGTGCACACGTATGTACATAAAGTAGGTGGTATATATGTAGGTATGTATATGACGGACATAAGTACCTACATTTCATAGTACACGTTTATACATGCATAGCGGACAAACTCCGCGAAATCATACCGCATCAAATATTTGCGCAGGTCTTAATAATGTATAATAAAATTCAACAAGTAGGATATGACGCAGGCCGTCAATATTTACCGATAAGATAATGGAGAAGGGCCGACGGAACGCGATGCAGTCACGGCCCTCTAGACTGTCGGCAATGATATTAACGCGCGTGTGGACAGCAAACACATTCACCACTCATTGGCGTTCCTCTCCATTAATTACTGCAACCAATTAATAGAGCGACGTAACAATCGGTGTCGCTTAGTTGAAATAAAGTGGAAAAAAGTCGATGGGGGAGAGATAAGTTGGAAGGTTTTCCTTTTTCTATTCTTTTTAATGAAAATGTTATCTCGTTTCGAAGGAAATTTCTACAAAATTGTTTTTTTTGGGACATTTACTTCTGATACTTATGCTCTGTGCTTTTTCAAGTTTTTGCAAGTTCAATAATAACATTTCTTATAGTAGAATTAAGTAACAATTGTATTTATATTTGCATGTCTATTTTTATATTATATCTAATTTAATAGTAGCGTTAAACCACCACCGGTTATTCGGTATGCCTCCTGATGGCCGGTTTCCTCGAGGTGCATGGAATCATCAAGCATTTTCTCAACACCTTGTAAGTCAATTGTTTCACTAGCTAATGGTGGTGGTTCCCGAGATTGCCCTGTTTGAGGTTGCGATGAAAAGGGTATTTCTAGTTCAATAGGTGATACACCTGCTGTACGATCTCCTTGTGTTCGTGGCCAATCGTGCCACGATCACGTAAATCCTCGTTAACAAGCTATTTGATAATCTCGGCCTAATTAACGTTGATGTGTTTAGCGCTATTATAGTTCTTCATTTCTTAAGGGAAATTAGGGAATGTTGTCCTTTAGAATAGGTCCATATTTAAGTAAAAATTTTATACGATGCGAGAAGGTTGTTACAACAAATTCTTAGGTTTTTGCGTCAGAGCGCAGCATAATTCGTTCAAACATGAACGTCATTAAAATATATTATAATTAAATTAAAAATATGATTTGTTCTTACTTCTTTTTCGTTTTTGTCTAATGCTAGGAGCATTTTTTATTTCACTTAAGCTGATTAAATGGATAGTATGGGACGTTAAAGTTACATATAAGTTAACGGACGGCGGTTGACTTTCGTTAAAACAAATTGGAGGTTCGGGATAGGCAGATGTTTACAAAATATACTGGGCACAACTAACACAGTTTCATGGATTATTTAATACTAAAAGCTAACGTTATTTCCTTCGCCTTATATAAGTGTTAAGAATGGTTACTTAGATATCACTTATCTTTTGCAAGTTGTTGCAGAAATAATGCAAGGCGTCTATTGTTAATGTAAAATAAACGCAAGGAGTGAATCGTATAGTTATTACTTATCGGTGGATATGACTTTTATAAAGAATTCAAAATTCGTTGTTTATTGTTGGTGATTATTATCGGAAAAACTATTACAGTGGTAAATCCAATATAAACAATATATTAAATGGATGTAAATCAATTTGTTCCTTTTTTATAGAATAAAATATATTTCTTCTGATTTATCTGATTCGAGAAAATAATCGTAAATCTACAACTCAGAATCTTTTTGAGAAAGTTCATCGGCATAAGGGGAAAATGTCCGCTGTAGGTTGATGGCACAAGGTGGGCCAAATTCGACACTTTTAATTATACAAAAACTGAGCTAAGCTTCTGGAGCTCGATTTTAAAGAGAAATCGATTGGTGAAATTCCTATTTTTATATCTTCCTTAATATAAGAGATACAGAGCGTTCTCTTAAAATGTGCAATTTTTGAAAACCCTTGTAACTTTTTTATTTGCGAAAATGCTTGATTTATATAAAAACTATATTAGGGCGCTTTTTGACGCAGAATCCTATGCTCTAATTTTTTCTTTTTTTAAAGTCGTATTTTTTGAGATATTAAGACTTGTGTTTTTTCATACGGAACGTCCTATATATTTTTACACTATTGAAAAGCATATAAAATTACCTTTAGAATGATATAACACACTTGATATTTTATTTAAACAATTTTTTAATTATTTGTTTTTCTTCATTTCACATTATTTTAAGATGGCTATGGATGGTGGTAAATAACCAAATAAAAGATTCCAATAAGGCAGAAAAAAATTGTTTTAATATTAAATGTTACATATAACAATTCAAAGAAACTAAACTAAGGAAACCATTAATAGTATTACTGATCTTACAGCTATAAGCTATGGAATGTGTCGGGTTATTTACAGTTTTCCCTAAAACTGCAATTTCCTCTAATTCTTTGTCTCTATTTTGAGCCACATAATTTTTAGGTCTCGGCTTTTGAAAGGATCCAAAATTTATAACATTTTTCTTTAACCTTGAGAAAATGTCTCTGAACTTTTTTGGAGCATATTTTGGGACAAAAGAATCAGATGCAGTATAGAGTGTATTATAAAACAATTGAACAGCGAGATCAACATTACGCACATCGCTTAAAAAAGTCCAATTCACATTGTACCAATTTACTGTGTACCATGCTAAAATTTGATGTTTTATAAAGGTGATCAAAACTGTAAATTAAATAAGTTAAATTGGGATCTTCAAGGAGTTTCGAGATGTCTTTTAAGGATTAAGGCCATATAACTTTATATCCGTAACTTTGTTTCATTTATTCGAAACTTTTACGTCGAAGTAATTAAATAAAGAACAAGATGCCTAATTGTTTGGAATTTATCTTACTACAATATGACTTCTTTCAACTACTTTAAGCGTGATATTTTGTAGCTAGGTAATACTCTAAAAACTTCTGACGCAGAATTCCCTCAAGTTTCTCTATATACCTATATCGTAGTTACTTGTATATATATGTATATACACACTTTCATACAACTTAAGCAAACGCAATTTAAGTTTCCATTTCGGAAGTTGCATTTCTCAAACGTAACGAACTTTATTGTTAACAACGTTGTATGCTCTAGAACTAGCAAATTGAAAATAAATTTCAGCGACCTTAATGTTTACTCTTACAGACGTAGAGTAAGCGTTTAGTTTATTGCTTTTTATTTATAGTTATTCGGGTAGTATAATTTTCTATATGCAATAACATAATTTGCCCTGCATTTGTTTTATCGCGGTGAGAATTTTGATAAAGACCAAATGAACGATTGTTAATGGACGAGCTTTGTTGTTGAAATATTTAACTTTAATTTCGACGTTTTGGAAAATGGAAAACGGGAAAATACATTACAGAAGATACCTTTCTACCTACGCTCCAAGGAGGACCTTTACTTCGGGTAAGTGTATAAATTGAAACCACGAAACGAGATGTGTGCCTGGCGCTGATGATAGGTAACCTCTGAGACGTTAATTGTAACATTCTAACTTGCTTTTAAGTCTAATATTCCATATTTCACCCGCATTACGAGGGTGATCTGAACAGTTTCAGGCCTCAACGTGAAGATGCGCATGCGTTGAAAGATATTTTTTGAAAATTTCAGCCATATTTAACAGGCGTTTATGTCAGTCGATGTTAGTATTTCTATAAAAATGGAAAAAATCGAATATCTAGCTATCATTAAATTCTTGTATTCGCCTACACAAATTAAAGTCGTGATCAAAGCTGCTTACACCATAATTTGCCATAATAAAATTTTTGGCAGCTGAATTTAAATGTGGGCGTACTAGCTTGGTTGACGATGAATGTTCGGGACGGTTAACAACTGCAATCACTACCGATCGCAAAACTTTACTCAACGGTGCTAGACGACTATTGAATTAATGTTAAAGAGATTGCAGAGGCTGTGAGCTTCTCAGAAGAACGTGTTTGTCATAGATTTGGGTGCCGCGCCTGTTCACTGAAGAGCAAAAACGCATTCGCATGAACCTACCTGCTGAAGTAGTTTAAGATAAATAAGTTGGGGTACACTGCGAAAGGTAAATGGGCATAGAGAAAGGTGAAGACTGGTATAGTCATGAAAAGTGTGGTAATCAACTATTTCGAAAAAGGAAAACCAATAACAGGGCCGTACGTATCATTACTTGACAAGCAGAAGGTAGAAATTGGGGGGAAATGTCCGCATTTGAAGAGAAAAAAAGTTTTGTTTCGTCAAGACCCTTCAGTGGTCCTCATGGCAAAAATTCACGGAATTGGTGGATCTGCCAACATATTTACCAGATAGCAGTTCACTATACAAAAGACGATATTCGTATTCCCAAGTTTAAGAGGGGAGACATAAGTTATTTTGTTAACTGTACACTATACTGTAGTGCTGCGACTATTATGTTAAACCGTATTATAATAGAGATTTTTTTAGATAAGGTAAGATATATCGCCTACTTAAGAAAAGAATTATAGTCGATGGAAAAAGTTAATAATAATAGGTTTTGTTTATACTTCTTATAACATTGTTTCATTTGCTTCCTGATACATTAAAATCGAATAATAATAAATAACTTGAATTATTTATATATCCTTTCTATAAATGACGCAATTGTTAATCTCAATAAGGAAAATTATGTATTTAAACTAAATTATATTTAACAAAATTATGCTCTACAAAAAACAAAGAAATAGCAGCGGCCGCAATTTCCGCAAGTGGTACAATTACCTTAATTACATAGAAGCTTATTTTAAAAGCGGTTGCTAATTAGCAGTTAAGATCCGTCTATGAATATTAAGAAACAAGCTCCTACATACTTAGTTCTTTTTTCTGATACACCTATCGCTTTACATTACCGCTAAATGAAGCTGATGCAACGAGAACGAATTCTTTCGCCGACGACGCAAACTATTTACCCACTTTCAGCTCAAGCATTTCTTTCAGTTTCACTTTTATGAAGTCGTATTTACCGATGTGTGTATCTGCGATCTGACGCAATATTACAATATCTTTCGCTTTTGTGTAGTAAATATTTACTTATGGAGCGGTACATTTCCCGCATTCAATTGTATTGTACTTATCGTAAAAAGGTATTTCAAAAATTTGAAGGTGATTGTCGATAAAACGGGAATATCAGCGAAAAGGGCGACGTAGACAGCTGGTGTGATTATTCGTCTTATTTTAATAATCGTTTTGTATTGCGAGATTGCGATTTAATACGTTACTTATTTTGTTAGCCGAATTTGAATAAATTACAGAGAAACTGTCTAATAATAATAACAATAATGATATACTTGCATTAACGTACAAAGACGAGATAAGTCATAATACAACGTAGCAAGAGCAACGTGACAGGCTACCAAAACAAAAATAAAATTAGCAGAACAAAAATAATTAAATCTTAATATTTAACTTACTAACTAATTTTAGACTGCATTTGTTAACAAAGTATCACATTCGCGGCATCTTTTTATGCTATAAAAACAGCGTGCTAAAATTATGTTTTAAAGTAATTAACAGTTGCTGCATCTTTTATATGCATGAGTAATCTATTAAATAACTTAATTCCTACTAGTAAGGGACTTCGTTGGGTTAAGGCTAAATTATGTACAGGTATTGCAAGCTCATTTCTGCCACATGTAATAGGAATGGAATTGATTATTTCTTCGCAGCGAATGCAAATTCTGATAAATTACTGTTAAGGTTTCGGCAATGAATAGGCACGGCGGAGGCACAATCTAGCCACTCAGATCTAAACCACGTTTTCCAGGATTCCGGAGGTTCATAATCCAAAGCCCCCCCCCCAAAAAATAAATCCATATCATCAAATATCGTAGACTAAAAAGAGCATAACATGCACTCGTCAGTCAAACCATATCGAACCACCATCAATATGGAGCCCTAAAAATGTTGCGCATGCTACTTGCTGTATAGACTTGCTTCCGACTATAAGCAACAAAGATGCATTAGCTGCCCATGGTTGTGTGTGGAAATTAACGAAAACTCTCTTATGCTAACATCAGGCGATTTTAAGGAAATCAGGTAGTAAAGGTACCCAGCATATGTTGTGTTAGTGCTGTTACTCCTTGCAGATCACAGAAAAGCTTATTACCCGCATACATTGTAAGTGTCCCATGTCCCACGATACGCAGTAAATCATTCGCAAAAAGCAAGAACATAAGCGGATCCAGCGCAGAACCTCGGGCCATGCCCCAATTAACAGGATGTTCTTTTGATTGGACACCATTAACTTCTGCAACTAGTTCTCTTCAATTTTCTTAATAAAAGCGTGTGATTTACTAAGTCACAAGCTTTACTCAAATCCATGAGCAAGCTTACACATCTGTGGCGTTGGTCTAATTGCCAATATAATTCATTTATAAATTGCAAAACACCTGTTAAGATGGATTTGTATTTTTGGAAACCAGACAACAATCTTTTCCATCATAATTTTTTCGAATAACTTTGAAATAGTGGAAAGTGGAAGTAGAAAGGCATCACCCTTGCAATTTTAAGTATCTCAAGGAACAAACATGTTTGGATCGAATTACTAAATAAAAAGCGACGAAGCTGCAAACACGTAAAAACACATCTTCAGTACATCTGTGCTAATTCCAGCAATTCCGATAGATTAGGAATTTTTTTAATTTAAAATAGGGTTATATGTACAATATTCAGTCACTGGAGTAAAAGTAATCTCGATTTTTTAGATTTACCAAAAGCTTTAAACACAAGCTACAAACGTTTAAAATTGGCAAATGATTGCTGCCACATCTATCGTACTTTATATCTCTTAAGAGGAAAGCACAGGTCTCATTAAACTCATTAAAAGCATCATCCATAGAATCAGCCGTAAATACATCAATGCAATTTTCTTTTAGTTAAATAATGCAAAAAGATGTTTGAGTTTTCAATTTTTTGTTATATAAGTTATACAATTTTTGCATTTGAGATTCCAGCGTCTCATAAAAAAATGGGTAAGTCCAGAATAATTTTACGATTTTACCCTTGACATTTACAGTAAGTAAAATGATATTCTTGAATCAATTATCTAATGGACGTCAAAGCGTTTATAATTGAACGAAGTGATTTTTAGTTATATTAAGTACTTGTGATGTATTCGCTGAACATTGCAAAAGTATTTAATTGAGTCGATCCGAGTAAAATTCTTTTTATTTGATCAAATAGTTTAGTGCGGGAGCTGATAGCAGCTGCATTTTCAAGTTTGTTGGGGAAAGCGGATTTTCCTTTCCGAAACTTTGCACGTTCCATGTTATAGTAACGCTAGTTCGTTCTTAAATTTAACAAAGTTAATTCCTTTCTTCTTGCACGATGAACTCTTACTCTATCGTGAGTCGTTAGGCCATCTTTTAATAATTGCTTCTGATTTTTATGGGTACCTTTTAAATGATCACGTTTTCTTTTGTCCTGTTTGTCGGAGTCTTTTTTAAGCGCTGTCTATTTTTTCTTTAGTAAAGGTAATTCCCATTTCTAGAACAAACCTTTATTAATGTTAAATATTTAATAAACTGGATTCGTTGCAGTAACATCAATTTTTTTCTTTAAACGTATTATTTCAATTGACAAAAAATTAACTTTCATCTGGCTCTTAAAATTACATCTGTCAGTACAGCATCTTTCAAATTAAAGTCCAAAATGAAATACATTGTCGTAAAATTGAGTACAGCCTCGTGATTAAAAAAAGATAGCGACACTTCTGGAACCACAACTTACCAACTTCTTATTCAAGAATTAAAATAAAACCTTTTTTATGGGATTAAAAAAAACACAATGCAGAAATATCCTTGGTCAAACTTGGTGTTTACATTTGGACATTCTTTACATATGGGCAAATAACAAAAAAAAAATTCCTTAATACGCATATACTTTATGCTAACGTACAAGTCAACTCCCTAACGACAACATCAATCATCCCTTAATCCAGATCTAACGCTTCCTTCTACCGAATATCACGCGGGCTTGACAACGTATATAGTAAACAGAGCCGTAAACAGAATAAGCTCAACGTACGACAGCCCACCGCTTATCCGGTATTAAATAAAAGCATAGGTAAGTGTACGTATAACAAAGAGCGCCTCGCCGAGAAGTGAATCCCTCTTTATTAAGGTTGGTAATGCCACCCTTTGATCTTCAGGGGAATCACGCATAACGTCGCGCTACCCGGAGGCTATGGATGTTTGTTCTTTATTTTTGCTCGCGTTATCGGGAATCGTTGGCATTCCTGACTCAGTAACCTATACTCGCACGCCACTATTTCGATACAATATTCCAGGTATCTAATTGAACTATATAAGCAATGCTTTGTGCTTGTCAGAGCTTTTCTCTGTTTAACAACACCCATGTTACGAATTTAGCAGCTTTTTTACTCGTTTCTGCTCTTTTGCTGGTAGAAATTCTCGGTGGTAAATAGCAACACGGCGTGTGTTAGATTTTGTACAACGTTTTGTACTTTGAACTACACGTTTTTCATTTTTTACTAAACGTAGCGGTGTTTTTTTATAAAATGCTATTTTTTATGTAACGTAGACTGTTACTGTTAGAAAATAGTATTCGTACCTGTACTCTTGAGATATGTGGCATTCCAAAGAATTTATGGTGCCACTACTCTATTGTTTAATTTGTGCTTTTATTGTCATAAGTTAAGCATTCGAAAATGCAAGCTCTTAGTAAGAAATTCAAGAAAATTTGTCCAAAAAAGAACAAAAACACCGTACGTTCCTTGGAGAACACACCACTAGTTTCTAATCAATCGTCGGAGACCTTTAGTAAAACCGAAATCGCACTGTTAAATAAGGGGTTAAAACATTGTATTCGTGACCCAAAGACCCCAGTTGAAGAACTGATCGCGTCGGTAGAAACGCCCATAAAAAATTTGGATGCCACAACAAAAGATTACGTACGAAACGCTTGCAAAATTACTATTTCAAAAAACTTAAACGATGTTAAAAGTTTAAATCATAACAAAGGCGATATCGGGATTATTAAGGGGCTTAAAAATAAAAACTGTTTCTATCTGAAAGCAGACAAGGGGAAGAAAATAGTAATTCTGGACAAGTCGGACTACTTCAACCGCGTCAATAGCTTGTTATCATCAGGACCTTATAGAGAAATGAGAAAAACCCCTTTACCAGCTATGATTAGGGAAACGAAAGAAACTCATTAACGCGAACCTTAAGTTTAAACTGTAAATTTCAAACCCAACAGTGCCTAAAATGTACTGCCTACCGAAAATCCATAAACCGGGTAAATCTATGAGACCAATTGTTTCAGACATGGATTCACCCACGTACAAACTGTCCAAAGGGCTAGTAAATGAATCCAAAAATTTACCCATCAAAGCAGACAGCCTCGAAGTAGAAAATTCATTAGATTTTGTAAATAAAGTAAACAATATCAAACTAGAGGATGGGGAAATTTTAGTATCGTTCGATGTTTGTTCACTCTTCCCTAGTGTACCGATCCCTGAAACATCACCACGCGTTTCAACACGGTGACCAAAATCGACCAGCTACTCCCTCCTAACAAGGACGTGTTACCGAAACCACGAGCAAAAGGCATACACGAACTGAAATGCCAATGTGGAAAAAGCTACATCGGTCAAACAGGACGGAGTAAGAGACAACAACAGCAGTCTTTGGAAATCTTCTGAAGAAGCTGACAGCATGGTCAGCGAAACGTCAAGTAAAACATTAACTACACGACATCACCCGAAAGACATTTCTACATTTCATGGTAAGACTGTGGTGCCTTGAAAATTTATGGCGAATTGTTGTTTATTTCAAAATATAATATATATTCTTTGTACTCTGATTTAGAGAAGGTTGAGGAAGAATATGAAGAAACAAGAGGACTGGAAGATGGTAATAGAGATCCTGATTAAACATGGAAGGTCATTAAACAATCGAGGGAATAAATGAGGCAACTGCTAGCTACTGAGCAATCGAAATTTTAAAAAGAAAGATATTTTCAGCAACTAGAAAGTGGTAAGGGTAGCAAAAAAATCTCCTCCAGGCTAGTTTAATAGACCTATGAAAGGCATATTTTTTTTATTCGTAATAACGGTGTAAACTGCAAACATCTGAATATCGTCAAAATTTCAGGGATACCTTTCACCCCCTAAACGTGAGATTCCAGCGAAACGAAAATGGTAAACAACATTTGGTGGGTCACAAGTTTTAGTCCGATCGGTGAGTGACACGTCAGGGTTTTCCCTTGTTCAAAACTAAAATCCCTAAAAGCAAATATGGATACAAATACGGTGTCATTTGTTTAATTCTCTATTTATTTATTTTTTAATAAGTTTTAAGTTTAATTAGTTTTGTGTTATCCTTCACTTGTTTAGCAATATGCTTGTGTATAAGTATTATATTCCATTCTAAGTAGTTCCAATTAAGTTCCTATAAATTATGAAACTGATAATTTAATGTAGGAATAGCTTCACTTATTGTAATTTACATTTCGTTTGTCTCTGAACAATATAGAAATAACAAATGGACAGGAAAATAACGAGATAATCACAATTTGTTTTTGTTTCAAAATGATCAAATTTTCAGAAAAAATTTTAGAAAGAAAATTTTAAGAAAAATTGCAAATAAAACGTTACTAACAGAATAAAACGATTCTATCGACGCACTTTTATAGTAACTATTTTCAAAAACTCATATATAAAATGGTCTAATATAAAGGAAAGCAATTTGAAGTTGTTAAATCTAATCTAAATTTCTGAATCGGCTGCAGAAGTATTCTTATATTTTTCTATTGAAACATCGCAGTACAACCGGAAAACATAAAAATAAAAAAAAAGCTTTAATCCCACCCCGACGTCATTTTCCGGTACTTTATATTACACTTCCTGTGTAATTTTTCTCTTTAAACCGTCGCATTCTTCAACCCCTACCGCTCCCGGAGGGACAATTAAAAATGTTGTTTCCACTTAAACATCGGCTAAGTCATTTCCTCTCTTCCGTTTTCATCTTAGACAAACGTCGCTCTGCCAGAGAAAAATTTCAATTCTTTCAGTTCTTGTCCTGTTATAAAATAAAAGGGCGTTGTTTTAAAAGACAGTATTAGCTTTATTAAAGTGCCTTCTGTTACTCGGCTTGAAGTTTTAGAACTAACATTGAAAGGAATCAATCGCTTTCGACATGTTAAACAGGTTTTATTGGATTTCCATTCAATATTGTTTACATAGATTTCCATTGCGTATTTTATGGGAAGTTGTAAAGTATTAGCTACAATGTGCTTATTTTTACGTTACGAAGTACACGAGGAATAAGAAAGGCCCCAAAATGGTTGCTTGCAGAGCACTTTTCTTAACCACAGCCCAATCGAAACATACTTCTCCATTCTCTTTCGTATCTACATGTATTGCTTCCTTTGGTGTAGGTACGACGTTATCAGTTCCAAATATTTGCCTCTGCTAACAATGGAATGTATCAAATAACCAAATAAGTTTTGTACGAATTTTGATTGTAAACGCCAACGTGATACTATTTTTTGCATGCCGATATTATAAAATTCTACGGAACAGTTACCAAGGGACGAAAAAAATATGATAAAAGGCATTGCCCTGCAAGAATAGCATGGCCAAATTCGGCTGCTGTCCACTAAACTCACAACAAATTCGTTTTTGGGTGCAAAAAAGCCTTGGGAGTGTGTGGTATTGGATCAGTTGGTGACAACCAACGATACGAAAGCTTGGAATTTGAATGCAAAATCCGCACTTTGTCATTACGAAAGGGCTCATTAGCGTTGCACTTAATTTGCAATTCATCATCTGACAATTCACGTGGGAGTTATCTGCTTAACTCTCACGTCCTTCCTAGCTGGTGAAGGTGCAAACGAACGGTTTCATCGCTCACATTGAACATTTGCGTAATCTCTAAGCACGTTGTACTAGAACTTGCCTCCACAACCCGTTAATGATGTGCGGTCTTTCAGAGCGTGCTTCATTGAACAAGCTGAAAGCTCCTGAGGGAAATTTCTTCAACCGCAGCTTTGATGTCGAATTTGTACTCATAGAGTGAACACTCTCGAATTTGGCAATTATACAATTATCACCAAAAGCTTATGTATATAATGGAAAAAGGATTAGCACCAAAGTAGATGGCAGATAACAAACTTGTGCTATCGATCAATAGCTTAAAAAATTTTCATGGTAATGTGATGTATACAAAAGCCGTACGAACTTACTTAGTCACCGATAGTTTGTCAAGCAGTGGATCATGCCTTACGCTATCAGAGGCCTTTGAAAGGTCAATGGTCAATGAATGAAATACTCTTTTGAGAATAATTATTCAGCTAGTAGCTCGGGAATGCGAATGATTTCTTTTAAGTTTTTACAAAAACAATGAAAGCAGAAAATTTTTGGTACAAATCATTTTATTGTTTTTCAGAGTACTTACCATTACGGTTTATATTCTCTGAAGGTGGCTTTGAAGGCCTCAATGGACGCACAGCACCCATGTTTTTCGGAATAACAACCGATTTTGATGAACCTTCACCAAATTCACCATTGACGGAAGCACTACCACGACGAAATTCTATAAATCAGTTGTAAAGTCTTTAACAAAAGTTACAATTCGAAGCATTGTTGTTATGTTAGATTTCTACTAAAATCGTTAAGGTCATCCAACGGAGACCTTCATTGAAGTGAAATTTGCATTTTTTTCACAAAATCGCATTTTCTTAAACGCTCACTACAAACAAACTGCTTCAATAGTAATAAATGTCAAATTTGATAAAGATAGTGATGCAAAATCTCAATGGCATCATCTAATGGTCGATTGCGTCGATCTTAAGTGGTAAAAAAGATTTCACCACCGCTTAAAAATAGTTAATTGCATTACAGAGTGTTTTTTTATCCCTTACTTTGGTTACACTCCCTACATGTATGTATTTCTTTGAAGAAAACAGCGATATTTAACACAAACTTTCTCTAGAAGTCTGGAATTATTTAACTATGCCGAACGTTGATCGTCGTTATATATAATTTGAATAAACTTGAAATATACACTACACATATGTACGTAGGCATATTTATATGGCTACACATTTCCCAGCAACTTCTTCATGGCGTGAAATTGACTTCTCTTTCCATAGCAACCTTCTTCGACTGCATTAGTTATAGGAAACATATGAAATAAAGAAACAACATGCGCCTGTTGCTGAAGAGATAGCGACGCGAAGCCATAATTCCATTGGGAAGTAATCTTTCTTGAGGATAACTAAGATAGAAGCCGATTTATTTTTCCACCTATTAAGCAATGCGCTGATTTACGCAGCATTGTTTATTACGGAGCATTCGTTGACACTTAGACCAGTTCCAATTCAATAATCGAATCTCTAGTTTATATATAAGCTGTGGGGATTCTCGTTAATTGAAAAATTAGCTTTAAATAAAACTAATTTGTAGACTATTAAGATGACAAAAACAGTACATAAAGTGTGTCAAATTAGAAGTAACGAGTTTTATTTAATCTTTATTTAATCTTTATTTACAATAATCTGCTTTGGTCGATTGGCCATATCGATCCGTCTGGCAAAACAATTAAAAGACGGGGCACAAATTACCGCCAGAGGGAATCAATGATTTTAAGCCATAGGAGGGTATAAGACCAGCAAAAACGGAAGAATATGTTTTGTATATTAAATTGTAATTGCGACAAATAGGAATTTCTCATGAGTCCATACGAGCAGAATTAAAAAAGACTTGCGCTATCATCCTTGCAAATGGCGAAAAGCTCAAAAGCTCCTCCTAAATGCCCACAGTTTTGGCGTTGGATTTTGAAACGACGTTGGAACTTAATTAACAACATGGTTATGAGCGACGAGTCCCATTTCCAACTCCACGGCGAAAGGAACAAGCAAAATTTGTGATATTGGTCTGCTGAAAATTTCACCACGGTATTCTCGCACGGTATTGTCGCACTGGAATCCTATTTTGTTTAAGATGGAAGAAAAAACACAGTTTCTGTTACTAGCTTCTTCGTCCGTTTCATTCCTGGTTGTAAAATCAGGGCAATCAGGGGGTAATCGACAATTACCTAATGAATCCATTTCGGTTGCCCATACGAAATGTCTCGCTGAACATTATTCAGGGAATGTATTGCATACATGACGGAGTGCCAATTCACTTTTTTCGAAGAGCAAGGGAATTTTCGCAAAAACGTTTTGGAAACAAGTGGATTACTCATACACCATGGTCGGGTCGAGGTGCCGACCATAATCCTCTCGATTTTTCATTTTGAAAGTTTATGGAAAATGGAGTGCATGCCATAAAACGAAGTAAAGAAGAGCAATTATAGAACCGAATTATAGAGTCTGCTGAGAGATTCCGTAATATTCCAAGCGTACATCAAAGATGCCGTCAATCATTAACACAAAGATTGGAAAAGTGTTTCCAAGAGTAATGCCATCAACGGCAATACTTTACATATTTTTTTAATTTAATAATGGTTCACCTGTATTCTTCCAACCAGAACAATATTAATTGAAAACACAAAACAGTAGATCCAAACAAAAGTTTAAAAGGAAGCTGGTAGCTCCATTCTTTCTGGATGGTGTGTTTTTCTTGTTTAACAAAGCGCTTGCTTAGTATTGTACAAAAAAAACAATTCTGCTCCAAATCGAAGATTACTTCTGATCTATATTTTACAAATATAATTTTGTAATCCACTGGAACGAGCGAAAAATTATTAAAAATAAACTAGCAAAATTGCTTATTATATGATTAGTTTAGTAAAGTAAACTTAATAAAGTTCATCCACTAACATTTCTAGCTTTTTGAAGGATAATATTGCGAATAAACATGTCGATGCCGATGCATATTGCGCGAATACGCAGACCGGACTATTGGGCAAACAAATCGTAATCCCGCAAGGAATTTAATTAAAAAATATCGCTGCGTGGAGTCCTACACACCGTTCGATCGCTCTTCTATTACCAGAATCTGGTTCAGTAAGCATGCAGGAAATTACATATTTACAGCATTTCCCGGACGAGAGGTAAATTATTTTCATTTATAACTGGTATGTGCATGAATTCCAATCCTTTGTTTTTGTTTAACAGGAGATGTAATTGGAGATTGGGGATTAATACACTACCATTATTACTCCCATAATTATTACTTATTTCTTGTAATTTTTTTCGGGATAAAAATTGTAAGTGTTTTTATTAGATTAGACTGCAATGCACAATTACAGTCAATCTAGCATTTATTATGATTCCCATATCATTTAAGCTGATAAGGTCAATAGTTGCTTCTAATCTTTAGCCTAGTTAGTTTTTCCTTCATGTTACCTAATTTGTTCGATAAATTAGTGTTCTAACCTTGACCTTCTTCGTCTGTAATACTCGCTTATCAAGCCCGCTAAAATATTTATTATATTATTAGAATCTTGAATTTGTATATTAACCTTCCAACAAGCGCACTGGGATAAAAGCGGCCCCAATAGCGGTTTTTTTCAATAAAGTTTAAAACTCTCAAAATAACCGGAATCCCTAGATCTGTTCTTAATTGTCTCTTCTTCTTTTATGTTTCTGTTTTATTTATGAAGAAATATGGAAAAAAGAGCAGGCATTAAACACTCATATTTAAAAGGCTTAACACCGAAAGAGAACAAACTGAGCTGGATGAAGTTTATGTCACATCTGCTTCTATGTTACAATTAGGTAAATGAGTTTAAACGTGGGCGTACATCCACAAAAGATGAACATCGTTCTGGATGTCCAGTGGAGTCACCTCCGAAATGATTGACAAAATCCACGATATGGTTTTGAATGATCGACGAACCAAAGTGCGCAAAATAATTGAGGACACAGGCATATCGCGAGGCACAGTGGTTTCAATTTTGCACGAAAAATTGTGTGTGAAAAAAATCTCGGTAAAATGGGTACCACGTTTGCTCTCAGTGGAGAATAAATCGACTCTGAGCCTGATTTTACGCTTTTCCACCGCAATCATGACTAGTTTCTCCGTCGGTACAAAACTATGGATGAAACATGGATACATTACTACATTCCTCCCAAACAAGTGGCTATTTTGAGGACCTTCTGAAATCCTGCTTTTTGGAGGGTTTAAAAAAGCTGGAGAAACTCTTGGAAAAGTGTGTAGAGTTAAATGGAGATTATGTTAGAAAATAAGTAAAAATCTGCAGAAGATGCTTTATTTTTCTAGGAACTTCTTGAACGACCCTTGTAAGTAAAATTTGGGGTAAATTTGACTCCGCGCGCCTACTTGTATCATGTGTGTGGCACGCTTGTTCGAAGGTTAAACACATACCTAGTCATTTGTTATAAGCTGCTATGTAATTTTTTAGTTAATTAACTTTCTATATTCTTGCATTGAATCGTCACTGATTTTATATAAACATTGAATACGTTTGGAAAATTGAAATCATTATGTTTTATTGTTATTAACGCATATTTTCTTAAAATTGTACAGAATAGGGATGTTGGTACAAGTATTGTAAGAATTTATTGTTCTGCAAGAATCTCTGAAAATAACTATCACCATTTCCTCATGAATGCAGTTTTCCCCTTGTTGACTGATGGGCTTCTTCAAAAAGAGCCTTGCATTACACGCACGCATCTATCAGTTTCCATTTCATGTTTTCAAATAGCCCCATTGGAATAAATATATTCCCGAATGTCAAGCAGTCCATAGATAGCGTCCACAATTCCACCATTTCGTTAATCTTGATATGTAGCACTTGCCACTGGCAACCCAGACAGGATATGCTTGACATAGCTTACCTGCAAGTTTCCTGGTAAAACCGGCGGTCCGATTGACCAATCACCCACAAACGATTAACGAAAACTGGCGTTGGAAGCAATCTTCACGTGCCTCGTGCGGCTTCATTTCGGCCTATACATGATTATTGTGCAAATTCTTATCATGTTAATATACCGACTTTGTTACATAGCGAATATAGTGGTTATTTGTATAGATAGAAGATTATTTTGTAGAATGGAATTCTATGGTAGAAAATGCGCTTTCAAGTGCATCTTCTGATATTAATACAGAGTGGTCCAAAAATAGCCCAATGAAAAAAAAAATATTTTTTTTTATATAGCATGTCATATTTTTTTCTACTTGTTTTTACAACCATGTTTATTTATTTACGTTTCTTTTAAACATGGAATATTATACTCTTAACACACCTCAGTTGAAAATTTTTTAGACTCCTGTACTCTGAACAAGTAGCTATCGCTACCATTGCCAAACAACTGTATTACTCACTTAAGTGTTCCACTTAGCTTTTTTGCTAAAAAGATTCCGGCTACTTTTAATACTAATAAATATGTTGATATGCTTACGGTTTATGGTGAGTGTGAGGAAATCAGGAAAGAATGGCAGGTTAGTGGAAATTCTGCGCAGAGCAAAATTTCCAAGACGTCGAGTACTTTGTTCTAAAGGAAGCTACTCGACATTGAAGCAAAAATAAGAACTGCTACATTTTCTTCGCAATTGAAACCTATGCGTCATGCATATATAGGAAATGAAAAGAATGTTGTTCGAACGAACGAATTTGGTGTAAGTAAATCTTCAATACATGTAACTTTGAAACAGAATAAATATCATCCATTCGAAGTGCATTCTACGGGCTTCCCCCTGCTGACTTTCATAGGAGACCGGAATTTTTGAGATTTGATTTCTTAGAATTTCGTGAAACCCGTATTCGCAATAATGACGTTGTTAATCCGCACAACTCTCATTATTGGTCGCTTGAAAATACAAACAAGGGTAGATAAACAAATTTTCAAACAATATGGGGTGTTTGGTGTGGATGGCCGTTTAATTGGACCATATCTTCACAATACTGCTATTACGAGTGAAAGATATCTTAATTTTTTTAACTCAAGGCTTGCCAAGACTTTCACATGAAGGAAGGGCAACAATATAGTGGCAGCATGACGGTGCTCCTTCACATAGTGCAGTAATTACAAATTTCTTAAATCGTACCTTTTAAGATTATCAGGTTGGCAGTAAAGGTTCTTTAAGACGATTTTTCAAAACATAAGATAATCGACACTTCTCTTGTACAAGAGAATTGATCAGGAGATATGTGACCAATGTCAGTTAGAGTAGGAGGAGAACACAACAGTTTTAACAACATTTATAGTCATTACCTATTACCTAAATAATGGTTGTTAAGCGAGAAGAATACGGTTTGCCATTTTTCACGGTTTTCGCGACGTAATTAAATTTTTGTAAGATTTTAACCCTTTGTCTTATGTCTTTGTCTTTATCTTTGTCTTATGTATACCCGCAGATATATTACAATATCTCAACAAACATATACATTGTAACGAAAAGAAAGACTCACAGAAAGTCTTCAGTGGTCAGCATGGCAAATTCATGAATGGAGGTTCGAATTGATAGACCACCCACCCTATTATTTTTCTATTTCTTAGGTTGAAAGTCTCGCTCCAGGAGATTTTCACCGAATGAGCAGATCATCACATTTGCAAATGTCTATTTTGCAGAACAAGATGTCAACTACTATTTGGACAGATAAAACCTTAGAGCAGAGAAAAGCGCAAGGAGATTATGTCGAGAAATAAAGCTGAATTTGACAACAGAAATACTTGTTTCTGTGTTCAAATTGAATGAATTCATTCGATTATTAAAAAGTCTTGATTAATTAATCCAATGATTATTAATAATCAAAAATTATTCAATTTGAGTCATTATTATAATAAATTCTATCCTTTTTAATATTCAATATGAATGTTTTTCCAAAAAGGATAGTTTTACTACCTACACCCGTATAAATATGTCTGTGTTTATAAAACTTGCTGTTCAGTAGTTATTCTCCACTTAGGAAGGTCGGCGGAATTCTTGGAACGAAGAAGTGGCATATCTAAATCATGTACCTACCACAGATATAATCAGTCCCTACTCTCCTGCAATAAATCTTTCAAACTGGGGTAGGTACTTCAGTTAGTCAACCAACTGTTCTTCTTAAGAGATTTGTTTAATGTTTTCATTTCAAACATCTTTTCAATAAACCGCCTAATTTTAATGCACTGCACACATAAGCATTTCTACGCGATAGTATCTCCAATTTTGTTTGCTTTCTTAATTTTATGTTGTCAAACTATCACAGCCTTTTCTTCTAATCTGTTAAAAATATAATATAAATTTTACTAATTTAATTTTTAATTTACTTTATGTTTCTCTGTGCTATATATTTTTATTCTATTTTTTTTTAATTGTTTTAATTTAACGACAAATGAAATACATGGCGCAGAGAAAACATGCAGGTAATCAACAAAATAAAAACTACTTAAACTAACTTACTAAAAGCCAGTTTCATAATATATTTAAAGTCCCTTTAAGTCTAAGTACACTTTAACCCTAGTTAATTAGATGGCTAAAGTTGACATTCAAATTTAAAGATACTTTAAATTTATGATGAAACTGGGGCGTCCAGCGTGGTTTCGAGAGTATTTTTTATCTCTACCTTCTATCGCTGTTGCCTCACAGTTAATGCTTGATGGAATCATTCACGGCAAGCGCAACAAAAGGAGAGAGCATTAACTGTGAGGCAACAGCGATAGAAGGTAAAGATAAAAAATTACTCTGGAAACCACGCTGATGACGCCGGGTAGGCAGAAACATGTCCGTGTGTTAGTGTATTCTTTTGTCTCCTTTTGTTGCATTTACCGTGAATGATTCCATCAATACCATGAGGAAGCTAAGCTATCTTAACATTATATTTTTTTTTTTGGCAAAAATTTAATGTTCGATTTTTTTCATTTTTACAGAAACACTAACATCGAGTAAAGCCATCCTTACGTTGAGAACTGAAACTTTTCAGAATACCCTCGTATATCAATTTGTATCACTATCTTTTTCTATAGATTGTTACTGTTTATAAGGATATTAAGTTACAATAAAACCAAATAGAATCATCAAATACATAAGGATAATATCGCTGGAATGTTAATGCTGTGTATTCAAACGATTTGCACCTAATATCCTGGAAATTTTAAATTTGATTTAGATAGTACTATGTCATTTGTTTTGATGGATAGACGGAAATGCAAAGAGTACAGCACTTTAGCATTTTTATCGTACTTTAGATGATGATTTAACCTATGCCAATATTTGCTTGACAATATTGAACTTGAAAATTATTTGCCAAACAAAATAGGAATAGGAAAAAACTGTTTAGAAAAACCAATGGATTTTTGAACCTGTGACCGCAGTACTATGCACAATACATACATGGAATAATGTAATTAATCGTTAATTATACATTTGTTTGGGTTCAGAGGTTGTATTGGTAACGTAATACGTAATGTGATCATTTAAGTAAATAACACTTTCATTCTTTGAACCTCTGGTAATTTTTACAAATTTATAGATTCTCGAAATAACTTGACCCTAAAAGTCCATTGTACAAGGTAGGACAAATTCGATACTTATAATAGGGAACTTATATTTCTAAAGGAATGAGACAAAAACTGACCTAAGCTTCTGGAGCTCGATTTTAACGAGAAATCGATTGGTGAAATCCCTATTTTTATATCTTCCTTAATATAAGAGATACAGAGCGTTCTTTTAAAATGTGCAATTTTTAAAAACCCTTGTAACTTTTTTATTTGCGAAAATGCTTGATTTATACAAAAACTATATTAGGGCGTTTTTTGACGCAGAATCCTATGCTCTATTTTTTTCTTTTTTTAAACTTCTATTTTTTGAGATATTATCAAGACTTGTGTTTCTTTATATGGAACACTCTATATATTTTTACACTATTGAAAAGCATATAAAATTACCTTTAGAATGATATAACACACTTGATATTTTATTTAAACAATTTTAAAATTATTTGTTTTTCGTCATTTCACATTATTTTAAGATGGCTATGGATAGTAACTGAGCAATACACGTATTTATTTTATGTTGTCTAAATGTTCTAAAATGCCAGTTTTCATAATCTAAGAATTCAAAAATGTATGAAAACTGAAAAATATGACATGTTAAAGTGTTTTATAGAAGCTGGTGAAAATGAGGAAGCTGCATGCAACATTTACTATGAGCGATATCCTGAAAGAAAACAACCGTTCAGAGATGTTTTCTCAAGGTTAAAGAAAAATTTAATAAACTTTGGATGCTTTCAAAAGCCGAGACCTAAAAATTATGTGGTTCAAAATAGAAACAAAGAATTAGAGGAAATTATGAAATTAGGGGAAACTAAATAGCCCGACACATTCCACTCGCCAGATGGCACAAACAACAGGTTTAGCAAGAACATCGGCAAGGTGCATTTTAAAAAAGCAATGAAATGAAACCCTATCGGACAAGGACACTACCTTTCTGCCGCGGATTTGGAGCGTCGTATGGTATATTGTCAATTGCTTTTGCGAAAATGTGAAGAAAATCATAATTTTGCTCTAAACTGTGTATGGACGGATGATTGTAACATAAGCAGTGCGGGAATTTTTAACAGGTTTAATTCTTATACTTGGTCGCGTGAAAATCCCCATGTTACTGTTGAGAGGAGAAACCAACGACGATACAGTTTCAATGTGTGGGTAGAAATTTTCCGTGGCAGGATAATTAGGCACTACATATATAACGGAATTCTTAACTCTGAAAGATAGATACTTGCAAATTTTGCGACAATTTATTGAACCTTTCGTAGACGAAATACCTTTAAATCAATTGGCTCCTCACAATGCTGGCCAGATTAATGAGTTTCCAAACCAACAATTCGGTAACAATTGGATCGGGAATCAAGGACCGATACATTGGCCGGCAAGGTCGCCTGATCTAACCCCATTGGATTTTTTCCTTTGGGGAAGAATTAAAAATCTTACGTTTAAGCATTCTCCCAATTCAAGACGGGAATTAGAAGCTGCAGTTTTGCAAGCGTTCGACTCTCTATCTCCCCTCGAGTTGGTGAACTCAGCTCACAGTGTAAGAAAACGGTGTCGATTATGTTTACAACAGAACGACGGACAATTCGAACACTTGCTATAATTTATCGTGTTTACGCATTTTTTAGTAACAAAGGTATATTCTGTAAATATTTCATTTAAATATGTCGATAAGAATTTTAGAAACCAACTTATTTTAGTTCTAGTCATGATTAATTTCAAATTTTCAATACATTATGCATTTTTACCGAATAAACCCTCTTAATTCCGTATGGCTATAATATCGGTAATGCTATTAATGGTTTCCTTAGTTTAGTTTGTTTGAATTGTTATTTGTAACATTTGATATTAAAACAATTTTTTTCTGCCTTGTTGAAATCTTTTATTTGCTAATTTACCACCAAAAACAAATAATTTAAAAATTTTTTAAATAACAATAATAATTTTATATGCTTTTCAATAGTCTAAAAATATATAGGGTGCCCCATATAAAAAAACACAAGTCTTGATAATATCTCAAAAAATAGGAAGAAGTTTTCAAACAAAAATATTCCAAGTATACAAGATGATCAGTTTCCGCTTTTCAATTTATCCAAACCTTCTCCACCTATTCCTTACACCCACCTACCCTACAAGTGAACAGCCTGAAGTATCACTCACCGATCGGAATGAAGCTTGGCGGATTTATAGGACCTAGCAAGTGTTGTAAAACGCTGCTTTCAAATCTTACATTTAGTAAGTGCTAGGGTAGCAGGTTTCAATTAGTGGTACCACACCAGGGATAGTTAATAATAAAGATACAGACTACCAACATCCACCCTGTGCAGACGTCCGTTTCACCGTAATACGGTTCTTCATAATTCTTTTTAAATTCAGTGACGTGCACACATATAATCACCATGACACGCTCGATTTACTCTGAACGCACTGATTTACTACGTGCCATTAAACCTTTAACTATCGAGTCTCTTAGATTGAGTCATGCCTTACTAACTTTGTATTTATTGTGCTGCTATTGCTCTTAGATAATTTATTTAATTTACAAATATATCCTTTGTCCCAATGTAATATAATATTTATTTTAAAACATGTATGTCAACGAATACATTGATTTAACACATATGACAGAAAAAAATTGGAAAAATTCTTTGTATAAGGAAGTTATAAAAAAACATCATAAACTATGATGCATCTTCATAATTCCGTGAACTCTTATTTAAACATACACATACAACTATGCACAATATGTTTACAATAAATTGGCGTCAATGGCTTAATGCCATCATTCAATTCTTACTTTTTTTTCATAGTTTACTTTCATTTATTCCTACGTAAGCTTGATCTTGCAAAGCCATAGGCAAAAATTAAATCATGTTGCGTTAGATTAAACAAAAAGAGAGCGTTTATAGCATTAATTTTTCATATTACAGTTCTTCAAGCATTCTCTGCATGCGAAGAAACGAACATTGAAGACGATTAACACTTCTATGTAAGATATGACGTTTCACTTAATTGGCATGTAAATGTTAATTGAGGATGAACGGACTGTTAGATTCGAAATAGATACGGGTACAATTGTAACTTGCGTATTGTAGCGAGTAGTAGGTCAATTAATAGGCTACATGCAATATTACGTAATGAATGTGGTGTTTAGTACCGATCTGACACTTACGTATAGTTCTATTATTTAGTTAGGCATTTTAAGAGAAAACATTACCAGTGCATAGACGATTAAAACAATTACGGGCATTTAAATACGCGCGGTCCTACGTATTTGGAAATATTCCTGAAAGCTTTTATATGGAAGTAATTCGACGGACATGTTTCTGCCTTCTCAGAGTCATCAGCGTGGCTCCGAGTGTGTTTTTCTCCATCTAACACCGCTATTTGCCTCACAGTTCTCTTCGAAACAACGAGCCAGACATTACTTGGCGCCACTTTTAGCTTAGAATACTTGAAATTCTTGTTACACAAATGCTGTAGCGTTATTATAACAAATTTTTAAGCAAAACGCTATTAACTTGAAAACATTCAATTCATTTCGACATTGAATCTTCTACAATTAAAATAAAAATTATTCAAACAAGGGTCAACGAAATCAATATGAAGTCTTATGCAAGGTTCAGAGGGCCAATCCATGTATTTAGGCGGGTTATTAGAAATTTTAAGAATTAGCCAACATTTCTTCAATTTGCTTATCCAGAGATGGCCCCCGCATATACGATCTGGTAAAAGATTTCATTTTAACCATATCTACATGAGTAGCATGAAGTTCCTCTAACATGCTAGATTTAATTTTTTTTGGCACAATTAATAGTGCGTAACTTTCTTCGATAGTAATTTCATTTCTCCTTGCGTAATATGGCTTACGTGCGAGTAAATTATTTTGTTTGTCGACCATTTAAAACAAAGAAAAATATTCTGCTGAAAATCGGATACTTCATCTGAATCTCTTATTATTACTCTGGATAAACAATCAGCCACGTTTTTATTTGATTTTACAAATTTAATTTAATTGAATTGAAACTTGATAATGTATGAGCCCATCTTTGAAGTCTACTAGTTGCAAATATAGCTATACCGTCTGTAGGATTAAAGATATGTAGAAAGCACTTCTGAGGAATTTAACAACCGAGAAGCAAAAGCTACTGGTCGATAAGAACTCTCTCCAGATGTATGGCAAATTACTGATCCTAAATCGTAATTTGATGCGTTAATTATTAACTTAATTTCGCGACCTGGGCCAACATGTATAAAAGTCGAGGAAGAAGCTAACAATTCCCTTACGCGTTGGAAGGTAGTTGAACATTCATCAGACCTGTATAATTTTGTATATTTTTTTAAATAATGTATGTATTGGCTCCAGAACTATTGATGCACTTAATATAAATTTGCAGTAAAAATTCACCGTACCAAGAAAAGACCAAGAACTTTGATATTGAATCTGGTACGGAACACTTTCTATTGCTTGCTGCCACAAGTATGCAGACCTCTTTTGCTAATAACGCCCTGAATACGTTACCGAATCTTGAAAGAAAGAAGAATCTTGATTTTTGAATTTTTAAACCGCATTCCCTTAAATCTTTAAAAACCAGTCCCTACAATTGGAAGTCTTTAACATCATTTTTACCCGTAATTAACAAATCGTCTCAAGAGTATTATGTCAATGAACACTTGCTGGAATAAACTTTGGAAAACCGCCGACGAAGAAATATTACAACAATATGTAGCAATAAAGGCTTTGAACACCTATTTTTTTTTATTATGCAAAGTTGGCTAGCAAAAATTGTCAAATTGTCTTCTGTGATGTTGGGTTGATGACCTCGTTGCTAGCCAACATAATCATAATAATTACCAAACTGTTGATTTTTAACTCATAGCATGTGAACCATGCCAGAGGCGGAAATCAACTACCTCTGGCATGGTTCACATGCCGAGTTATTATTATCAACTGCTTCCTGTTCTTCCTCCTTGCTGTTTCACCTCTGTCGTGGTTAACACGTCGAGTTACCGTGCTAACTGTTGCCTACTACCTTTCCCTCTCTTAAAGAAGCGCCATACGATTGCGAGCGAAACGTCGAGTTTTCGTTTAACCATGACACTCTCCAAATCCGGAATAGGTTTAGTTTTAACTGACCCTAGCCGTGGAAGTCCACGTTATTATTTGAAAATCATTCTTGTTATTTATTATTATATCCTTACATTATATTTTCGTTACTTGTTCTCGGTATGAAAATGATTCATGTTAGATAGCAAGTACGAGCATATTTTACCAATACGTTAAATTACTTTGCTTGAAAAGTACTAAAGTACATTAAAACGTTGTCCTGCGCAAACGCAACATTAAGAAAAAGGGTTACAAATTTTTGTAAACTTAAATTTAATGAATTTAAATAGCTTATGGTGACTCTGCGTTAGCTGATCGTATTAAAAGGTGGAAAAATACCTTTTTTTATTTTTCCCCTTTAAATAAAATTAAAATTGGTGATCGGAATATTTGAAATAATATATTTAAATAACGAAATCAAACATGGAACGAAGACGAGCATACATTTCTAAAACTCCCTTAATGATCGATGATTGATGTAATTTGGTCCAGAGCAATCGCTGATTGAGGTTTCTTTCACGAATGTTTTATAGGAAAGTATGGTTCGCATTATATCTAATTCTGTGAAATATTTAAGAGAAAAGAACAATTTGCAGTTTGACTCAAACAGAAATGATATTTAATTCTTTAGTGTTGTTGATTTTGAATGAGTATCACAAAAACAAAATTCCACTAGCCGGCTGTTAAAGGGAAAGGGGTACCTTCTGTAAAATATGCAATGTCTCGCAGCGACAGAAATAAGAAAATAATATTAATTTGCTCTATAACAATGAATTAGACTAAATAAATTTGCCAATAAATTTCTTTAAAGACCAACATGGTTAAAGTTGCGTTATTCCTAAACAGATTTTTTGTGATATTTTAAAATCAAAGATCTTTCGTAAAATAACCTGCCTTACTTGGTACATACGTTCAAACAAACACGATAAACAATGCGATATATTTAAGCATCTTGTTTGTTCTAAGCGTCAAACGTATTACTTTTTATTGCGCCTCCTACCTGCCCGCCTTTTACATGCGTTTAATGTTTTAACTACTATCTCGCATTCCGCATAAAGTCTCTTCCAGGGATTTCCTCCTCTCGTAAATCGGCAATGACATCGCCGTCCGACACGGATCATATGGTCATGTGCGCAACTGAGACTTAGGAATTCTTTTGTCGTGAATACTAAATGGTACTTTTATTTCTTTTCATTTACGTCATATTGCGAAAGCTTAACGTAATATCCTTGCCAATTGTTTACCGGCAATAAAAAAGTGTTTCGGAAAGTTTGATATGCTTATTAATAGAGTTGACCAGCGTAGTTCTCGAAGGAAGAACCGCCTTCGGTTGGATCTGTCCGATGCCTGCGGATGTAATTTCTAAGAAATATTTGATCAATCTGTCTATATTATTGTTCATGAGCTAAATCACGTTCCTTAACAGAATGTTACGAAACGTAAAGTCATTTTAGGAAATGCTCAGATTAGATTTTGTTTAATGTACGTATCGGTGACGTTAGGCTTAATAGTTAGAAAGGTTTATAAGAAATTTGTTTTATTTCAAATTGTAATTTTATAGAACAGTAAACATCCCTAAATAATATATTTAACAAGGAAAAACCAGCAATGCGCAAATTCAGATATTGATGAAGCTGTAGAGGCTAAAAAAGTAACCCTTTTTAGGGGCTAAATCCCCCCATTTTGGGGTACAGCGCTCCCATAAATGACACGAATTTTAGATTTTTGTAAGTATCTCGGAAACTATAACAGATCAATTTTTTGGTTTAGAAAATAGACTTGAAGTGTAGTTATTCTCGGAAAAAATAAATAATGGGGACCCGTACCCTATACCACCCGTAATTTTTTATTTACTTTTATATTAAATAATATAAAACATATTACATAGTCACGTGACTTATTATATGGCATAAGAATTAATTATTATTTCGGAAAAAATGAACAACGGGGCCCAAGGTACGCCACACCTCCCGTATTTTTTAGAATTTTTTTTATTTCTAAAACATAAAGTGGCAACTCTGCGCTCTTGTTTTCTGAAAATTGATTATTGTTATAAGTTATATTAATCACTACCATTGTACCAAACTACAATTTTTTTGTAAATAAAAAAATATAAAAAATACGAGGATGTGGGGTGCCCCAGTCCTCTGTTATTTACTTTAATATACTTAAAAATTATTTAAATAAAAAAAGAATCAAAAAATATGCAGGAAATAGGGTACCTAGAGCCTCCGGTATTTATTTTTTCCAAGAATAAGTTGCGTCATCCTTGACTGTGTAATATACTTCAAATTATCTTCTAAATAAAAAAATATCTGTTATAGTTTGCAAGATATTTACAAAAACCTAAAATTGAAACCTGAAATTGGGGGACTAACCCTCTAAAAAAAGGCGTAATTCTTATATCATAGCCTCTGCAGCTTGCTGGTATCCCTTTAAAAATAATAGTAACAATAATTTTGTTCTAATTTTTTTGCAATTGAAATCTTCTGTACATTTGTACGACAAGGCAAGCATTGGGTATAATGTCTGTAATTATTCTATCCGACGGTAGCCGTTAAATGACAACTAACAACAAATTTCGCTTAGTTGTTCAAATGTTTAACATCAATATACGAGCTGCTTATTCCATTATTCATAGTACAGTACAATTGCGCTAATTCAAAATAATAGGGGGAGAGGAAATAGTCGGATAACCGATTTGTTCAGATTAGCAAATAGAACGATTTTTTTCACGTAAAAGCAAACTTTATCAACCGTTACAATGATATGCTTACAATCGATTGCGACCATCTTACGCGCAAATACTGCAGTCTTTGCGTTATACAAACAATTATATTCGGTTATTCAGGAATCCGTCTCTTTCTATACATACATCGTAAAAGCAGCTTTCATGTCTGGTATAGTGGTCCTCATAGACAAATTTTAAAGCTTAAAGCGTATTATTTTATCAAATGGAAGAAAACTGGCCGTATAAACTTCGATCCTTGGGCAAATCTGAAACACGTTTTGTTTTCAAAGAACACCAAACCACTATCCCGAAAACCATAAACATTCATTTTAAATCATTCTGGCAACGCTTTGCCTCTAGGGGTGGAATCTCTCGCATTCCGGGTTACACGCACTTTTGGCAAGCCTGGCAATTCGTATGCATTGGATACTGATATCTTTTCCTCTGATTTAATCTGAGAGTTTCTCTTCTGTTTTTTTTTTTTTAACCGGTTTAGTTTAATTTATTATTTGGGCATGCGGGTTCATTTTTACTTCTTTAAATGATATTTCAGAATCTTGTTTTATCACTTCTTCAACATACTTTATTTACAAACTGTCTCCAATGTAAATTTTACAATATTTTAATTTAATTATTAACTGTATTATTTTCTTATATATAACTTGCCATTTGTTTTGCGAAAGATTATGAATTTGTACTTGCACAAGTAGTGTGCGTTAATTTTATTGCTTCTTGAAATTTTGCTTTGGAATCTTTATATCTGCATAGAGGACATCTTTCCCGAAGAACTACCGCATAATTGTGTTTCTAAAATGTTAAACATCTGTTTTCGCATATCTACCTTTTCGTTCTTCTATTAATAGATTTCTCTTTCTTCCCTCTCTCTTTTTCGGCTAATCTTAACGTATATCTATGCATTTTTATATATTTTTTGTGTTTTAGATAAATATATAATATTCTGTGTACATACAGCAGCCTAGAAGAAGCTCCATACAATTGAGAACAAAACGTCGGAATTCTCATACGGTTTCAACCCGGAAACCCAAATTCTTTAAAAGAAATTATCTTCGTTTGAATTTGTTTTTAAGGTTGCAAAAGTCTTTCAACCGTATCTTTATAAATGATTTTGGTACGTTTATTACATCTTCCTCATTGCTTCCGCCAGCGTAAGTCAAGGATTAATTCCAAGTTCACTTTTATTTAATTTCTATATTTATAAATATAGAATGTTTAACATGCGGGGCACAGCTTTCTCATGTGGAGTCATTTCTTCCTTATTAGATATTTAATCCATTGTAAATGATGAAATTTGTTTGAAAAATGTATTGATAATCTGGGAGTCAGTATTCTGAGGATCCAGAACACCCAATAACCTACATCGTAAATAAGCACAATGGAATATTTATAGAGGAATAGAATATTTATTATTGTCGTTTATTCTGAGCATGTTATCCAGATTAGACCACAATTTTTTCCATGAAGATCGCGATAGTACAGCACACCTCTAATCTTTAAGAGATAGTATCAGCGGCAGCCAACCAAAATGGGGACTTGTATTAAGGAAGTTTCATTTTTTCAATTTGATATTGATCAAATGCACTTTTTCCTTCAATTTGTGGTTCTTCTACATCGCGCATCTCTTATTTTCCTCTTAGCGGCTGGTACATTACATCACTAGTACAGTTAATTACCTCACTCATATAATTTTATACAGTTAATTCTAGCTGCGCGGTGGCAGGATGACCTGCAATTTAGCAGTATAACATCAAATGTAAATCACAACATCCGGCCATTATCATATTTTTGTGATGTAAGTGATAACAATGAACATGATTATAAGAAAAGCTTTATATGATCTTTTAAATGGTTAAGGGTAAATAACAATTTGAGAGGTACATTGGTACGATTTGTTGTTACGGAAAGAAAATTTGTATAATTTCTTTTCGAAACCGGGTGCTTCCAGATACGAAACGCGAGTTACGCTGGGGGAGTCTGCTTCAAAACACTAACCCCTCTTCTCCTCCCCGCCCTGTACAAGGTGTGCCAAATTCACTACTATTAATAGGGAACTTATGCATTTTCCAATGATAAAATAGATGATTTAGTAACATGCAAATGTCTGAGAAGACTCCAAAACTAATCCCGTAAGCAAACATTAGCAACAAAAAGTATTTATGGGTGACAAGCATATTGTACGATTCCTAAAATTCTTTTACGTTGGAATTTTCATTGGATTTCATCTCGATCTGAGCTTTGCTCCGTGACAAAGGTGATGCAGATTTGAAAACTATTAAGGGAAGAAAATCCAGTGTATTCACTATGCGAAAAATGTTTACTTACATAGAAAAGTCAGAATTGTAACAATTGTACAAGGTAGGCCAAATTTGATACTTTTAATAGGGAACTTATATTTCTAAAGGAATTAGACAAAAACTGACCTAAGCTTCTGGAGCTCGATTTTAAAGAGAAATCGATTGGTGAAATCCATATTTTTATATCTTCCTTAATATAAGAGATACAGGAGCGTTTTCTTAAAATGTGCAATTTTTAAAAACCCTCGTAACTTTTTTATTTGCGAAAATGCTTGATTTATATAACAATTATATTAGGGCGCTTATTGACGCAGAATCCTATGCTCTAATTTTTTCTTTTTTTAAACTCGTGTTTTTTGAGATATTATCAAGACTTATGGTTTGTTATATCAAACACCCTATATATTTTTACATTATTGAAAAACCTATAAAATTACCTTTAGAATGATATAACACACTTGATGTTTTATTTAAACAATTTTTAAAATATTTCTTTTTCTTCATTTCACATTATTGTAAGATGGCTAGGACGGTGGTAAATAAGCAAATAAAAGATTTCAACAAGGCAGAAAAAAATTGTTTTAATATTAAATGTTACAAATAACAATTCAAAAAAACTAAACTAACGAAACCATTATTAGCATTACTGAGCTGAGTTCACCAACTCGAGCGGAGATAGAGACTCGAACGCTTGCAAAACTGCAGCTTCTGATTCCTGTCTTGAATTGGGAGAATGCTTAAACGTAAGATTTTTAATTCTTCCCCAAAGAAAAAAATCCAATGGGGTTACATCAGGCGACCTTGCCGGCCAAGGTATCGGTCCTTGATTCCCGATCCAATTGTTACCGAATTGTTGGTTTGGAAACTCATTAATCTGGCCAGCATTGTGAGGAGGTGCTCCGTCATGCTGGAAGTAAACGAATTCCAATTGATTTAAAGGTATTTCGTCTACGAAAGGTTCAATAAATTGTCGCAAAATTTGCAAGTATCTTTCAGAGTTAAGAATTCCGTTATATATGTAGGGCCCAATTATTCTGCCACGGAAAATTCCTACCCACACATTGAAACTATATCGTCCTTGGTTTCTCCTCTCAACAGTAACATGGGGATTTTCACGCGACACGTTACATTCATCGTTCCATAGATAGTTTAGAGCAAAGTTATGATTTTCTTCACATTTTCCCAAAAGCCATTGACAATAAAATGATTCTTTGATTTTTTTTGTTATTATTGATCAGATACTTCTAACTGCTTTACTGCTTCTCTTTCTAACTGCTACTTCTAACTCCATTTTAACAACTATATTTTCCATTGTCCCGACGTTAACTTCATTATCAAGAAACGTTTTATTTTTTAAAAAGTAGGTCGAAAGATCGCGTCTTTTTCTTCTCTCTTAATTGCTCTTTGTACAGATAAAACGCTATATTGCTGAGTAGTTTTATTCTCTCCACGGGCATTTCTCATTTCCTTCAACAAACTTTATAAAACAGTTGCTAAGAAATTTCTATTTTATTGATTACATTTTATTCTCTTCAAGTAGTTCGTACATGAGTCAGTATTGTTTGTATAATCTATTTTAGCAGCGCTATTCTATATACGCTTCGAAACTGCTAATTTTAGCACTGATGTACGTATGATTAACTGTATTTTTAGCAATTTTATTATTCCGTTTTAAACGTTTACAAGAAACTTGCTCATAACTCTAATCCCACTAGTCAAAGATTTAATTGTACACATAAAAAAAGATGAATGAATGATACAGTACGGTTAGATAGATTGTTGGAACTACAAATGTATCTTTCTTCGTCAATGATGTTAATACTACTATATCAACCTCAGGTTCGCAAGATTTCTTGTTCGGCTTATTGCGTAACATCCATTTTGGTAGTGTTACAAAGTATATCAACCTGAACCCTGCGAAGTGTTCTGAGATCCCTTTCCAGCAAGGGTACTGACGCCGTCATTGGTATCAGTGCCAGTGTGTTCTAGTGTCCGGATTAAGGTACTTTGTTGTCTTTACCCAGAATATTAATATTGTTTCTGTGTAGTCAGCTATGAGACTGCAAGAAGTCTTTTACCCCTGGAGACCCAATTTTTATATGTCCATATCTGATACAGCTACTCAAGAGTATCTCAACATCCACATCGATAGCAAATATTTCTGCTTGAAAACTGTCGCACTTCTACGCAGACTACGTGTCCGTCCAGTTAGAGGTTTGCAACAATAAGTTCCTGCACCAGCTCATGTATGCATTCTGGAATCATCGTTACACATTGCATGCTCGAGGGCATAGACAGAACCCCGTCACCAACGATTTTGCCAAGGATTTCTGTTCAAGCATAGGCCAAGTTCTGTGGCAGCTGCTGGTATCTGTTAACAGCTGCCTGGCTTCCCTTTCACGTGTGAAAAAGTATAAGATCTAGAAGAAAACCAACCCAGGTATGATACTCAACATACTTATGATCCTCAAGCTGGTTATTTTCTACAAGTTCTCGCTGTAACCTGTTGGGCCTTTTTTTACCAGATAACGGCGCAGTACGTGATCACAGGACGCACGACAGTCAAATAGAACCCTAAATCGTATCCAAGAAGACATTTTGGCTTTATGTTGACTTTTGACCAGCAAGATTTCTAAGTATGTTACCTCGGCAAATAGGGGTGTTTCAGGGATCAATCCCTCTAGCTTTGTTCAAAGCAACTACTAAACAATTGAGAGAATGAAGTCTAACGACTGATGGAAGAACATTCCAGGACAGAAATAGGTCAAAAAATTCTTAAACGGGTACAAGCCTAAACATTCACTAGACACGAAGAGAAAATATGTTAAAACAACTAACAATACGCTGTATGTTTAAAAAGAATAACTTGAACCTGCCGGCGAGGAGCTGTTCATAAGGCTGTTAGCGGAAGAGCGAAAAGCGAGGCTGATGTAAACGAGCTAATAAAAAATTAACCAAAACACATAAAAAAAGATCGCAGCAAATTGTTTATCTTATTCTAGGTCTTTTACTTTACATAGATCGATAATCCCTTAATTCATTTCAAGTTATTCTAACAATTACATTGTATAAATTACTGCATAACATAGTGATAGATTGCTCTTCATGAAACATTTCTGGCGACAATCAACAATCAATGTTTCACAGCATTTTCTTAAAACTCATGGTCTTTTTTTATTTATTTTTCTTAATTTTCCTTCTATGGCGAAATGTACACTTCACACAGTTCTAATAAAATACTATGAAATATTACCAAGTGAGCGTATGGCTACATATCATTGTGAAATAAACATTAATAACAAGGAATAACAGAAATAAATTTGTGATGAGATGTCATCTTTATTTAAGTGATTTCAGTCTGGAGGTTCTTTTTCGTTTCTTTGCAGACGCTAATCTCTAAATGAATACGCCGCTTTACATTAACCACTTTTCGTTTAGGACTTTTTCATTACTACAACACTATCAGGTCTATTTAATGTTTAAATAATAAGCACAGACATTAAACTTTTCTCGGTCTCCTCTTTAATAATCTGGTTATTTTCTACATTAACATCAAGTGTCCTAATTTATCTATTTCGCCTCTATGAATACTCCTTTCGGTGTGATTTACATATTAGGAATTAGGAATAATTTCTAATGATGAAGCATGTCTCCTTTTGTGCTTATCTATTTTTTACGGTGTCAATAATTGTCTCTGGTATGTAAATAGTCATAAATGATCACTAATACATATGATATGTTCTAGTAAATTAACAATCAAATTAAATGATAATCAAAGGTATTTATTTACAATATTATTTTGTTTTTTTTTTTTCTTTTTCAAAAAAAATATTTTATTGAAAAGAAAATTCTTTGATTATCCACCACAAATTAATGTTAATGGAGCCTTTCTTTATAAAAATTTAATTAGATAAATTATCAAAGTGCCAGAATTCGAATACTAGCCTAAATTAAATTGAATTCTACAAATGTTCAATTAAATAATGAAAATTTAATGAATTTAAAGTGTAAGTGCACGTGCTTGAAGCCATTGACCCACTATATATGATTCAAAAGCTCATAAGAATCTAATTTCTACTTCCAAAATATAATTACATTGCAATCCAGCGTTCATATAATTACAATTTACAACGCCGTAATGCCAACATTCGATAAACGAGAGCGATAAAGGGCGTTATCAACACGATGCAGCAATACGTTCGCCAAACCGAAAATCGATTCTCAATTACGATATTACTGCATAATTGATCTCGGTAATTCCCCCCGATTAATTCTATTAAAGTATACCCACCCACGCTCGCAGCACGCGGACGAACGTCATCGTTAATGTAACAGTGCAACCCTAACGGGTTAACCTGTCTTCGTCGCGCGCCTACATACGTACAATTTTTGCGAGGATCGCGTGCCTCTCGCCATTGGCATCGAGGGAGATTTACAGCGATAGGATCGGTGACACAATGACAAAGGTCCTCTGCATACAGCGTCTTTCGTTAGTATTGGTACCAGTATTGGGATATGATACAAATAAAATGTCGCTAAACAAAGGAAATATCTTCGTATCCTTTGGCTTCTTATTGCTCGATATTTTTGACATTTAGACATCATTTCTTGCAACAAGTTTTAAAATGTTGACATACAAGCTACTTCGGAAGAGTCTGCTAAACATTTTTCAATTTTTCGGGCGATTTAAGTTGGTGATTCGGACAATAAACATCATATTTCGCATATTCTTTATTGCCGGAGTTGCCAATAAACCGCCCGCAAAACTTTAACATGTTTAATGGGTACCGTATTTGGTTACTGAGAGAATATCGACAAACGATATCGAAGATTTTTTTCCAAAACGAAATCTGATAATTATCTAGCCGAGGCACGAGAAAGAAACCGACTTGCGAGATCGTGGATGAAGCCTGATGGCTTCTTCAGGAGCGCCTTCGGGTACACCGATTGGCGGACCAATTTTAAAAGAAAAAGCGTTTGCTATCCACAACAAACGGTTGGCTTAACCGTTAAAGGAAGCGACATGGGATTCATTTCTCACACGTAAGTGAAGAAAAAATGTCCGCTAATGTTACCAGAAAATAAAAGCAGCTTTTCTAGACAGTAATGAAAAGTCGGCTTCTGGTTTTAGGAGTATTACAGTAGCTGTCTGTTCGAATGCAGCATGGACTAAAATTCCTCTTTTCGTCATTGGTAAATCGGCTGAATCACGTGCGTTCAAAAACATCATTTTACGTGTACTGCAGATCTCAGAAATCAGCGTGGATAAGCTCATACTTGTTTACAGAAATGTTTAATTCAGAGTCTGTTCCAAAAGTAAAATGGCTAAAGAGCATAAACTTACCCGACAAAGCTCGCATCAACTCACCCTCAGGACCTAACTTGTAATACAGCCGATACAAAAATAATTTTTTCTATCACAACCCATGAACCAGGGAGTCATACAAAGTCTTAAAAAGACAGTACAGAAGTAAGCTTATTTCAGACATGCAACATTGAGAACGTGAAGATAAGTCCCTTCTAGAAATTCTTAAAAAAATTAACATCAAGGACATCATGTAGATGTTAGCTACAGCCTCTCAAGAAATGCCGTCCTCTACTTTTGTAAAACCTTGGAGAAAGCGTTGGTCAAGCATCGAAAAACTGGTTGAGAATGCAATTCTTTCTGAGGGTGGTGAAGAGATAGAGGCGAAGGCAGGAAACAAATCTATTCTACAAGATCTCTAAAAATTATCGAGTAACGACGAAGAATTGGCTGAAAAACTCGGACGAGAATCTTGAAAATTAATGGAATGGTGAAGAAATCACAGCTTTAGCAACCAAGGAACCAGAAGAAAATGATGATGGGAGTGGTAAAGTTGAAAAAGAGGAAAAGGTTTTTCATGCAATGGAGGTTGCGTTAAAATACATCGAACAGCAAACTGAGTCAACTACATTAGACGTTTTGCTGTCGAGCAAATGGAGGGATTGTACATTCAGTAATTCATTTCCACAAAATTATTTTTTGCAACCGACCAGAGGTGCAGTCCCCAGACGACCGGTTAAAAGCAATTATGCTCTCTTACGCACTTATTGGCGTATCTTTTTGCGCGCGCCTATCAGAAGATTGATAATTAAGTATGTAGAAATACAGGAAGAGTTTTTACGTCTGTACTTATTTAAATATATCTTTGCCAAATATTGACTGAACGGCGCTTGTACCAATATCAACGTGGGATAGTGTAACTCGAGTGCTAAACGTTATGCGATCAATTTTACGACGCTCTTAAATTACGTTGGAGGCTAATTATTACACCGACTGATGGGCAATAATAATACACTTTAACGGACGGCTAACGGCGTTCAGTGTTTTAGTGGTGTTCTATGTGCTATTAAAAAAATAATAAGCCGCGTACAAATAAAGAGCGAAATGTCATAAACACGTTCGCGTTGGGATAGGATGCGTTTCTCTTTTCCCTCCTTTTTCTTAGTACGTCGATCGTTTCGTTTAATACAAATAGATAGGCATCATCAATTGATCTATTATGGAGATGGGGCTACAGGAAAATGATCGTTATTAACGTACTTAGCTGTCGTTTCGCTTAATTAAAATTGACCAATTTTTTGCTGTATTAGCACGTACGACAATTAAGGAGTAATAAAGTGGTATCTTCCTAACGGCGCCATAAATTACGGAGAAAAAGCGCGGTGTGGCCTATTACGATTAACAAAAGCTTAAAAAAATCTAATATCTTCATTTACGACCGCAGTAAAATTAAAATATAAACTGACGTTTGGAAAAGTCTTTGAATGTGACTTTCTTTGAAAAGCAATATTTTTTTTTGCTGCATGGAATTTTGTTTTTCTGATCCTCACTGTTTACATTCCTAAATATATTTAAATAGATTACTAGAAACTATCATTAAAAAATAAGTATTTGCCCAAGAAATTTTATTTGGTAACTGTCATAAATTGCGAAAGAATTTGATCTTTAAATTATGCAGTGCTGTTGTATTTCTGCACTTATCAGGGAAGATTTTCAATCCGGAAAATTAAAGAAAATGTGAAGTTTCGTATCCGAGTAGTACTTTTGAGATACAGATATTCTTATCGATCGAAAAGCACCAGGAAGGGAGCTATTTAAATTTTTCGGGCAAAAAGTAAACGCTTCGGGGTGTGGTAACAGTATTTAGACATTGAACCTTCTACATTATATCTGTTATTTGGCAACTTCTAAGTTAAAAGATCGTCGAATAGTGGTTTTTTTTTTTTTCTATTAAAATCCCCATATACTTCTGGACATTTTTGAGATTACAATCTGATCATAACATTGATCAATGAATAATTTAATTCTAACTTAAATTGCTACAGGTTGAAACTTAACTAAGGATCTATTTACTCACTAGTTCACCTCAGGTTCTGATAATTGAAGTACACTAATTCTTGCGTGTAACTACCGCACAAATACTCTGCTTTTCACTCATTTATACTAGTTCGAAGGGTTTAATCCTCTTCAGTCTTCTTGTCAAGTTGGTGTTGTCGAGGAGCTGGAGTGCCTCAGCATTCACGTGTTGGTGAAGTCGTTGCTCGTTACGTCTTGCGATTTTGGAAATGGTTTCATTAACTGTCTCTATTTCAAGGTCCTTATGCAGGTCACAGTTGCGGAAGTGCAAAGGTGCATCAACCATGTCTCTCAGTACTTTGTTTTGTAATCGTTGAATGATTTGGATGTTACTTTCGCTAGCACCGCCTCAAAGTTGTAGGCCATATGTCCACATTGGTTTTAAAACTTGCTTATAAAGAAGCAATTTATTGTGAATGGATAACTTGGAGTTCCTTCCTAGTAACCAATGCATTTTTCTATACTTTACATTAAACTCTTCTTTTCTCTTTTTCACGTGGGCTTTCCAGCGTAGCCTTGCATCTAGGGTCATGCCTAAGTATTTCGCCGAGTCAGCATGTGGTATCTGGGCATCGTTTATTCTGATAGGCTGTTTTAATTTATTGGTAAAGTCTACATGTACAGACTTACTTCCGTTAAGCTTTATACGCCAAGTCCTCGTCCAGGTGTTTACTTTATCTATGGAGGATTGTAGCTTTTCAGCAGCCTCTTCATGATTTTTTCCTATTGCCATAATGGCTGTGTCGTCTGCTAACGTTGCAATGATGTTCTGTTCAAGATTAGGAATGTCTCTAGTGTATAGCAGGTAGAGTACTGGTCCGAGTACGCTACCTTGCGGCACTCCAGCCTGAATTTCCCTTAAATTAGAATAGGCCTTCTCCTGCTTTATTCTAAAATATCTTCCTGAAAGGTATGATTTTAACAATTGAGAGTGTTGACGTGGCAAGCTTTTGTTCAGCTTGAAATAAGCCTTCGTGCCAGACTTTATCGAGGGCCTGGGCTACATCTAGGAATAATATAGAGCAAAGAATAATGAGTAAAGAAGTAGTTCGACACTTTCTCCACCAAGAAAGCATCCTCTCGTGTCGAATATTTTCGGCTGAAAAGGAGAAACAGCCTTTTGAATATACTTAAGATGTTTTCATTGAAAGGAGACTACCGATATTGCGCTAGATGATGATAGAAAATACTTTGGATTTTGGATCTTTGGTATATTTAAATACCATTATTCTTATAACTGTGGCAATATTATTGCAGGTGTAACAAAGATAACGATGTGCAGAGTCGTGAAGGAAACATAAAGGAAAAGGAAAATTTATTGCACGTAAAGAAAGCGAGTGTGTACTAGGAAAAGGAGCTCCATCGTGCTGAAAAATTATTCTGCCATTTATTGAAATTCTTTGTGTAGCTGGAAAAATTGTATCAGTTGACAGCTCGAGGTATCCGTAGTTACACAAACGATCGGCGCAACGTTGACTCCCAATCACGAATCGCTTGGCTCGACGTGGTAGCGATGTCGGCATTGCGTAAGTGCGAACATTTTACTCTTTTGGCCGAATACTGGCTCGCAACGTTCTCAGATACTTACCTGATCTTTGAACCATCTATCTGCTTTGGCGTGCATCGACCTTTAACGATAATTCCCTAAAAATTGGCTCACTGTTTTCTATCGACAATGACGTCACATGTTTATAACGCTTGGCAACTGATCTTCAACATTGACTTGCTTATGTCACTGAACTGTTTCGCTGACCTAGAACCAATCGATAGCCAAAAGTACCAATCCTGCCAGGTCCCCTTTGCTGAACGATAGCACTATTTTTGCTGTCTTTGACGAGCTTGACATGAGTGCTTTCGCCTGTTTTTGTCATGATTCACTTTCCCAATACGAGACCTCCCAGATCTTCGTTGCTTCCTTCATGTGGCTGTTTTGGAGACCACAAAAGAGAATAAGACATGCTCCCTGCTTCTTTGGCCAATTTATTTACCTTTTCATTTCGTTTAATGTCTTGTTGGCTTGGGGTCCACCGCAAAGTAACATGGTTATTGCTTCAATAGCCCTCATAGCTGCCTGACTATCGCTGACTATATTTACAGTTGCGACTCGTATCCCTAACTCGAGATTTTTTATGGCACAAAGGTTCAAAATAGAAATCTCTGCTTAAAATACTTGAGTGGAGTCCTGTAGGCATTTTAAGGTGGTAGTTCGGCCTACTAAGACCTATTCGTGTTCCAATACCTTCTATTCTTGAGTTATGCGTGTACCATGCAGGGTACTTCTTTTGCTTTGAGGCCCACTCTGCTGCTGTACTGCGCCCTATAGGGCTGATGAAAATTGTATTGGGCAGGAATCGTATCCTTTACAATGTACATCAAATAGCTTAAGCTAGGGCTTAAAATATTCAGAGATAACTAGGCTGAACAACGTGTGAGGGCACTCGAGATAGCCTGCTTCTGAATGTGGACGTGTTAACCCCAACGGGACTTCCAGTGCTGCTGGAACAGTTACGCATCGCAGCTGTGACACATGCAAATCTCTGAATTTGTTGGAGCTGCTGTTACACAATCTTCTGAGTTTTTTTTTTTTTTGCCACCAAACCAAAATGATGTAGATGGCTATGGATTTGCATATGGCCAGAAGGTCATTTCAGACTTAAAACCTCCATTCTTACCGAGCAGCCTACAGCATACTTGTGACGCTGTAAGCTTGTGCTTTAAGTTGGACATGTTGGACAAGTATTCGTCGCTGAAACTAATGGTTTTCCTTTTGATGGAGAATGTTTTTAGACAAACTTTTCTTCTCCTAGTAAAAGGGATGATGGTAATCTTTTGCAGGCTATGATTTTGACACGGTTCTAGTTGATCTCGAATAGCTTCAGCTAGAGTTCGCTAGGGCCTACTATACTCTTCTACTTTAATAAAAGCAATTTATTATTATTATTAATATTAATACCAGAAACCATTTCATGCGATATGCAAACAGGATCATCTGTATACTTTGTTTATTGTTGTTGTGGTAACCAAACAATACTGACACTGGATTGTATTCAAATGCAGAATTAGCCTTTTTAATTTTATTACTTCAGAAGCTAATTTATTACACTACTCATACGTTCTAGAAAAATGTACGTTATGTAACTTTGTTCGGACCGAACAGGAAGTCCTCAGACAAGATATGAAAGTACGTGCCAATTTCGCTTATCGAGAAATTATTGAGCATCTAAATAAAATGAAGCGCAAATTTTACTACATACGCGTATTCACAAATGCGTGTAATATGAATGAATCGTTCTAAAGATTACGCGAGCTTCACCCGATAACAGAATTATTATTATTATTACATATGTGGCGAGGAATTCCATCATCACGTGATCGTCCTTTGGATCTTTGTCCGAAATCAGCCTTGTCTAGAGTGATCCAAATTTTAACGATATCTGCAAAAAATGGCAAGGCAAAAGAGACAACAAAGACGAATCATCGTGTCGTGTCTTTTAGAAGGTTATATTGGATTTTATTTCTTTTTGCGTGTTGTTTCCTGCATCGAAAGTATACGATAACTAGCGAAACTGTTCGGAGTTTTATTAATTTACCAGTCAAATGCAATTAACGCAAATTAAATTCCGTTGATAGTGATTTCTCCTGATTTATGCATTTCGTTTGGAATTTGTTTAGGAAACAAATTCAAAGCGTCAGCTAGAATCTTCAACGACATAATGTTAACGAAACAATCGTATTTACATGGGACTGATATCAATTTTAATGGATTAGCGTCTGGCATGGTTTACATGCTGAGTTACCTGATGCCTAATACCTTTCCTTCCCCTGAAAAAGCCCCATATGATTGTGGGCGAAACGTCGAGTTTTCGTCTAACACAGTCCGAACCCGGAACACGTTTAGTTGTAATGATATCCTGCTTTCACACGCATGCCTTTGACCTTTTTCAATATCATTGTTTGTAATCAGCGAAAACTTTTAATTAATCTGATTGTGAGTAGCATCTCAGCATGTGTTTTCAATACGGTTTTTTGGAACATAACATAACGTATAAATTTATTAATTAGGAAGATTTAAACTGGCTAACTTCGTGTACCAGGATAGTTTGTAGTAAGTTTAATAGTTGCGACATTCCATCAAAACATAAAAATCTTTTGTTCAGTACCATTATCAATGGATATTAAAATCAACGAGGAAACTGTAAAATGTTCCATTTAAAAGAGTTCAACGCATTTTGACAATGCGTTATTCATCTTTTGTTATTTTGCAATAAAAATTAATTAATAAAACGTGCTGTTCTTTCTTGCAAAATAAATCTTTCCACAGAGTTTGTACCAAATCACAACGCGAAGGATTTGCGCTGACTTGTAGGTAGAAACTTTTCATCAAAGTGCTAAGTACACCTCAAAAGAAACTGCGTTGCGTTGTTAACAGCAACTTCAAGGGTTTAAGTTTGTCTATTATTTAAAAGCATGTACCATATACAAAGCTAAATATCTGGATTCTTAGAAAAATGTGCAACTAGTATTAAAATTAATGTCATGACAGTGCTTTTTTTTATATCAAGAAAATATATAAGGCTTTCATAAATTTTTAACAATCGCCTAAAGTTACCGGTAGAGAGAAGAGAAATTCAAAAAAGAATTTTGCAGTGTTTCGAGCAGAATGAAAGCGATTGCGTTTTTGCTGCATGGTACTGTACTCATATACAGTGGGTTCCGTTAAATATTCCATAAAATCGATTTTTGGATTTTCCTAAATTGAATATCCTAAATTCTGAACAATTCTGAATCTAAAAAAGCAATAAAAAGTATATCGTTCCATTAAAAATACCAAAATTGGTTGTGACGGAACTGATATGAGTCTAAAAATAATTTGTTATAATAAAGCGGACCCGCTTATTGCCTGATATAAATCTTCAGAGATATACTGAGAAATGCTAACGGCTAACTTTTAATGAACGAAGTGCGTGGAAACCCTGTACAGGATACTGCGACACTCCGTGTTTGTTAGAAATAAACTTAAATTAGGTTGGTGTCAGTTGCCAAATCTTTAGACTAATTTGGCACTACTCTAAATGAACGCAGCTTAAAACAGAGATACCGAAATAAGCTAGGGAAATTTCTAGGAATGGGCCGCCAACCCTACTTTACCCCTCCCAAAGATACCACAACTGCAATTAAGATTCAAATTTGTATGCAGTTACCAGCGCTTTTACCCATACGTATACACAGCGAAAATCCTTTATGATATACTTATCGCGATAAAAAAAAAAATAATAAAGCCGCGTGGAAAATCGAGCGGGCCACGCCGTCCGTCTTTTGTCAAACGAAATCGCTCGGTAAACGCTTTGATTAACAGGTAGCGAACGGTTAGTACATACATATGTGTGTATAATTTTCCAATTAGAGCGTTTATTTCGGACGTGATCCGAAGGGGGGCCCGTCAAATAGGATCGACGCAACGTTCCCTGATAACATCGCCGTCGACGATGATATAAAAAAAAAAAAAAAAAAAAACTGAGAAGCGGTCGCTATCATACGGCGTGCCGTGGGTGGTACCGCTGATGCCGAGAGCGTGTTGTTTTCGAACGTCATTTGTATGTTTTACAGAGCAGAACTATACTCGTTAACCGCTGTCGATCTTTTTCAATGTTAAAAGTCGAATCTTTCCGCAATTTCAGATATCTTTATCTGTAAATGGTTTCCGTGTGCTTCTTTTGTTAATGAAAATGAGTTTTAGTAACGAAAATTCGATTTTCGCTTTTCAAGCTAATTATTTTCTTATTTTTAACAATTTTGATTTGAGCAAATAATATACAGTGTTGAGCAAATATGCTAGAACACTCAATTTTTAATTCAAATAATTCGAAGGTCGTGTCAAAAGTAAGTTACATTACGTACAAAAAATTAAAAAACATTAAAAAAACCTAAAAGAGGTTTAATAATTATCTTTCTAGATAACCTCCGATACATTTTTAGTACCGTAATAATTTTTTTTTTAATCAAGTGTCAAACCACTCTCCGTCCAACTGGCTATCCATCTTTCCAGTTCTTGTTTCAATTCATCCTCATTTGCGAAGTGTCTTCCCCCGAAATGTTACTTTAGCCGTGGCAAAAGGTAGAAATCGCTCGGGATAAGATCACAAGACTAAGGCGAATGAACGAAAGTATCCCATCGCCTCAGCAGGGCTTAAGTCTTAAAAGCAGCATGTGGGCAACCGTGATCGTGGAACAAAAAAAAAAGTGTTGGACAACTTTCCCTTCCTTTTGTTTTGAATCGCTCTTCTCAGGTATCTCAGCACCTCACAATAGCGAACAGCTGTAATCGTGGTACCACGGGACAAGTGATCAATTAAGAACACTCCCTGGAATGCCAGAAAATCGTTGCCAGGACTTTTCCAACAGATTCCACACCTTTCGCCCTTTTTGGCGTTGGTTCATCTTATCCTTTCACACCACACTCTGTTTTTTGAATTCGGGCATCCAGTGATAGAACCATATCTCGCCCCCGGTCACGATTCGGTTGAATAAACCCCTCGTCCTCAAGAAACAGCAAGCACTGCAATACAGCGTCCACTCCCTGCTCTTCGTCTGTTTACGTTCTCCAGTTTGTGAAGGTACCCTTCTACTATCGACCGCAAAGAACCAGCTTCCTGTGACAACTGTCGCATATTGGAAGAAGCTGGAGTAGCCTTAATTCTTTAGCGAAAAATGTCTTGGTTAACGGAAGATGAAAAAGGTCTTCCTATCAAAGATCTTGTTGACCATTTCTGATTTTTTTATACCAGTTTTGCATTGTCCAACCTAAGATAACATCTTGACCTTCAACTTAATTTCCAGTAATGATGTAAAATTGCCAAAATCCATTAATTTTTACTAAGCACTTGATGTCCACGAAGAGTGCACTATAACAACTATTTTACATTTATTTTTAACAGTTTTATAAATCCAAAGTCTACCAATCCATTAATCCAAAAAAACTATTGCTCTACCCTACTGCTACCAGTTACACTGTAAACATTTTGCGGTAATCCGGGGCATCTTAGTTACATTTGATTATCTTTTTAAAGTTACATGCTGGAGAAACCTAAGAAGAAGTCAACGGCTAATACTGTCTGTGGCCCCCTCTTCTCTTGCCTGGCATTATATCAGGTACATACATTTAGCCAACGATAATTCCCAGGAAACAGCAATATTACTCATCTCATCACTATTTCTTGAGATCATAAATGTTTGTTTTCAATATAACAAAGATGTACTAAATAATTTTTTGTTTTTATTGTAATATCGCCAATTAAATATCTAAAGTTTATATGCAAAGAATGAGATCCCAATCCCAATTATTTAATAATTCAGATCAAGGTCTTATTTTTTGGGCACATATAAGCTTTTGATGCTACCACAATCTGCAAAAAGCGTTATTTTTTCGATCCCATTTCAACACACCACTACGTATCTTGAGTACCCATGAAGCTAACCATCGAACATCTGATGGATGGTCAAAATATGCGGAGTTAAATTAGTTGATCTGGATTATTAAATAATCGAGATCAAGATCTCATTCTTTGGGCATAAACGTTTGATGGAAGGAAATTTTTGCGAAGACGTTTTGGAAGTAGGCGGATTGGCCATGGCCAGCTCGTAGCCTTGACCTTGTCGCTCGATGGAAACATCTTGGGGATTTATGAAAAATTAAGTGCATGCGGTAGAAGTAAATAATGAAGAGCAATTATGAAAAAGAGTCATGAAGTCTGCTGAAGATGCCGGCAATCGTTAACATAAAGATTGGAAAAGTGTATCCAAGAGCAAGGAATATAGAGAGAGGTGCTTTATATTTTTTTTAATTTAATCATTATTTTCTTTGCTATAATATGATGTTATTTTTAAAACTCATGTCGACCAAACATGCCTTGAAAACAAAAGGCTTGCGGACATTAGTGTATAAGACCTTTTTTAATTATTTTATGGTCCTCTATCGCGTGGTATGTATTGTACTGTAATTAGAGAAAAACTTAAAAATTATTATAACAGTGATTTCTGATAAAAAAAAAACAATTTAATGCTCTTTTTTAATTATTTAGATGATACTTGCACATTTCATTGGCCGCCCCGCCGTATGTTTTTATTGACTATGTTGGTTGTTATCACTCATATTAGTGAAAAGCGTGTCGCCGTCTATGTTGATTTTATGACTGAAGTAACTGAAAGGTAAATAAACCAACTTAATTACAAAATGTTGTTATTATGGTAAAAACGGATCTGATCTAAATATAACGCTCTGTACACATTAGCCAAACTAATAAGCAGTATTTTAGTATATTATTAGTATGTACAATAGTAGGTTTGGATGAATTTTCAAATATATATTCATCTCCACGCGGTAATCTGTTTCTTTCCAAAGTCCAAACATAATACGAGAACAAACAAAAATAAGAAAGAAATCGGCCAAGTGGTTTGTATACAGTGAGCGCTTAAAAAAGCAATTTTGTGAAAAAAATGTAGATTGAATGGTCTTTTACGATTTTAGCCCGAATCGCTCCGTTCAACTTTTGCTAATAAAACACTATCAGAATTTTGTCGTGGTCGTGATTCCATCAGTGATGAATTTCGTAAAAGTCGACCAAAATCGTTTGTTGCACCAAAAAAACATCAATGCTATGCGCAACATGATTGAAAAATTCGAATTTGCATAAACCTTTAGGAATGAAAAAGATGTCTTTCCGATGGATTCCGCATAACTTAACCCAAGCGCCTACAAGAGCCTGTATCACTTGGTGTAAGAAAATGCTAAAAAAAAATAACATGTCTATTATTGCCTTACAATCTGTCCAATAAATTGTCTAAGTAGTCGTAAGTGGCCCTTAGTAATTCTCTTCAATGTGCTAGTTGGAAGTGACTTTCGTAATTCTCGGCTTGTTTATTTGATTTTATCTGCCAAAGGTCATAGATGAAATCCGGAAAAAGAATCGACAACATCTCGTCATCCTTCATAATGACAATGCCAATTCTCACACAGCACGTCAAACCATTTGACTATTTGAAGGAGAAAAACATTCTTTTTGTTCCCGGGAGGACAGCGATTTTTATCACCTTAGAAAGCCGTTGAAACCGTCAAAAATCATCTTCTGGAGATGCCACCTTCACCTAGTGAAAAAATGTTTCGAGAATTGGTTCGAAGCCACGCAAAACTGTATAAATTTGAAAAACAATAAAACTATTTGTACCAAAATTTATTTCTTCTTTCCCTTTAAGAAAATCGATTTCACTTTTTATAAAAACGGTCTTGATGTGATACGAGAAATAAAACAATAGAAACACCAAAAACAAAACTGATCAATCCAACATCGAATTTATCTGCTTAAACTTTTAATTAACCCGAACCACAAAAGTAAATACACACTAATTTCTTGTTTATTGTTGTCATTCTTGACGGAAGGAAAGGGCGGGTGAGCAGAATGCTAATTCCAAACTCTAAGTTTAACCCTTAGAATGGATCTCTTTATATATTTTAGATACATAAGTAATTTAATTTATAAAGTTTCGTGTAGTATATATCCATCTACTTGGCGCCAACTTGGAACCCGCAAAGGGGACGCCAGTCGAATAGCCCTTTAGAATAATTTGCATTTTAATTATTGGTAAGTGGATTAGTTATTTAACTCATTTTCGTAAATTCGTTGGCAATATAAGATCACAAAAATGTGTAATTTGTATTTGTTCTCTTAATTTAATAAACATTGCGCGCACCTGTTCGACTACTTCGCTTATTATGGCGCATACTAAACGGATACGGTAATTACAAGCTAATTCGACGAAAGTGGATTATGAAAATATTACCAAAATCTCAATGGCGTAATCAGAATCTTTGGATTAAAATAATATCAAATTAGGGAATTAAATGTAGGATTATTTGTTAATAAATCTCCAGTTTTCTTGCACGAATTAACAATTTGGTTCCATATATGTAAATTTAACATATAATTTTGAGGGATATTCTGCCATTCAGTCGCTATTGAAGTTTTCAGTTCCTGTACCGTGAAATATTGACGGCCTCCGCCATAAACGCGACGTGCCAATTCACCCCACATGTTTTCAATAATGTTTAAGTCTGGTGACCGTGCCGGCCACTGTAAAGTTTTAATCTTCTTCTCTTTAAACCATTCAGTAATGGTTTTTGCTTTATGAATTGGCGCGTTATCTTGCTGAAAAACACAATTGCGCCTGGCCCATTGGTTTCCAAAACGTAGAAGATTGTCACGCAATAAGTCTTTATACGTCACAGATGGCATTTTGTTTGTGCAAAACACTATCCCACTTTTATCGCGAAATCCAATCGCTGCCCATATCATCACAGATCCACCCCCTAATTGTCTGGTCATTTTCACTTTTGGTTCCTTTCTCAGATCATGATAATAATGCGAATACCCATCCGGTCCGTCCAAATTAAAGCGTTTCTCATCGAAAAATATAACTTTTTCCCATTGTTTCTTCCAGGATACGTGTTCTTCAGCAAATCTCAACCTCGCTTCTTTGTGTTTCGCCGAAAGTAGTGGTTTTCTCAACATTTTCTTCGGTGATATTACCGGTGACGCCTTTAAAATCCTTTGACCATTACGCACGTGCATTTGTACCCCCGCCTGTTCTGCAATAACTCTCGCCGACGCAGAAGAATTGGATGCACAACGCAATATCATGCGTTTATCCCGCTCACTTACAGTTTTCGGTCGCCCCTGGCTTTTTGGTTTGCCGTAATTTTCCGGATCTTTTAGGAAATTTCTAACGGAATGATCGCTTCTTCTTAACCGACGAGCGATTTCCGTCTTACTAACACCATCCTGGTGCCAGACTAGAACTTTACCCCTTTCTATTAAGGATAATTATTTTTTTCTACCCATATTACAAACACTTTATAAAATATAATAAATAATATAATAATATGGATACGTATTGATCTCATTCAGTGCTAGTGTAAGCCCAATTAATGCTAACTCGTTAAGAAGATATCGAACAACAGATGGATTGAGGAATTGGACATGCTCAGTAACATCATCTCGTAAGCTCATGCAAAAATTTAAGAACTCTGGAATAGTTAAGAAGTTAGTAGTAGAAATTTCTCAATGATCTCACCGTTTGGCAGAAATTGATGAGTACAAAGAACTGGGTAAAATAAACGCTATGAGCAGTTTTGCCTTTAATATATTGCTGCAATATTAAATGAGAGCTCGCGAAAGAATAGTGTTATAAATAATTGCTTTGTTGTATTAAACTTGCCTAACTCCAAAAATAAGTTAAAGTAGCAGACGTTGTTCCTGCTGCGTTTATGGTATAAAAAAAAATTATTTCATCGTCAAGCAGATTGCGTTGATTATTACAATTATATTATAAAAGGCAAGAAACATTACTTCCACCATCTAAATCATAGATCCCCAACGGGGACGATACCGCCGCCCAGTGGACGTTAGAGCCTTCCTTGGGGGCGGCAGCCAATCCAGGGGCAAATATGGGGCGTTGAGGCAATCAAGAGGAGCGGCAGTTTTAGTTCAGTTGAGAATAGAGTCGCGGTGGCAAACAGGATTCGGAAATATTAATTGATGTACGTTTACTTAGCTACATTACTGAGTTCGCTCATGAGCGCCTGCTTTTCAAATTTTGTCCTTTTGTTCTTGTTCATGTGTGAGAAGAAGAGAAAATATAAAGTTGAAATTGTCTCTATAGTTCTTACGCGTATTTGTCTGAATCGTTTTTTTTTTCAATCTACTTGACTCAGTACTGGATTTTCTTGAAGACAGAGACGAAAAATTGCGCGCAACTTCCTGTATTCCCATAACATGAAAATGCATTTTTAACATAAAGAACAAAATAAATAGATTCTCATCACTTTCACTTTGTAAACGATAACGGAAACACAGGATAACATTGAGAATAGTTTGACAAAATCTTTTCATCAGAGGAGGTCAGGAGATGGGTAGAAAACGATTGTTCAGCAAGGATTATATGATGTTGAGGTTACTGTTTGGTGCAGCTTTACGCTATTTCTATGAAGAAATTCAACATAGATAACGAGAACGGTAATGATAAATGAACAGCGATAATTTTCAATGTTGCAAAGCTTTGTACTAGCAGCATTACAGAACATTGACAATTGCTTTTATGCAAAGAAAGACGCTACCACGCAATACTTTTATGACCGCGTTGTTAGTAAGCATTTTCCGAACAGTTGAACCAGATACGAATCCGGTTGACTATTGTTATGGGGTTACCTCAAGGGAAGGGTATTTGTACCTTTAACATTTTCGTGTGATCTAACATTAAAAGTAAAAGAATTATTTATAACTAAAGCCGAGTGAAGATGCTAATATTGTTTGGTTACTGTACTGTTACATCATAACAGTAAACAAAACATACTGAGGATGCTGTTCATAATTGTTAATACAAAATTTTAGACCAAAGTAACCGTAGACAATGGCAAAATTTTGATAAAATAATATTTTATGTAATGGATAATAATCGGTCTTACATATAATTTAGTAATTTAGGGGTAAGAACCGATAAACGGCATATTCGCTGCTTTTCTAACCAGCTTGCCTACCTTCTCATTACCTTCGATCTCTTGATGGCTTGGGACCCATCGCAAAGTAACGTGGTTTTTGTGTCCCAATTGTCTACCCAATTGTGAATCAGACCAGATTCGTATGAGTAGGCTTTGATAGCCTTTAGAACTGCCGGACTCTAACTGAATATAGTTATAGCCTTCTATCCTTATTTCGAGGTTCTCTATGACGCACAAGTTCAAAGCATAGATCTCTGCTTGAAATATGTCGGTGGAGTTCTGTAGGCATTTTAAGGTGGTAGTTAGGCCCACTAATGCCTAACATGTTCCAATGCCTTCTATTCTTCAGGGTACCATTCTTGCTTTGAGGCTGACTGGATGCCCACTCAGTATCACCTTATAAGGCTGATCAAAATTGTATTGCATAAGAATCATGTCCTTTGCAATGTGCATCAGATAATGTTGGGATTTTCAATGATTCTAAGGTGGTCTTTAGTATCACCAGATTGCAGTCCCTTTATTCTACAAAGGATGAGGAGCCTGTTCCTGAATGTAAATTCAATATATTATTATATTCAGTCAGTATCACGCGTGGGGTGCGAGGTGAAACACGTGCAGCGTTTCGTTACGTTATTTACGAAAAATTATCTAGTGCTTGCTTATCTTACACTTGAGTATGTAATGTGAATTTATTGCTACAATTACAATTCATTTTATGTATACGTTTGTTTTTAATACATTAATATCAATATTATATTTTTATAGTTCATATTGCACTGCTCAAACTACAGGTAACTTTATAAACATTTATAAAATATTCATTTTTTTCATTTCCTACAAGAAATTCGAAGTGCAAGTGAATAGCGCATTTTAAAAACCATATAAATCCAGTTTCCTACATTATTATTGTTCCTAACTGTTATGTTCTTGTCTAATTGTTATATGTACATTCCGCGGCCCTCTTGTGTGTTTTAGTAAGTCACCAAGATAGGCCCCTTGGTGTGAAGGGTGTCCTTGTTTGCATCCTTTTCCTTTGTTTTTACTTACCAGTTGTTCATTGTTATTTTTTACTATGGATTCATTTTGTGGTATCTGTAGGAAAGATATTATTCCTGATAAGGAAATTGCCTGCGATTTATGCAGAAATTACTTACATACCACATGCGCTGGTCTCACGAGAATTGAAGTTCAATGTCTCAAGAGTAAAGATAGAAAATTGTCTTATTATTGCTCGGACTGCTCAGACTTCAAGTTGCAACTAAAAAATCTTCACTCGCTTAAATCCTTGGTTGAAGAACTTAAAACTGAGGTTGATGTGTTAAAAAGTGGGGTGTTACCTAAGCAATGTGCTGATGGGATCGAGATGGAGACGGTAGTTCAAGAAGTCATGGATCGGGAAAATAGGAAGAATAACATCATTCTTTTTAATATCCCTGAGGAAGTTGATGGTGATAGGGATAACCAGGTGGCGGCGGATAGGAATGCTGTGCGGAGTATATTGAGTGTTCTGGGTGTACCACTAGATGATCCTAAACCTATTAGATTAGGAAAATTCGATCCCTCCAAATCAGACAGAAAACGACCGATTAAATTATCACTCGCTGATAATACTCAAGTTAGTAAAGCCATGCGCAATTATAAAAAATTGAAGTCTTCTAATGAATTTAGAATGGTGGGTCTGTCTAAGGATAAGACTCCCTATCAGGTAAATTTCTATCGTGGGGTGAGACAAGAATTTCTCAGACGTAAGGACGCTGGTGAGAAGAATATTATTATTAGATATGTAAATGATGTCCCGAAAATTATACAGTTGAGGAAATCTTTAAATTGATTACGTCCAACAGTAGTGATGTTATGCGTATCCGCTATCAAAACGTGCGTGGTTTACGCTCTAAAATTAATAGCATTTATTCTACTCAGTGTAATATTGACGCGGATATTGTGCTGTTTACAGAAACTTGGCTTGGTGGGGATATTAGCAGCAGTGAACTCTTTGACTCTTCATATGTGGTGCATAGAAGTGATAGAAGATTTGGTTTGGTTGGCCGGTCTGTTGGTGGCGGTGTTCTCTCAGCCTTTACTGACACAATCGATGTAACTGCGGTTGATGTTTCTGCCCTTTCAAGATTGGCCCCTTTAATTGACTTAGTGCTATGCAGGTGTCAGATTGCTCATCTCTCGGTGTACATCGCTAACCTTTACATGCCGCCGGATGTTGGTCTTGGCTACTACGAAACATTTCTCGATGCCCTAGGAATTATGCTATTGGGCAAGTTATGTATTGTAATTGGTGATTTTAACGCTCCTAACTTTAGTTTGGATATCTCTGGCGATGGAAAAACTGCCGCGATTACTTATTTTGTGGAAGCATTAGACCTGCGACAAGTAAATTTAGTACTAAATTCCAATGGTATAATGCTTGATCTTGTTTTTACGAACATGCCTGTATTGCTGCAAACTATTCGTGACGTAGTCCCGTTTGTTTCTGAAGATTTACATCATCCTGCTCTAGAAATAATGATGCATTATGATACTGTGCAAAGACCTATCAATTTTCCATCTAACAATAATTTACGCTACAATTTTCGTCGTGTGGATATGGCGAAGCTGAATTCGGAAATAGCAGCTATTGAGTGGAATTTCTTATCCTGTTATAGCGATGTGGATCTAGCGGTACATGCGTTTTATAGCACTTTATATAAAGTCTTCGATCGGTGTGTGCCTAGGGTCAGGTCGGGTGGACGTAAATATCCTGTGTGGTTTGATAACAGCATCAGGCAATTACTTGGAATAAAGGAATTATATTTTAAGAGATGGAAATCAACCAAATCTGAGTACTATCTCAATGAATTTAAAAGATTGCGTAGGGTTCTTAAAACCAAAATTGAAGGTGCATACATTATTTATCAGGAACGCATTCAATCGGAAATTGTCAGCAATCCTAAGACTTTTTGGGCATTTGTAAATAGTAGGAGATCGACATCTAGAATTCCGGGTCACATGTACTACAATCAGGAGGAGTTGTTGCAGCCTGCGCATGTAGTTGAGGCATTTGCCCTCCATTTCTCTGGAGTTTTTCACACTACAACAACCACTAGTTTGGTTGCACCTTCCTTCTATCCGTCTTTCAACATTCAATCGGTTACGGAAAGTGATGTATTGTGCAGTGCTGTAAGGATCAAAGCTGACTTAACGTCTGGTGACGATGGTATACCGGGAGTCGTCGTAAGGAACTGTGCTTCACTACTTGCTCGTCCACTTACAGTGCTGTTTAACTTATGTATTAAGTCATCAACGTTTCCCAATTTATGGAAGATCACCAAAGTAATCCCTGTTTTCAAGAGAAAAGGGAACAGTAAAAACATATGTGACTATAGACCGATAAGTATATTATCAAATTTTGCTAAAGTATTTGAACAAATATTATATAATGTGATTTATGTTAATGTAAGACCATACTTGTCGGTTCACCAGCATGGATTTATGTCAGGTCGATCAACTACAACGAATCTTCTCAACATTACTCAGTATATTTCTTCAGCACTGGACCAACGCAAACAAGTTGACGTCATTTATACTGATTTTACTAAAGCTTTTGATACCATAGATCATAATCTTCTTCTAACTAAGCTAGATGCCATTGGATTTTCTCCGGCGCTCCTCAGAATCATATCTTCCTATCTCACTAATAGAGTGGGTTACGTGTTTTACAACGGATTTACATCGGCTACATTCAATATATCCTCTGGTGTGCCACAAGGTTCTAATCTTGGGCCACTGCTTTTTAATATATTTGTAAATGATCTGCTTAGCAGACTGCATTGTGAACTTTTGGCGTATGCAGATGACTTGAAAATTTATAACGTAATTACCAATACTGTTGATTGTATTAACTTACAAACCAACATTAATATTATTGATGTGTGGTGTACTCTAAACAAGTTATCTTTAAACATAAACAAATGTTCAGTTGTTTCCTACACTAAATCCACTAATCCTGCTTTGTTTCAATATACGGTTGGATCACAAATAATCTCCAGAAGGGATGGGGTGAATGATCTGGGTGTGCGTTTTGATTCTCGTCTAGATTTTTCTGACCATGTTTCTGAAATGTGTTTATCAGCTTCTCGATTGCTTGGGTTTGTTATAAGATCTTGTCGTAACTTTAATAATCTCCTAGCAATTAAAACTCTTTATTTCTCTTTGGTTCAGAGCAAACTGGAATATGCCTCTTTGGTTTGGTATCCTCATTACACGTATCAACAACTCAAGATTGAGAAGGTTCAAAAAAGATTTCTAAAATATTTAACATTTAGAGTATCTGGCACTTATCCTGAGCGAGGTTCTGACTATTTAACTCTCTTGTCGCAACATGATTTTATGTCACTTTCGGAAAGACGTAAGAGATATAGTGCTATGTTTTTGCTAAAGCTACTTAATAGTAGAATCGATACACCATGCCTACTCTCGCAATTTAATTTCAATGTACCTTTACGTAACACTCGCTCATGTACTTTGTTAAGTGTTCCTAGAGCCCGGACCAACATGTTACTTGGATCGCCTGTGTATCACATGACGAGAAATTTTAACGATTGCTGCAATGATTTTTTAAACGCCTAGCTAATCACCGTTTCTGGTATTAATGTAATCCTTAAGCTATGTTTATATTTTAGTTTATTCTATCTGGACTAGTTGTTTAACCTAATTAGCACCTTATCTTGTTTTTTTTTTTTTTTTTTTTTTTTTTTTTTTT
>LR737389.1:11697319-11768737 GCA_902655005.2 Marronus borbonicus
TTTGTTTTGTTGTATTTATTTTGTCCTGTAAATGGTATTAACTGTTGGACAGTAAAGTCTATTATTATTATTATTATTATTATTATTATTATTATTATTATTATTATTATATAATTTCTAAGTATGGTGTTAAAAATTATCTTTGAGCACCTGCAAGATCTACAACAACATCAAACAAACAATCTCTTGTTGCAATGTAATACTATTGTATTATAAATTAATTCGCCTTTAATATAATGCAATTCCAGGCGGGATTGTGATTCAGATTATGGCGCCTACTAAAGTATGTTTATTTCTGCGAAATTTGCAATTCTTGAATTATCGCTCGATAGAAGAATTGAGAAATGTCTGACATTCCAAATGCTATTTATTTAATTAAAAGGATTACATTGAAATCTTAAGTATGCCGATAATCGTATTTTACGTTAGAAAAAAAATAATATCAAGAATTGCTTTCCCGTTCGAAATATGCCACATAATAGCTACATGACAATCTAATCTGGGCTTCACGCAGTGAAATTGCAAATATTTGATTTCTATTATCGGTTTACTATGCTACGTGAGGTTTTAAAAGTATATTTACATATTATTATAGATCCTTTAGGAACTGGAAGACGTCTTACTCCATTCATTTGGTAAAATTATCTCATATGGATGAGATCTCACGTTTGAAACTATTATCAAATCTTGAAGTAAATATTAATGAGTGGAATAAGTTGGAATTATTACGAAAAATCGCCTGATTCATTCTTACAATTAGTCATACGTATAGATATTATTTAAATTACTTTACTAGAGAAAAAAAAACAATTATGCAATTCTTGCGTATGACAAATATAAACAAGTTAATTACTTTTAGTTACTATAGCGGATATTAGCAGTAATTAAATTTTTTATTATTATTTTCACAATTTTAACAAATTTTAAGTTTAAGAATTCACAACATTCCCTTAAGGTTAAGGGAATCCGAAAAGCCAAGAGGATGTCGTGGAAGAGATTTCGCGAGGAGATCGACAGCACCGCCGCATGCTCCAGAATCCATAAAATTCTAGCAAAGAATGATTGTTCTGAAAACAAAGTAGCCATTATTAAAAAGAAAGACGATACCTATACTGAAACTAAGTAGGAAAGTTTGCAGGAACATACAAAGGCCCACTTTCCAGCCAATGTCCTTGGAGCAAAGGCCAAGTACGCCAAGTCGAGAGGACTGGAATTGGTCACAAAGATGACTAGACCACATAGAATTAGGTGAGCAATAAACAAGTTCCAACCATTCAAATCTTCAGGGGTAGATGGAATTTATCCAGTATTGATACAAATGGTAGCCGAGGTGCTAGTACCTCATTTGAGTAATATCTTTAAAGGCTGTTTAGCGAAGGGATGTATGCCAACCCAGTGGCGTATGACAAAGGTCATGTTCATACCCAAAGTGGGAAGGGTTTCTGACCTAATACCGAAATCTTATAGACCCATTAGCTTGTCCTCCTTTCTACTAAAGACATTGGAACGGCTGATGGACAGGTATATTAGAGACGAGGTGCTGACAACACAACCACTCAGCAATAATCAATACGCATACTAACCAGGAAGGTAGCAATGGCTGCCTTTTTAGACATTGAGGGAGCATTTAATAATGCCTCTTGTAGAGGCAGTCAAGGAAAGGAAGTCCCTTCGCAGCTCTTTGCTGAATAAGAAGCCTCTGGAGGGCGGGGAAGCTAGTATTAAGGTGAGGACAGAACGTGGATGCACACGGGGAGGTGCATTGTCCCCTCTTCTATGGGGACTCCTCTTGCAAACGAATTAATAACAAAACTATCCCAAGAAGGCCGTATTGCCTAGGATATCCTGACGATCTAGCTACAGTAGTACAGTAGAGGCAAATTTAGGGTAATATCTGAACGAATACAAAACACTTTAAATACAGTAGTTAACTGGTACAAACAGGAAAGACTTATAGTCTTATAGTAGTATAATGGCAAAAAAACGCAAACTATCGTATTTACAAAGAAACGCATAATTCAAGAGCTAAAGCTAATCGTGCTAGGAGGAGTGGAAATTCCATTTGTCAAAGAAGCGAAATACCTCGCGGAGTATGGTTCGATGCCCGAGGAAGAAGGTTGTGTCGAAAAACATGGGGATTAAGCCCAAAAATGATGCTGTTTTTATACATGAGGGTAATCAGACCAATGATAACATATGGATGGTGCAAACAAACACTAGCATGCTTAGGTGCTACGGGAACCTTGAAAACCACGCCAACACCTGCTTTGGAAATCGTCCTAAACCTTGAACCGCTACATATATACATCCAAGGGGAGGCCAGGCTAACAAACTACTGACCAATGAATGGCCAACCTCCTATAATTAAATCGCATGATGCAAACTATCAGTGACGCCATCGGTCCCAAATACAAGACTATAAAACGGTAATACCAGATAGAGAAGAATGGAAGAAAAGCCCGCTTATAAAAGCCAAATCCATCTGGTACACAGAAGGCTCAAAGACTGACAGTGGAGTCGAAGACGGGATTTGGAAGAATAGACCTAAAATATCTAAAGCACTAAGCCACAGTGTTTCAAGTCGAAATAGTAGCAGTACTGGGGTGTATTGAAAAATTAAACTAGTAAGCATATAACTATCGATCTATTACTATCTATTCAGTCAAGCAGTAATAAAATAGGCTAAACGCCACACAGGCAAATCCGAAACTGGTGTGGGATTGCATGAATGCGCTGGGAAGCCGAACTAAAATGACCCTACCCTGAGTACCATTACACGAAGGCCATCGAGGAAACGTAGAGGCAGATGGATTAGCCCGAGTAGGCTCGTCAACTGCTGAAAATCGCAAAATGCACTCTGTGGGAATGGCATATACATAGTAAAAGCAACCGCTAAACAATGGTGAGAAATCTCAAGACTGGTGGAAGATTATTCCAGGTCAGAAACAGACCAAGCTATTTCTGATTGGATACAGGCCTACATTTACATCGAACCTGCTAAGCAGACACAGGAAATCTGTTGGAACAGTAGTGGACCTGCTAACAGGACACTAAATACTCAAGAAGCACGTGAGCAATCTGGACCGTACAAAAAAAAACAGGTAGATTTTGCCAGGCGGAAGAAGAGACTGCTGTCCATGTGCTATGCAACTGTTTAGCACTGGCAGGAATATAGCTCTCAGAAATGGAATACCCAAAAATCGAAACCTATGTAGAAGGACCACTTACAAGGTTGCTAAATCTTGCGAAAAAAAGCAAAACTAAAATAAATAAATATTATAAATAGTAATTTAATCTAATCTAAGGTTAAGGGAACCTTAATTTTACAATGAAAGCAAATTATTTCGTCTCGTGGTACATATGTAGTGAAGAGTGATACGTGTTATAATAAGTACATTATTACATTTCACGTTTAACATCCTTTTCATCCATCACCCACATGTTGATATAGCTTAAAATTTTTAGCTGCTTCTTGTTCCAAAATATGCTGCTTCATCCCTTCAAATATTCAAAATTTCCTTCTTCGCCCAAACCTTAGCCAATGTCATAAAAAAATGTACATTTAATAGTATTTATTGAACAACTAAAAGTTTACCCGCGGTACTAATGTAAATGTATAATAAACGCAATCTTTCCTACGATCTTAATTAAAATTTGTGTAGAAAATTTATATTTAAATATTTTTGTCTGTGAGCATGTTTAAAAATCTTGATTGATAAAGGTTTTATATTTTAAGAATCGTACGACTTATAAACAAATCACGTCACATGCCGTTTAAAAAAACGCTAAATGTTATTTATAAAGATACCAAATTGACAAAAAACTAAACATGTAGATAATGTAAAGTATATTGATGTAATGATGTTTTCTACTGTTTGAAAAACACAGAAATGAAAAATTACTTCAGTTATCAAACCACACCTCTCAAAACAACGATAACGTTTAAGAAATTGGATAGGACGAAGATTTTGTAAGAAGTTGCAACTCCAGCGACGACCTTTAAGTTATAATTCAACGATTTCAAGCAAAACAATTTCTAAATAAATCTTATTATTAGAACTATTTACGCAAACTGTTTGATTCTATCCATCTTCTTCACAGTTGCATCAATCACTACGACAGTATCGCATCTTCTAGGAAAACTCGTAGAAATGATATGGTAAAACATTAAAGTACGTAATAAATAAGTTATTCGTTTTTGATTAAATTAATAAAGATAAAACATGAAGAATTTAACTTCATCGCTGCAAAAATACGACGATGTGGGCCTGAATTATCAATCAGGCGATGATGGCAGCCTATCAATTTTCGAAAAGAGTTTTAAACGATTGGAACTATGCAGAACACGATGTACTGTTCAGTAGCTTAGTAGTGACTCACAAGGTCACAATAAAGCCCACCCTGTAATCTTTGTTGATCAATCTTCTAGCATTCGTCTTCGTATTCTTTTCTTATTATCCGAATCGTGTGATCAATATCATCGTTTGGGATTAGTGAAAATTAAGTCAGCTGATTTTTGATTTCTTGCTGTTTCTATCTTCTTTCTTTAATTGCTTGAATAACGTCGTGAACACTTTTTTTTTATAAGGTAGCGGAGATCTTCCTTATAACGTCTTTTAATTAAAATTTTCAATACAAGTGTGTCAATGTTATCAATACAGCGTTAGTAATTTCAATGTATCCTATACGCTATCAAAAGCCTTTTTCTGCTAATCATAATGATGCAATCCAAGAAACAATTACATCAAATTATGAAATAATTTTCCAATATGTTTTGTTATAGTAACAATTGAAACTTTAAATAAAGTACTCGTGTATTAATACCATGTAAAAATAAAAGACAAAGGAGTAATACAAAATAAGTACTTTGTAATACAAAGTGCTTGATTACGTAAAAAAATAAATTGAAACTTTGCAAGGAGTCTGCAGTGGCGAGCTTATTAAATATATTTTGGCCTCGTGATTATTTATTTTGTTATCATCGATATACAGCGTGATGCAAATAAGATTTGATCATGTGATTGCTATTGTCCGGATGACCACCACAGTTGTAAAAACAAAATTAACTCCTTAAAATGTAAACCGATACTTTACTTCATTCTAAAGGTTCATCGAGGTCACAAATGTGTTGATTTGGGAGTGGCTTAGGGCTCGGCACTTGGTCCACTCGTATTTATTTATTTTACGAACCATCTAAAATGACATAATGTGGACATCTGGTGAACTTTGCAAAAGATCGCTGTATTAGCAAAGAGTGAAGTTGAACTAGAAGAGAAAATAAATGTTTGGACTTTGTTAGGACTATACAGCAATTTGTTACTTGTTACGCAAAAAAAGCATTATTATCTTCAACTTAGGCCATGGAGCTAATTGTCACGAATCATTCAAAGAACCTGGTACTCTGACGTTTGTGTAAATATAACAAGTTATTATTCACTAACCAAGTAACCAGGAGATTAATATTACGCTGCAATTCGTCAGCTTCGCCGCGACCAGACACAGCAGAGAATAGTTTAACGTCTTCGGCATGCGTCAAAACAAATCATGTAAGTGACTGTAAAAGATCATTTATAAATAAATTAAAAAATATAAAAAAGGAAATAAGTAAGGATGAAATAAAAGAAACAATTGGAAAGCTAATACTAGGGAAAGTGCACGGACAAAATAACAGCTACGATACAATAAAGACGACCGACAGAAACAGGTACAACATAGTTTATATAAATAAACAAAAAATTATGCAAAATCTAAACAAGAGCAATCGAAATTGTTTGAAACAAACTTGGGTGTTAGGGAGGGGTGCATCTCAAGTCCTCTATTTACGAGATGATCGAAGGAGATGACAAAAGAGGTAAAAATAAATTAAACCATTTGAAGTAGATTAATGGAAAACGGAAAATATTGGTACGAAAGAACACTTAACAGAAATATGGAAGTATATAGAAAAGCGCTAGATAAGAGGAATATGAAAACCAGCGAAGAAAAACGAAAACGATGATCAGAGGGATCCGAACAACAAATATGTAATAAAGCACACAAATTTAGATATTTGGAATCCACACTAGCAGGAGATGGAAGAATAGTGGAAGAAATAAAAGAAGAAATTGCAGCTAAAACAAATTATTTAACAGTATTAGAGCTCATGTTTTGGTAAGGAGGAAATATCCAAAGATATCAGAATAGAAATATTGAAAAAAGTAATAACACCGATACTGATATATGGAGTGGCGACATAGGCTGTACAAGGAAGATTCAAAAATAAAGTATCAGCCAAAAAAATTTGATTTTTGAGAGGAATTGTAAATAAAACAAAAATAGATAAAGTCATAAATACAGCAACGGTCCCTGACAAAATAGTAAAAAGTTGAGGTGGTATGAGAAGGATGCCAGAAAGCAGGGTGGTGCAAATACAAAGGAAAGTGAGGTCGACCAAGGAGAGCATGCGTGCGTGTATTCATTAAAAAAAAGGACCAAGGTTTAGTGCTTGCGGAACACCATTTGTGGATACATAATTGAGTGATTTGAAACCGTTATAGAAAATGTAGTTCAATCTGCGTGTTAAATATGATTCTATTAATAAACGTAACCCGGGAGAGAAGCTAAAAGATTTTTTTTTATATAAAAGAAGTCTGTGACCAGTTGTATCAAACGCCTGTCAGTATATACGACATTTACCTGAACTTGATTATGCGAAATCTCACTAACATATTGAGTAAAGGAGCCTAATTTGTCGTCAATCAAAAATCCATGCTTATACGGGAGATGTATCGTATAAGCATCGTTTTATATTGAAAAATATAGTGCAGTACAGTATTGCTCAAGAACCTTAGAAGAGTTATTTAAATTATACATAGATCCGCTATATACAAGTTAGTGACTAATTTCTTGTCACTTTTTTTGCAGATTGGAAGATGTACTAATAGCCAAATTAATAATTTTGGCAATAAGCTTTTTTCTAATACAAAGCGAGCATTTGTAATCAAAAAACTTGGTATAACATATTCTGAAATGAGACCGTAATATTGGCTGCATCGTCTTCATAGATCGGACCTGTAGTTGTGGTAAATTATCAGTAAAGTTCGCCACTTTCCGTGCGCTTTATGAAATTAGCTGAGACTAGACAGACTCGTGTTTATTCGTCTCATGAGAATAGATTCGTGTTTCATTGAGAATCGACAAAACACGGTGCTAATTTCGTGAAACGAACGGAAAGTGGCGAACTTTAGTTGTCGGGTAAATCCAGAGTGCAGGTCGGCAAATGGGCTTGAGCAATTTTTTCGGAATCATTTAAATCAACTCCGTTATACGAAAGTCGACCTAATATCCCAAAAACACTAAAATAATCAACACAAGCATATTTGTAATCAGATATATGAGGTGTACCTGAAAGGAGCACTCTCTACCAAAAAAATAAGCAGTACTTGTACCACGTGACCAATGCATCTGACTGGATTTTAGATGTGTTTTGCAAAAACTTAGGCTCGACTAACGTTAGCCTCTCGTATAAATACACATAAATTCGTAAAGTAACAACTCATAATATCGTTCTAGTTCCAGTTTCTGTGAAGATTTTGCGTCTAAGTACTTTAACATATCTTTTGCTGATGTACAATAAAAGAAACGCTATCTGTGCAAATGGCTAAATCAATACCAAATTACACAACAGTACATCATTCAGCACATATTTCTACATATCTTACAACTTTCCTCGTTTAAATCACACCACTTACAAGATATTAATATGCAGACTACGTCACGTCTGTGCATATAATCTATATCCGCAAATAAAGTACCGTTTAAATCCTTTATTCTCCGATATCAGATTAAAACGACTCTAGAGAAAATGTAACGAATACCCGCATTTAACATAAGGTGCAGAACATACTAATAAACACAATTGCTTTTAATCAGATAAGACCGACAAAGGTATTTCGTGGCGCTTATAATTTGTGATAATTTGTAAAAGCCAATTAACTACCAAGGGGAATTTCGTTTATCAGAACCACTTGATCAAAACTATATAATTAACTAAGTAGACGGATGTTCCATTTATCTCCCTCGAAATTATTGAAAGTTATTGCAAATTATGTTGCAATATTAGATTAGGTGTTGCCCAAAAGAGGTGTGATGAGTGATGACTCTCTTGGAAAATATACGCGGAAAGTCGTGAAAATTTATGTTGCTAATTTACGAGGCATCAACTAACGTTAATTGAAAACTACGGTAATTTTCACCTGTAAATGATAATTGTTGTTTGCGTCTATCAGTAAAAATAAGTATGTCAAGTGTTATATCGATGGGATCGTCGAAAAAATGCTTTTTTTTATGAAGTTGTGGGTGTTTCCGTTAAAAAACAAATTTGTCGTTATATCTCAAGAATTAGTTTGTAATAGCCCAATAAGGTTGGACTACCTTATTAAGCTATTAAGCTACAACTTTCTCTTTTACACTTTTTCTCCGTAAGTGGATAATAACAAGGCTAAAGGTCGAGATATCTAGTTAGTCGGGAGAGAAAGCAAGTAAAATAGAACATAGAGACCTGGTGAAATTAGTACAAAAAGTTGGTACTGTAACATTATCAGCAATGCAAAAATTACATTCAGTTCACAAGTCGGACTACTTCAACCTCGTCAATAGCTTGTTATCCTCAGGACCTTACAGAGAAATGAGAAAAAACCCTTTACCAGCTATGATTAGGGAAACTAAAGAAACTAAAGAAAAATTGTCCAAAACCCATTAACGCGAACCTTAAGTTTAAACTGTCAATTTCAAACCCAACAGCGCCTAAAATGTACTGCCTACCGAAAATCCATAAACCGGGTAAATCTATGAGACCAATTGTTTCGGGCATAGATTCACCCATGTACAAACTCTCCAAATGGCTAGTAAATGAATACAAAAATTTACCCATCAAAGCAGACAGCCTCGAAGTAAAAAATTCATTAGATTTTGTAAATAAAGTAAACAATATCAAACTAGAAGATGGGGAAATTTTAGTATCGTTCGATGTTTGTTCACTCTTCCCTAGTGTACCGATCCCTGAAACCATAGAGTATTTAGTTGAGCTCTTAAAGCTCAACAATATTGAAGATACCAAAATAGCAGAACATGAGAGACTAACGTCACTCTGCATGAAGCAACATTGTTTTCAAGTTGAGGGCAAGTACTATGAACAATTAGAAGGTACAACAATCGGCAACCCCCTGTCCCCCTCCATAGCCAACTTGTCCATGAGCAAATTTGAGACATGTATGAGAGCGGATGCCACATATTTTCCTAGAATTTGGCATAGGTACGTCGATGATATTTTCGTGGTTTTTGATACGAAGAAAAGTAATATCCCGGATTTTCTCGCGACCCTTAACTCAAAATTTGAAACCACTAAATTCACAGTAGAAGAAGAAGTGAACAATCAACTTCCGTTCCTAGATAGTTTAGTGATTAAAAATAATAATAAACTGGAAATTGACATCTATAGAAAGGAAACCAACACGAATAGGTACATTACGAGCGATTCTAACCACTGTGGATAACACAAAATGGCCGCGATTAGCTTCTTAATTAATAGATTGGTTAAATTCCCTCTAAGTAGAAGTAGATTTAACAGAGAACTTAAATTCAAAAAAAACGTAGCTATTTATAACGGTTACTCTTTTATAGAAGTCGATCGCATGCTTAAGAAAGTCCAACATAGGCTTTACATAAGAAATTCCACCACCTTAACCCCGGTAGAAACTAATAGTAAGAAATTCGTGAAATTCCCCTTTCACGGCATATCGAAAGGCGTGGGTAAGGTTTTGAAAAGTCAAGATATGAACGTATGCTTCGGTTCGCGCAACACACTTAAAAATCTTCTCGGTAATCCTAAAGATAAACCGAAAATGGGAGAAAGGTCGGGTATTTATAAAATTGAATGTAGTCACTGTAATAAAGCCTATATTGGTCAAACAAAAAGAGCGATAGAAACTAGATTCAAAGAACATATAAGAAATTATCGCTACGGCAGATTGGACGCGTCGAGTGTGGCACAACATATAAATGAAACCGGGCATAGTATTAAATTAGAAGACTTAAAATTGATTAAAAACGTAACGTCGCCGCGAGAATTAGATGCGTCCGAGACAGTTTACATAAAAAGTAATAAAAATCTGATGAACCGAGAAAACGGACCCTTGTCGTACTCTGTCCTTTTTGACCTTTTGCAGTAGGCTGGCACTTGTTTATATTTTGGGTCATAAAAGAGATCTTCCCGTCCATCTGGCCGTGTTTTTCGCATGTCGTAGTTTAAGACTCGTAGAGGGTAGAATTAGGCACTTGTAAAATACAATATTTCTTTTCGGAGGAAGGGATAGTTCATGCATGTTATTTTTCGCACATCGTAGCTTTAAGGCGAGCAGGAGGTAGAAATAGGCACTTGTAAAGAATATCTGTTCTAAGAAGTAGGGATAGTACATGCATGTTTAGTTTTAGAAAAAGTTTTTTCTCACTTCATTCCGTCACCGATTGATGATGAGGACCATTCGTGTCCTCGAAACGGCCGTCCCGGACTAATTATTATATTACTATATAATAAATTAAACTTGTGTGGTGCGGAGGGTGCTGATACTTATGTGTTGTTTACCCTAGTAAAAGACCCAGTAAATAACCAATGAATACGAAAATAATTTAATTACTGAAAAAAGTTGCCAAATATTATATCGCTTGAATTGTGGAGAGATTGAGTTAAGTTTCCCCTAACTGTGAGTAAACCACTATCCGATTTATAAATGTGACAGCTAAAGCTTCTCCCAAACGTAATTAGGCGATGCCAAGCTAGATGGAGGGTGCCCCACCACGAGTACTTCGGTATTTTTTTTGAAATTGACAAACAATTTTACTGTACAAGTATTCCGCCTTGCGAGATGTAAAGATTTTGTGGTAGAGTAATAGCGGTTCCGATTCATAGAATTGTATGAACCATAACTACTTTGTGCGAAAATCCAAAGAAAAAGCGGGTATTTTGAATTTTTGGCATCCTTCGCAAGGTAGCCACATTTATATTGTATGATATATGAGAGAGCAAAAGTTAAATTGCGTTTTATTTAAATTTAATTTAAATTTTTTTATTTAAATTAATAATTTAAATTAAATGTTTGGCATAACTGGTTTTCAAGCTTTTGAGATAAATCTTTCCTTTAGTTGAATGTAAACATTCTCGATGTAAGTGCTTATGAAGAATGATACGATGTGTCTGTTGCCATTCTGGATATAATTGTTATTGTTGTACTTCGGTTGGATGAATAAAAAATATTTAACAAATCGTTTCTCTTTGTTGGTGTACGACACTTTTCGATTACTACTGAACGATGTCTGAATTGAAGCATGAGAGGTTGAGATTTCATGGTTACCTTATTTAATCTTAAAATGTCGTTATATCGTCAATTAAAGCATATCGAAAATTTTTATCAACAGGTTAATTGTTGATATCAGAAAAAGAGGCTCTTTCTGACGGTGTTAAAATCCAACATAGCGCCGATTAGAAATAAGAATGCTGATGCCTATGTAAATTGAAAAATGCTTTTCATGCCCTTTCAAAATGTAGTGGGTACAATAACTAATGACTAGTGAAAATTGTACTAACTTAAAAAATTATGTTGATTTAAGAATTTAACAAGATTTGGAGATATGTAGCGCCAGGGTAGCCACATAACAGGAACAGCAAGTGCAACGGGCGCTGCGCATTGGGGTGTCCCATAGCTGGGCTAAATCTCGAATAATTTCAGTTTATTTCTAAGAGCGAGCGCTGGATACACTACATCATATACTATTATTATTCATCTAATTGCATCAAGCGCACTGGAATATATTATTTACGAAATCATGAAATGCAAGTACCAATCAGTCTCGTTGTATTCTACTTTAGACACATCGCATGTAGACCAACTTATTCTATGCTATATCTTGGCATCTGCGCCTTCGAAAGGCCATACTGCTGAACAAATCGCCTCTAAAAAATTTACTAGATTTTTTTTAATGAGAATATCCGTGAGCAAAGACTATGATAATGCCAGAAACATGAGCGGGAAGTACCACGGCTTACAGGCGCGAATTAAGGAGGTAAATAAGTACCCAAAATACATTCATCCTGTCATCTGCACCAGTGGAAGTTCTTGGATATATAAGGCCATACTGCTGAACAACTTGTTTCTAAAGTTTACTAAATCTTTTTAAAGAGGCTATCATTGATACCGTCGCAAGCAAAAACTATGGCAATGCCAGCAATATAAGCGCGAAGTACCGCGGCTTATAAGCACAAATTAAGGAGGTAAATAAGTACCCAGAATACATTCACTGCTTGGCACGTTAATTAAATTTAATACAGAAGCATCTATTTTTTTCGATTTCATTGAAAGCCTCTATGATTTTAAAAAGGCTGTCTAACACTAGGTCGCCTGCCCGAATTTATGTGACGAAGGAACGTTTATGTGGTTTTACCACTATCAAGCAAGCTTCGCATAGCATCTCTAATAACATGGATCAAAAAATAGAAGGTCGTAAACAGGCTTACGCACTAGTTTCGAAGATGAATCAGTTGAAAACGAAGAGAATGGCTATTATGTGCGACTAACGCCTCGTTGCAGTCATTTGATCAAGGCCTTAATACGGGATACACCCAGATAGTGCTGATTTTATTTTTGACCTTCAAGTATTTCTTCTATGGTTTTGTTAATTTTCGGTTTAGAGATTAGGTGTCAAGAAAACAATCGCTTTCTCTAATATTTTAACATTATTTTACGGGAAGTATCACTAAAAGTGATAATAGAATTTATTGTTCCCGAATAGATTGCTTGAAGAAGTTAGAAAGCATTCAAAGAGACACAGCAATAATAAAATATTAGAGAAAGGAATTGGCTCCTCTTTTGTTGATAACTCCAAAATTAACAAGAAAATGGACGGATAATCAGACAAAAGCAGAAGTCCTGACCGGCTGTGAATAATATCAACAATAGCATGATGCAAACAAAGCACCCAGACAAAATCTTGAAATTCAGGTGTTTATTATCATAACTGATAAATCCATTAGCTAAACGGACAAGCTTAACTGGTGTTATTGGGACGCATCGACAATTAAAATCCCTTACAGCAGAGGAAATCTTGAAAAGAACAACAATTACCGTCAGTGCTTACCCAGACCGTTTGGAAAAAAGCCTAAGAGGATGAACTAATGCAGTTCGCTGAGCTACCTGCTATTAACAGCAAAAAGCATGATGCTCTGGAACTGCAATTTTATAGACTTACCTATAAGGAAGAATTAATTAAAATCGTGTCTCCTAAGTATATAAATAATCTTACTCGTTTACTTATCTTTGAGAACAATCCTTTTCTATATTAAAGCGCATTAAAAATAAGTTTAACAACACGATGGGAAAAGATCGTCTAAATGACCTCTCATTGACGAACATTGAATGTGATTCACATAGAGACATTAATTTGACGAGTGTTATCTCTAAATTTATCCGCATTAAATCGAGAATAGTTTGTTTTAAAAATTTTGTTTTATTTTATATCCTAAATCAAACTAAGCTAAAACTTGTTAACATTTGCTACGGTCCCCGCATCGGCTTAATCCGGTGCTGGAAGTGCATCTATTGAAACAAAATGAATTACTTTAATTCTATGGCGATTTGAATTTGTTGCATTCAAAATCGCAAAATCCTTTCTTGTAAAACAGCGACACGCTTTTTTTTAATATTAAGTATACCCTAGAGCTATCTATTGCTTAAGAAAAGTTATATTTAATTTCTTTTCACTTTCATTGTTACGTTATTCAATCAACTTAGGCAATAAATTACTTTCTATTCACATCGTAGACAAAATTATCTGTTGTAGGCTATCTATTAAGAGCATATTACGCTTACTTGCGCGCTTAACATTTCGAACGAGAACATTTCAACAGCCAGACGGTTCGCAATAAGAATCGCAAGATATCAGCAGAATTGCATCACTTTCAGGTACACGAATTTAATGTGCCAATTTCCTTTCCTGATTGCAAATTATATGGTCAAGTCATACAAACTGCGCACTCCCAACTATAATCAAAAGAAATTAGAATGCCATTCGCAAAAGTCTAGCCATTTTAATTATTCTAAGAGGTTATTACACCGATTTTTTTATTTCAATTCTCCAGAAAATTAAATGACGGAATGGCGTGGCATTCGTATTTTTGTATATGTACACTGCCGTTCAGAGAAGTATCTGTTGTACAAGTTACATAAAATAGTTCAAAATTTAACAACAAAGCCTTCACATGCAATGGGTCTTGCTACGAAATTAGAGATACTTGCAATTGACAGTGCTTTTGGGTACATGTCAATACTTCGGATGCATGCATTTATGTACTTACGTTATGCAAATAAACAATCGATAGGCGTATGTAGTTTCCGATATTTTGTTTTAATTTGAAAACAGTGCAGGTTTAAGGTTTATTTGATGTTATATCTCGTTTCATTCAGTAATTGTGAATTAATCAATAACAATAGAATGGAAATTCTCCAGGTGAATGTAATGAATTTCTATGTACACTGCCGTTCAGAGAAGTTCGGTCGGTTGGTAAAAAACATGAAAAGGTTACAGAAACAAACGAAACTAAAAACAAAATGCAATTTTATTGTATGTACAGGTAAAACAGACAAAAATAAATAAATAAAAAGTTATTCTGGCCTAATATAACATACTGAACATTATTTTTTTTTTTCATCGAAAAAACCTCCTTTTCTGTTAATCACCGCTCGAACTATTCTAGGCATTCTTCCGATAAGTTTTGTTAAAATGGATTGTGGAATATTAATCCATTCATCTTGCAGAATATTCCGTAAATGTTCTTGTGAAGTTGGGTATATTTTTCGGATCCTCCTGTCGAGTTCATCCCACGACAACTCTATCGGGTTCAAATCTGGGCTTTGTGGGGGCCATGTCATTACTTGCAGGGTGTGCTGTTCTTGTTGCTCCTTTAGATAGTTCTTACACACTAACGCGGTGTGTTTTGGGTCGTTGTCATGCATGAGTGTAAAGTTACGGCCTGTTATACGCAATCCTGATGGCACTGCATGATTCTGGAGTATTGCAAAATAATTTTCCTTCCTCATTACACCCTGCACTCTGCATAAATCTCCCGTCCCAGCAAAGGAGAACCATCCCCACACTAACACAGAACTACGCCCTTGCTTCACTGTAGGCACAATGCAGTTCGGGATCACTTTTCGGTTTTAGATCTTCGGACATAAACTCGTCGATTTTGCCCAAAAACCTCAAACTTCAACTCGTCCCTCCACAGCACGTGTTTCCAATCATCTAACGACCAATCTAGATGAGAACGACGTAATAAGGGTGTTCGAATGGCAATGCGTCCATGAAGGTCCGCTTATTGAAGTCGACGTTTTACCGTACTCGCCGAAACTTGTTCTTCACGGCCGCGATTGACTTCTGCTGCTACTTGTGGCTGCTACTTGTGGCGCTGTTAATTTTCTATTGGGTTTGCTTAATAATACAATTCTCAAATCTTCAGCTTTTGTTGTTTTCCTAGATGCTCCAGGACGAACACGATTTTCTATAGTTCCAGTTGTCCGATATCGCTTTATGATGTCATTTACTGTTGAACTTCTCATATTTATTTTTTCAGCAATTTGTCGCCCCGAATATCCATCTTCAAACAGCGTAATAATGCGGAACGTTTTTCTACACTGGTAGGCTTGCCACGTGCCATTTTGAAGTAAATTTTCTTAAAACTTTCGCGCAAAAACGACACATGCACAGCAACACACGTTTAACAGTAAAATGAAACAAATTTATATCTTTACGCCTGTGATAAATAAACAAGAATGATACTGCGGTATATTTCCTAAATGTATTGTTCGTTAATAATCCCCAAACGACCCGTTTCAAAAGATCGGTACTTCCGAGAAATTCTTGGAATGATAGTAAAAGGGACTTTATTGTGGTTGTCGCAATATTTCTACTTTACATAATAATTTATGGCTTTAATCCCTTAGAAAAGAGTGTATGCTTAATATTTTTCTAATTTTATGTATTAATAATTGTATACAGTGTGATATAATAGATTTTTATTGTATGGCCGAACTTCACTGAACGGCAGTGTATGTAATCTATTCATTCACTGAAGTTGAGAAGAGTTAATGAATATATCCCCCTGATTTCTTGTGTTACTCTGCTAAATATTTACAAAGAAATACCGAAAAACTTCTTACGTTACCGTTTTTTATTTTTTTACTTCTCTTTCAAAATTACCAAGTTTAGCGTAAATGAAGTACTTACATACTTCCCGCTTAATTATGGATTAAAAGTTTTCGTAGAATTTGTAGACGCTAGTTTGCTACTGTTACATGAAAACTTTAGATCCCCAAGGGATGTGCTTGCTGGAGATTTTAATACAATGCCTTTAAACTTATTTTGTTTTTAGGTTGTTAGGTATCCCTGATGTGTCGTATATTTAACATACTTTTAAAATATACCTTATATGCAACGACATAGAAAACCATTCTAGCGATAGTAACCTTATTAAGTACAATCTAACTTTTAATAGGATTCATATACCCTACACATTTACAATATTTTTTATATTTACAATTTTTTTTGCCAGCCCTTCTACATAACTTATTTAAAATAAATATAATAATGTATTCAACCATTTGAATCGTTAGATTGATAAATATCATCCATTTGTGATCAGTAACAATGATATCAGTAACGTCAAGGCCAGCCTTCGTAAAATAAAAATTACTAAAAGAAGAAATAAGTATGAGAAACGTTAATACAATTTTATAAATCGTTCAAATTAGAATCTAAATAAGATAATGAATACAGGCTGTTCCATTTAATACAAGAAAGTTATTTGACTTCAATGATAGTCCAAATTAGAAGTATACTTTCGACCACCTTGTATAATTTTTAGGGACGAAAATACGAAAGACATACATACATATCTCGGGTTGTGAACGTGGTACTTAAGGAATATATTTTACAATTTAATTAAATTCAAATTTCGACCAAACTTTTTATCTGCTGTACATATTCTTGCCTAAGGGTTTGCTGCTTAACACTACACCGGTCGCTGTGTGAGGAAAGGAACCTATTTTCCTTTGGTATTAAGTTAATCCATGCGTATTTTGATGTTGAGAAAGCTTTCAGTCGTATATCGGTGACCATTTACATACGGAACGGACTGTTGGTTATACCGAACGGTTCAGTGAGTGTTCAAACCAAATTGGCGCTTTTTTGTTGCGCCAACACATGTCTCTTGAATTTCCTCTTGGTATTTGTTGAGATAACAACAAAATAGATGCACCCAGGGAGTGTTTAGTAGGCTGACCTGCAGCGCCGCACACAGATGAGAGCCAAGGAAGTTAGGTAGTGTCTTGTATTTTTAACGCTTGTCGCTACGGCGAGTGTTGATCTATTATGTAAAGGTATTTTTAATTTTACACGTGTGTTTGCATAATTTTTTTATTAATTTTCATTTTTTTTTTATTTAACAAAAAAATATTGTTTTAACTACAAACATATAACATCCTCTTCAGACTGGAACATGGGTGTTGTTCGGCTTATTTCTAAAGCGTCGTATTCCGGAGAAATTAAAGATCTTCGCCCCACCAGCGGCAGCGTACAGCTTACATATTTTAGGAATCACACCATCCTTCTTCGGATCCAGCCGGGATTTCGGCCGGGACATAGCTTAACTCAGCATTTGTGATGATCTTATGACGACAATGGATTGCGGCATGCTCTCTGTCTTCAGCAAGGCGTTTGACTTCACCATGCATCACTATTATCAATTTTAAATTTTTTCAGGCTCTCTAACTCATCAGTTGAAATTTGTCATAATTATTTTGGTAGTTAACCAATTGTTGCGGTGTTCCCCAAAGTTCCATTTTGGGACCACTTTTATTTACCATTTACGCAGCTTTCTTTGATGGGCATGTTTTTGCCTGTAAAGTGCACATGTATGTGGAGGATATGCAGTTATACTACTCTTTTTCTCCAGCAAAGCAAGATTTGGAGTCAGCTGAAATTAATACTGACCTAAATCCAATTGCCCCTTTTGCCTTACGATCTGTTCTGAAAATCAATACCGCGAAGTCTGTAATTTTAGTTTTCAGCAATAGAAACAATGCTACATTTTGTATTAATGACGCCGACTTGACTATCTACACAGACCACAAAAATCTGGGGCTTATGCTGGATTCTCCGTTTAGATTCAAAACTCGTATTTGTTTATTTGAAATTAATTTATCCCCATCGGCACGAATTATCTATAACAACGAAAAAAAGTCTTTGTAAACCGCTGGTTCTATTAAATTTTTAATTTTGTCAAGAAACCCATGTATTAGCGTTAATACAAGTAATCAAATACAAAGGGTACAAACTCATGCTTACGTCGTGAAGGAACTACCTCCGTTCCTCTTTCGAACGGCTTGCCTTCTCCATAAAATTATTACGTAAAAAGAGCCTGCTTATTTAACTTACTATAACTTAAATTTACCTTCTTATAGGTGCATATACACCACCGGTTTACCGGATGGCGCTCTTCATAATATTCACATTTTCCTAAATATCTTGAAAAACTTCATCAATTTTAAATGCGAAATGAATAGGACATTTTCTTTGTGTTTTCTTTTTAAGAGTAATTTAATAAGAAAGAGAAAAATATTTAGTTCTATTTAAAAAAATTAAGTTTTGGCACTTTCTCCATTTGAGTTTAAATTTAAGCGTAACTCTGGGACACGCTGTATAATATTTTCAAAAAAATTATTTCGAATTGTCCAAGCTAAACAGTTTCACAGATATTTGTCAAAAATTTTCAAAAAAGCCAAATACTTCGAATATGGTTAGAAATAGCGACATAGCAAATAATAAACCTTCAATTTGAATTAGGAATTCAAAAATGTAGTATATATAGGATGCTCCATTTGAAATAAAGTTGACAACTATTTCCGGTATAATCGGAAGTGTAAAAATATTTTAACTCAGTAGTCGGCTTTAATCTACTACCAAGTTTTAACACATGCCTTAACACATGCCGTAGCTACAAGTGTTTCATTACAAGACATTTATATTTCGAGCTTCTTTGGCTTCTCCGGGTGGACCTTCGTTGCTCACTTTACCTCACCAGATTCCAAGAGTAATTTCAAGAGACTTCTATTGCCACAACAAAAGAGCGCCAATCCGATTTGAATGCTCTCACTTGGCACAACTCACATGAGGGTGCTCCGTATGTAAATGGTCACTCGTCACTGATATGCGACTGAAAACTTTCTTAGCATCAAAGTAAGTAAGGAATAACTTATTATTACATTTCATGCAGATATATTTTTTATAGAAAAATATTGTCAATGCCAAAATCCCTCTGATCTCTTTTTCAGTGTCCCCAATTCCTTTTAAAGCTTCCTGTCTCTTCACGGGGGTATTAGGTGACAATGTTATCTCTCTCCGGCGGGAAGTAATCTTCAATTTTAATGGAATATTTCCCCACATTTTACAATACAAGTTTAATTCGTTCTCTGCCAATTAAATAGTTTCAGTTAAGTCGTTATGTTCGTTAGAAAAAATTACTATCGTACAGTTGCTTGTAATGTCAAAAATCTAGATTAATCTATCAATTTATGTTATTTTTAAAAGAAAATTAGATTAAAAATCAATTTAAAATTGTAATTGGCCGTTATTAAACAAAGAATCATGGTGCGCTTGTAGCTTTCTCAGTTTAAGTCAAACTATCCGTTGTATCTAAATGGACTTGCCTAAGTGTTTTGTGAACCTAAGTTTCTAGTACTTAAATCATATTTTTAGCCGTTTCAAAATTCGCGGAGTTCACAGCTAATTCACAAGTTAATTTTCTCTGTTCAAATTTTAAACTTGAAAAATGTAAAAATTCGGTGTATTTAATCTGCTGAAAGAGTATCTAGGGCCGCTTCCGGACCTATGTATCGTAAAATTAATTAATTAATTCCGTTAAACTAATTTGTTCCGCGTTTATAATATTACAATATATAATAGTTTAAATATTTTAATATATTATTACATTTATTTTAAATAAATCATGTATAAACGTTAGCAACAAATTATATTTAAAGCAAATATAATTTTCTTAATAACAAAATATAGCAAGTTTCTCCGTGTTCTGGGACCGCAGCTCACGATACAAGTTTGGTTTTTTTAAATGGAATTAATCTTAACTTTTATCAGTATTCTCCATAAGTATTTGTCTTAGTTTCCCGCTGTTTCTTTGATACGTTGGAGCGTCTATAAGAGATCCATCGAAATCGTTGCCATTAAAAAAAAATTAACACCCTGTATACTTTTTAAAAATCTGATATAGGAACTGCTTCAGAATTGTATTTATAGACATTCCTCTATCCTAAAATCATGTAATGGCACAAGCTCCAAAGATTCTTTTAAAGCTAGAAAATTATAAAGTGATATTAATGAGTTGCTCAATTTTCAAACTATCAAATATCTAATTTTATTAATTGTTCAAGTTATACAAAAATAATTTTTTATGTTAAAGAAAACAAGCTACGATATTTTATAGTTAAAATCTATAATTTTTTAAATAATAATTAAGCTTCCTATCAATTAATCGCAGCGATCAAAAATTGTTAGGTGATACGATTAAATTTGAGGATAATCTAAGGTGCTATACGTCGCGACGACGCATAGCCGAGCGTCTTCTCACCAATACTCGCCTATAACACCTGTTGAACGTTCTTGCTTAGACACACCTTCGCTGTACGCAGTGTCACACGCACGCACACAAATGCGTAATTGTGGCGCTACTCGTATAAAAGCGTGCTACAACTTACCGGCAGCATCATTTCCAAAAGTACGACGTACTAGCAAAGATCAGCGTATAAAATTATCATCGTACAGCCGCAGTTGCAAAAAAAAAGTCCGGAATATACCGACAGCTTCGTATAAGTTCCAAATAAGTTATTGTTGGCGTCCTTCGTTATCGTCGCAATAAGCAAACGCATTCGCAAGGATCGGATTCGTTCATTAGAAATCCGCTCGCCGCTGAAGAGTTGAGTTTTTTGGCGAATTGAACAGAGGACGACGCTGTTGGAGGGATCGTAGATAGGAAATACGGAAGCCAATCGTATATAGTGCTATTTGATTGCCGCATACTGTATAGTGTTTTCTTCGTTTTTGGAGAGCGATATAAACAAACCCAATTCAAGTTTTCAACATGAAGAGTCAGTTATACCTACGAGGATTCGCCGTGATTTTGGTGCTTCTTTTGGTGCAGTGCGCATTGGCCAGACCTAATTCAAGGTAAATACTATATTTTAATTTTTCTTCCCAATAATTTAATTGGTAGGCATTCTTATTAATTTTCTTATGATTTTATTTATTTTTTTTAATCCAAAGTCAGCTAATATTCAATACAAATATCCCAGGAATTTCTGGAAAGCCATTTTAAATATAACGCAATAAATTACTTTATCTCGTGCATTCGTTGAATTTTCAGACACAATTTACATTTTGTGCAAAATTTTGATTAAATTTATCAAATCGAAACTTTTTTTTTCACAGGTGAATAAGTTGTAGACTACGCTAGATATTCGCCGTAATGATTGCTGCAAATAGCTATCGCAAGTATGCTTAAAGGGAAAAATGATGTTAAACATTTTTAAATATTATATTTTAAACTAATTTTTTATACACGTGTCAAAATTAACTTTGGAACTTCTTGTAACCCATTGTAAAATATTAATTATTGTAGTAGGATCATCATATTATTATTAGGATAATTATTTAAAATATTCATAGAGGTTCAGTTCATTATTCTCTTTAATAATGCTCGCTATAATAAACTCATTAAAATGTATATTTTTGGCTAGATAAGGTTTCCTTCTGCAAAAAAAATGAATGCTTATAATCAGCAAATATACAGTGTGGAGCAAAAAATTAGCACCAAATCGAAAAACTACTTCGTTGTTAATATATAAGAAAATTGTAACAAAGATAAAAGTTTCTCCGTTCTTTGGAACTAAATTTTACCCAGTTTGCAAGAGCAAAATATTCTTATTTGTAAAAATAACGATCAATATTAGACTAAAACCTGTTTAAAATTTCAGTCTAAATATCGATTTTCCGGGGAAACGCTTATTTTAAATATAACACGATTGAGTAGTAGACAAGAGATAAAATTGTCAATTTTGATAAATAATTCGCAAAACTGACCAAATATTCTAAGTAACCCCCTTTATTATTATTTTGCAATATCTCCATTAAATCGTAGAATATTTCTAAGATCTATAAATTATTTATCCATTTAAATTGCAAATTACTCAAGTATCAGTTATATTCCGAAGAAAAGAAAAGCAATCTTCTTTTAAGAGCATTTTAACAAAATGAGATCTTAAATAATTTTTAGTAACAATATTAATTGTTTTTTTTACAAAGAAGAGTACTTTTCTCTTAGTAATATTTCGCAAATTTTTGCCAGGTCGAAAGTATATGACGCTAAAATTTAGTACGAGAGAATGCCGAAATTTTTACCTTTTTATTCAATTTTCTGAAATATTAACGATAAAAGAGATTTTTCATTTACTGCCATTTTTCCCCTTATAATTTTACAGTTTCAAAAATATATTTGTCGAACCTTTTATTGAAGCTACGTTTAATTTTTAGAAATTGTGGGAGTCCGCGTTTTGTTGAATTTATGTTTATTATGCGTGTTGTTTTTATTTTTTATAATTTTGCATATAAATCTAAATAAAATTCTTTTGTTGAAATTTAGTTATTTTAGTGCTATCGAATTTTGCCGTAATAAGTATGTATGTAAACGATGTATTTTGTATTGTTCTGTAAATGGTGAAGACTCGTTATTTGCGAAAAAATTGTTTTTTTTTTGTATTTGTATCTAGCTTGAACCATTTAAGTTGAAATAATATTAATGAAGAATATTTTTGTTGCTAAGTAAAAATAACTCAGTATATTTGGTAAGCTGAAAAAAATGTCACTTCCAAGCTTATTTTTCTTAACATCCACTAAATTTCTGGGGAATGATTTTAATTTTTCTTTAAATTAAAACATCCGCAGGCGATAACGACCCCCAAATGTCTGTTATAATCAACCCGCTATATTTCAAGGATCATTCTCCTAAAATATAAAAATTGTGTAATTCACCAGTTATTATCAGATGTTTCCACCTAAGGCACGGGTGGTACAAGGTGGCTATTGATATTTGCAATTTTCCGAAATCCTTCATTGCTTAGTAAGATAAATATGAAACTATGCAGGTAAGTTTTCCTTCCTCCTTTTGTTTCGTTAGAGATATCTTGAAGACGCTAGTTGATATAATTCCAAGAACTACTTCTTCTTCAGATGTTTTTCTTCTATATTATTTGACTGATCGATTCTTAATGTATGTTGTCTCTGATTTCTTCGTTTCTTTATCTGTCTTTACTTGTTTTCCCAGCTACTTTTACTTTATTTTCCTGGTTTGTTGCCGTAACCCACGTTTCACTTCCATAGGTTAGACTTGGAACTACTATTGTTGGTTTTTGTTTTTTAAATGTCTTTTTTTCCAAGTAGTGTTCTGCTTATTTGGTAATAAGTTTGTATGAATTCTTTTGTTCTGTTCAGTATTTCTATATCTATTTGCTGTAACTTTCTCCAGTGTTTCATCTCCGCATTTAATATTTCCTTCACCTTCTTTTCTATTACCTACTTTTAGTAACTTTTGCCTTTCTAATATTTACCCCATTTGTTTATTATTTTATGTATGTTTTCCTTTCCTCTTCTGCCATCAGTACTTATGTCGTCGGCATAGATTGGATTCTGAAGTTGTATCGGCCTTAGGTTTTTATATCCTACTATTTTGGGTTTTTTATTTTTTTCATAAATAAATTTGAATCACCGATGTAGCCTGTAAGACGAGCAGCATCTCGCAAAAAGATTTAAGCTTATGAGTAAGCCTGCAGAAACGAGTACGCTTCACGAAATTAGCAGTGACTAGACAGACTCGTGTTTTGTCGACTCTCGGGCAAACCAGTAGACAACACGAACCCATTCTCATGAGACGAATAAACACGATTTTTGCTAATTTCGTGAAACGCAACTCGTTTCTGCAGGTTTATTTATAAGTATCTCAAAAACTAAAAGAAATGTAGCGATGAAAGTTGACATGAATTGACGCGAGGTATCTAAAAACGTTGTAATATCCGAGATGTTCGATTTAAAGAACCAAATTTATTTCGTGCGTTGTGAAAACTGAACACTCTCTATACTCTTATGGAACAACGTTCTCTCTAAATTAGTGAAGAAAGAAATTATCGTCAACTCACGCACTAGGATAACTCATTCACATTGAAAAATTTTATTTTAGATTAAAGGTTCCATATGTATCCTATTATTTTATCCTATATTATATTTTTTATGGTGTGATTCCAAGACAAAACGTTATCAAACTTATCGAAATTTTTAGAATGTCAAAGACTATACTTCCTTTACATTATCAAACGAATTCAAAAATTCAAAGCTTCGATTAATTAATAACGTTTCCAAGAAATAACAACTTAATATTCTAAATGTAATGAAAAAAAAAAGATGTAAAGAAAATGCTATCTGTATAATATTCATTTTAATAACAAAAATCAAATCGACCATTTGTAACGAAAGATATGGTTTTAGTTTATTAAAACAAACCAAAATATTTACATACCAAATGTAATCTTTTTTTTTGCTAAAGTCTCCGTTTAAAATTTCCATATTCGCTTGTTAAAAATTGTATTTGTTCTTTATTCGGTTTTTCAACGAAACAAGTCTAATTGGTAAAAAGGTAAACACAATATATAGGCGGTAGACACGAAAGAATATATAAATATAGATCCTTTCCATTCTTTTAGGTAAATTGGCAAATATGTGGTTTAATATTTCAATAATGGCATGTATACAGTTGAATCATCTCCGTGGGCTCGGAAGAAATCTTAAATTCTGAGGCAAAATATTTTAAGGACACTGTTGTACTTTGTACAAATTTATCCATATACCTGCTGCAACAAGACAACGTTGCCTATATTTCAACATCTAATAATAATTTATTCCAAAAAAATTTTACGTATGCAGCAGATTAAAAATTACAACACTTCTTTACAATTTCTCTTGAATGATTTCCAACAAATGTTATATAACCAATTTGCTTTTATTAACAATGTTTTAAAAGAAAAAAAAAAAAACAGGATGTTAAAGAGATATTTCCCATCAAAAATTTATTTACTTATTTCTCGAAGTACGCAATAATAACTATTAGTATTAGTGTCGTCGTGTTTATTTTAACTATTAATCCATTTCACTTAACATCACGTTTTATGTTCTAACCCATATTTACACATAATACATAAATTTGTACATACTACGAGCATTATCAGTATTGAACAGTATGTTTATTTTCTTTGGAATGTTATATTTATGCAATACTCTTTGTTAATAATATCTTAAGTACGTAATACTACTCCGGATCATTGATAAAATGTGAAATTATACGGCAGAAGTTGTAACTAATCTCCAAAATATCGGGCGTTAAACGTAAATATTAAGCGACGTAGTATACAATTCAGAATTAGCTCCATTCTTATTTTTTATACGGGCTACAGATCTCGGTGGTTTCTTTTAAAGAGTATATTGCAGTAGTGAATATGAAAGACGTATTATTTCTTGTAGAAGCCGTTTTATAGCTGCGATAACAAAATTAACTTGTCAATGCAGATATAACTGATGCAATAGAATTGAGAAATTTCAATAGTAATCGCGCATGAAATACGAAAATAGCGAAAGTACTTTTACTAAAACGCTAACAGCTATTGAAATCCATCCAATAAAACAAACTATACAGCATGTCCACCTATATACATTTAAAAATCGCTTTAAAAAAGAGCATTTTATAATTTAAAACAATAATTTAGAGAGAAGCGTTGTACGTGCGTATTCTTATGGAAGAACACCCAAAAGTTCTTGTTATTGTTATTGTAGCTTTCTTTTAAGGGCCACACCATAAATAGAATCTACTGCTTACAATTTAAAAATTATTTAGTGAAAGAGTTTCACTAAAAAAAATTATTTAGTGAAACTCTTTCTAAAAACATAGTGGGAATTAACATTTTGGAGAAATAAATAAAGCTAAAGGAACATCAAATTCTGTGCTTTTAAAATAACAAAAAAAAAAACTTTTAAAACAAAATAGAATAACAAAAAAAATAACAAAATAACAAATATTGTATTAAGGATTACAATACGTTTATTTAATCCAATAAAATATATAGTTGCTCTAACAAAAATTATAGTTGGATATAACATAAACTGTTACCGTCATAATTTTCCTATATTATATTGTTACTTTAACTATGTCTGTTTCTTCGTGAATGATGTGCTGTTTAATCTATTTTTTTTTTTACCTTTTAATAAATAATTTAATTAGAAAAGAAATGCTTGTATGCAAGTATCAGGAATTGTGAATTATTTCAAAGCGACTTATGTATAACGCGTACTGCTAACTAACGCACACCGTAATGACGATGACGGTGAGAATCCAACTCCCATCCCGATGATCCAGCCACAAAACTAGGCAGGTAAAGAGATAAAAGGCTGCCTACATTCACTTCTTTATTTGTCTTATTGTCAAATTTTCAGCATTATTCAAAAGTGACAATTTCGCAATAAAACAAATATGGAATTAAATTTAGACAACCTTTTATCTTTTTGCCGGTGCATATTTGTGGTTGATAGAGTCCAATTCCGAATATCGTTACGAAGTTTGTCTGAATAATACATACAGCATGTCCTCCATGGTGCATGGATGGAAGATAATTCCTTCCCTGAATAATTTCAAGAAAAAGTTTCCATTCGGAGACAAACTTATCTGGAGAGCTTTATATTTAATTTACTAAAGAAGAAAAAAAAATGTAAACTCCTTTATCAGATTCTGTTCCATCAAGAAGCCATCTTGTAGATGTTAGTTAATATTTAAAAAAATCGATGAATTTTCGTAAACTTAAAAAAACCTCAAAAAAACTCAACCGAAACGCTGTAACGTGTAAAGCAGTTAGAATATTAGCCATTAAAGAAACATTTCACAAATTATGTCAATTATCTCAAAAACTAAGAGAGATGATATGAATTGAAGATAGGGACGCAAGGGCGTACTAATATACAGGAGGTTTAAAAAAACAAAATTATATGGTGCTTTGCAGAAACTGAACATCCTATATACTTAAATACAATTTCATATTCTGCAGTACTTGAACAGCTTTTCTAAAATTACTCAAAGAAAGAATTATCTTCTATTCGCGTATTAAACAAATACGCTGTATATGGAATACGTCTGAAATACTAAAATCCATTTAATAAATCAAACTAAATTTGTCACACCAAAAAGGATATTAAGAAACTTTATATATACAACAAACATTATATGTTTACGAAAATGTATCGAGTCATTGTATATACTTTTTTTCCTATCGTCTTCCTTTCATGCTAAATTTTATCAATGTTTATGTTGATATCTTAAGTAATATATATTGTTTTTTTTTGCATATATGTATATACAACGATATTATTCACTGTTCATTCTACATTTCCAATGCATAAGATAATTATAAATATATACGCGTTTTTATAGGATCTTCGAAAAGTTTATTCTGAATTTTGGAGGACTTTCGAAGTATTTGTTTCTTTACTTTGCCACAGTTTTAATCGGTTAAGTAAATCTCGAGCTGTACTCCTACGCAAATATTTGCAGCGGATTCACAATTTTGATATAATTAAGTTTTAATAATCGTTTTAAAAATTATAAGATTTTGATTAAATTTTCAATTAAAAACCGTTCGTTAAGAACTTACATAATTAATATTGCAAAAAAAAAAGGTTAAAATCTTTCCTTCATTCTCATGGAAACTTTTCAGTTACCAAAACAACAATTAAAAAACACAAGAAACTATTGTTGAAGAAAATATATCCTATTCTTAATTAAGTGTAGACCAAAAAGAACAAACCTCGTGCTCAAGGCCAACACAAATTGTTTCTGTCACACCTCAATTGGAAAATAGCCAAGATTTACTAGCACAAACACACACACATTGGACACTATCCGCGTGTTCAATATGACGTAATCTGGATAAATTCCATCCCTTTGAGATCTCCCAACACCTTTCGCGGCATCAACCGGCCATGAGTTATTATTAGGCTTGCGCCCGTAGAGTGTCTTAAGATGGTTACCCTGAGCATTCGCCGAATTTGGAGTAAGGAAAACTACGAAGAAACCTTACTTTGAAGGTTCGAACCCGGTACTCCTAGCCTACTATCCTAGCACGCTAGGCACTCCATGTAAACTAAATAATTGTGAAGATTTTACTATATTTGAAAAGAAAACTTAAATCAAACTCTTTCTGAACGAAAAAAGAAATGTGAGTTTTAACTGACCACCAAACTACTCGTGACGTCATAATATTTATTTACACGTTTTTGACAGGAAACATAATCTCAAAATATTGATACATTGAATATAGAAAATAATGCCCCTGAAAGTTATTTAAAGTATTGTATGTGCCACTATGCCAATGCAAAAAAAAAATAGCAACGTCTTTGTTATGCAAGGAAAAAATATAAAAAAAAAAAACGAAAAAAGGCATAATGAAAGTGGTTGATCTAGAAAATCAACGGGATTTGTTTGTGAAAATCATTGTAGTATGAATATACAGGGGTGGGTCCTTGGGGGTGCTTTCTTAAGATACCCAATAGGTATCATGTCCTAATTTGATGCAGCACCTGATGGTGTTATCGTAAGGTGCGGTCGCTGTGAATATTTAGGTTGGTGGAACCTCCCTTGTAAATTATTCCGCAGGCGATGTATCCCAAAAATATGTTCATTTCCAATACGATATTCTTCGACATATTTGACATGTTCCTTTTTTTATTTTCTCCTTTTTTCTACATTATTTTGTTTTATTTGTATAGTACACAGTGTAAAGTTTCTCGTTGAGAAAATATATGGCCGCGATAGCTTGCTGAAATCCATTGAAAAATACTAGAAAAAAGTTCTCTGATTTGTGTGTTTTTGAAGAGGAACCACAATACCGTAGAATCTTCAAAAGCCCTCAACAATTAGCATATTTCTAGAGATTTAAGTCAATAAGTCTAGCATTTTATATAACTGCACACTTCTTATTATCAATAATTTTCCATATAAATTATTATGTGACAAAATTACTTACTTATATACATAAATAGGTGTTTTAGCATTGGCATTTCGAAATGTGATAATTAATAAATGTGTAGCTAATAATAGTTATATACTACAGTGGTCTATCATATGTATATTTTTCATTTACATTAATCTATCGGTGGCATAAGTCCAAATATTGAAACGGTGTAAAACGCTTAGAAGCTATTTTCGGCTACGTTATCAACGATCAAAGAAACAATTTCAAAATTTGGATTAGATTCCATCATTGTAATAATAGTAATAATGATAATAAAATTTATAAAAGTGTTTGGGCCACGTGTGTTGTAGAAAAATAGCTTATTCTGTTTAAATTAAGACTTATTGCCATTTCCGCTCAAACCGGAAGTGATACCACGTTCACTGTAAACCGAAATTATAAATTGTCGTATCAGAATATTTTTATTCGCTTCATCGTAAGTGCTAAAACAACGTTGTAATGTTTTTAAAAAATGTATCGTTTGCATGAACTTTGAAAACCTCTTGGTCTGTGAATGCTTCACATTATTTTGCTTTCAATCCGATATTACATGTATATGTCTGCAAACATAATAATATTTAATATCTGATTTATGTTATTTTCTCGGGGAATTTAGTGATTTTACCATCTAAGAATGTAAAAGAAATCAGAACATTTGATAAGGGGCACTAGACAAAATGAGGAAACGGCGATTCCGAATAGCAATTTAATTAATTAATACACGATAATAATATTATATCGCTCTAATTGCGCTAAGTAAGGAAAAGTGGTGCGGTCAGGAATGTGAAGTCCAGGTCAATATGAGTTATTGTTCCATATCAAACGGAGGTTTGAGTCTGGATGATTTTATGCGTAAACGGATTTATTTATTGATTTTTTTTAATGTTGCATCATAATAATTTTTTAGTTAGAAATTGAGTGATTTCTTAAATTAAGAAATATGTTTTTTAAATAGAATATAACTGCCGCATCTTTTCGCGAATTTTACAATGTAAAAACTGCACTCTACTACTCGGTATGTTTGTTAGCGCGCTGCTATTGCTGCCGCTGCTATTTTTGTCGTTGTTATAACTGCATATGCGTTAAAGGATCGTTTTGAAAATTTCGGCAATGTTGGACACTAGTCTGTTATTTAACAGTCATGTGTGCGAAATTTGATCGTTCGGGGTGGCCAAAAACTGAAATCACTACCGATAACATCGGAAAAGTTCACCCAATAATGCTAAACGTCCATCAAATGAAGATTAGAGACAGAGGAGAGGCCGTGGACATCTCGAAAAAACATGTTTGCCGTAGATTTACACAAGCCCCGCGTTTGGTGTCGCGCTTATTCCTACTCAGGACCTGTGTGTGATCTACAAAGGGTGAATCAGCTACGAAAAAGGCGAAAACTGCCATCACTTTCCCGAGTGATGGCAACTGTTTTTTTTTTTTTTTTTGGGATAATCATGGAGTTGTATTAATCGACTCTCTTAAAGAAGGAAGAACAATAACGAGACCTTACTACATCATTACCAGACAAGACCAAGCTGACGGCAGAAATTGCGGAAAACTGGTTTCATATGAAGAAAAAGAAAATTTTGTTCCACTAAGACAACACACCGATTCACGCTGCAATAGTCACCATTGCGAAACTTCACGAATTTGGATTCATATTTTTATAGACCACCTTCTTAACTACATCTGGACACCAACGACATTTTTCTATTTCCTAGGTTGAAAGTTTCTCTAGAATGACAGAAATTTTCATCGAATCACATTCATAACTGACTATTTTGCAGAGCAGGATGCTAATTACTATTTGGACGGATTAAAGAGATGGAAGCATCACTAGGAAATGTATATAAACTTATAAAGAGACTTGTTTCTCTGCTAAAATGAACTCCCCTCATAATATCATACATTCTTTAGCTATGAACCTCGTATCTCCCCAAAATCAACATTTTTGGAAAAATTTCTGCAACATTATTGTTACCGAAAGTCTACTCTACAATCCTCCAAGAGTATCATTAAAATCGGATTAACAGTTAAAAAAAAAACTATAACAAATACAAAAACAAAATAATTTAATGAATTAGGACCGTTAAGTTCCAGCCTTTTCTCTTTGTTAACGGTAGCGTGACCGCGGTCAGTCAAGCGTAACGATATTTTGTATAAATAGGTTAATTCTTGGCTTAGTTAGTTAATTCAGTATTCCTGCTGAAGATGATAGCTTAGCTATCGAAACGTACGTTCAGTATCAGTGAAGTGTTTCAGTGTTCCAGTGCCATAGTACTCGAGTACGTGAGTTAGTTATTAATACTGCGGAAAAAATTTAGACTTACGGCGCATTGTAGAAATTAAAGTGACGTCCTCACTACGCGCAAAGCGAGTACATGCCACCAAACGAAGAATTCACACCCGATTTCTTTTGCTGAATTTTTGAAAACGAGCGATGAAGGCAAAATTTTATTACATTCTCATACAAAATGGCTTAGTAAATTTTTGATTTTTCGTTCGATTTCATTTTTGTCAATTCCAAACGAAACGCTTAATTCTAACAGCGCGTCATGTCTTTATACTCTGATAATCTGTAATCCGAAAGAATGGGGCGGTTACGGTATATATCAATCCACTCTATCTTAAATCAAAAACAAACTGAAATTTTAAATTGAAATACTACGTCCCGCTTGGTGATACTGACATCGACTGGGTTTTAATAAAAACCGTTTGGGATCGAAAGCCTTACAGCACTATGGCTTTGCCAACCGGCATAATGGGGATGCGCCTTTAAAATGGCAAAATCTCAACTGATTAGCAGAAGAAAATTTGCACAATTATTTTAGGTGTAAAGTCAAGTGTGGTATCTTTATTATTATGTTGCTTGAAACTATCACTGAATTAAAGTATTAGAAACGATTTTTAACATTAATCACACTTCTATTAAAAGAGCTGGCATAGCTGCCGCAACATCTGAGTAGCTTCACAGGAAAAAAAGGAAAACTCATATAATGTGTATGGAAACACCTTTATTGTACTACAAAATTGAAAACTGAGGAAGTAACGATCTAACTGAACAATATGAATAATGAATGTAACTTCCATCCTTGCAAATAACTTAAAATATTCGATTTGGTAACGAATTGAAGAAAGTGTTTAAGTATTCTTAGAGTATAACGTTCCAAACAGCCTCTATTGCGTACAGCATTATGATACTGTCGGCCATCACCATATAATCATCTCGTAAACTATCCCCAGACATTTTCTATAATATTTAAGTCAAATGATACACTGGATCGCTGTAGGACTTCGATATATTGGTCTTGAAACCAGGTACTAATAATCCGTGCGGTGCGAATCGCAACGTGATCATGTTGAAAAATCCACGGTGAACCTCCCATGGTGGGTTTCACTCTTATGAATAGGTCTCTGTACGTCCGAGCATTTCGAATACTATTTAAAATTCCTAAGTGTACGGTACCGTTAAAAGAAATAGCCCCCATAACATGACATGATAACGAGCCGCAAACTCTTTCTCTTTTCGTAGGTCACAAATATCCATTGAAACCATCCAGCTAGAGTCGTTTTTCGTCCGTGAAAATAACTGTTTGCCACTGGTCAATCCAACCCATATGGTTTCTCGCAAAGTGTCTTTATGTATTTGCCTTACAACCGCTGTAATCGGCACCATTCTAGATTGGCACACTTTTTAATTATTCTTTGTACAGTCCTCAAACTGGCCGTAGATTACACTGCTTGCTTGATTTTTCTGGTAGTAGAACAGAAATTAGAAGCTTCGCGTAGAATATTTCCTCTTTCTCGGTCGGTAGTACTTTTCCATATTTCCTACAAAATTCCAAACCTTCTCCGTGAAATGTTTTAGTTCTCCCTATTTCTTCCGCGCTCAACCTTCTACCGCGTCCCATCGTATTTCATCGACTTCCAAAATTAACGTAAATTTATTGCTGTTTTCAATATATAATTTACCCAAAAATAAGCTTTTATTGGTGAAGCTAATTTAAACAGACGACGTAGATACCGTAACTATCAAATTATTTTCCAAAAATATTTTTATTGTTTAAATTCATCTTAAACAATAGAATATTTTAAGACCTTAAAACTCCCATAAATAATCCAGAAGTGACGTATCTATCGGTATTTTTGGAACTATTGGCAAATTGTTTTCGCTCTAACAATATTATTCCACGTTATCTGCGATCTCGAGCACGTTTCTCGTATTTACGATAAGATACACGCACTATTGACTATTTTTTAATGAAACTTCCAAAGTACGCACATTGAACTTTGGATCCCATTCATCGTCCTATTTGGAACTGAAATCCAGCGATCGCCACTGTATATCCGACGAACTACTACGCCACATTTTATCGAATCGCTTGCACAATTCGTAAAATAAGTATATACATAACATAAAACATCAACAGAAGCTAAATAAACGGCGTAAAGCGTAAAAAAGTATCAGCACGTCCGCGATATAATGAAAAAATACGATTAGAAGTTATTAATGCCTTTCATTGCGTGATAGATTAACGAGAAGCGCCATTATTGCCTCCCCCTGTGTGTAGGATACATGTACGTCAATGAAAAGCATATTAAAGCGCAGGTATCATTTCGTCCCAGGGTATAAAGTAGGCTTTGGAAGCAAGTAACAATATATTTTGATACCAGGAAAGCTACAAAATTGATAAATTCAAGCTTATCAAAAAAGAAATTAAAGTGACAAAGATAATTACAGAACACTACACCAAATTATTATCAAAATATCGTTTAAAATTAAAAAAAAAAGAACGTAATCTCTACTTAAAGAGGTTAGCTAATTGACAGCTGTCAATGAACATATAGTTGAAAAACAAAAAAAAAACAACGTTCTCATGGGTTACTATGATACCAAGAAGTCTTTGTTGCTTTTCATTCATGGCCTTGATCTCTGGATAGGTATCAAAGCCAGTTCATGCTTGCGAAATCTTCTTCGAGGACAGACGTCATTCGCACAATCAATTCTGTAAATAATCTCCTATATTTAGTTCCTTTCGCCGATAAATTTTTCAGGACCCGTTCGATCATGTAGGAGATTATCGCAGAAGGTGACAGTTGCGTTCTTCTTTTGTTTTGATTGGGAATTTTTTTGTTTTAATTTTTGATAACTTCTTGTGCAGATATAAAGTCTGGAAAAAGAAAACCATAGTGATATAAATTGCTTTATGCCAATTTATTGTTAATAACTAATATTCCCATGAAATTTTCCCAGGAAAGACGGCACATATGTTGTTTTGAATTTTTCCTTCTTATCAAAAATATCTTCAATGCAAAGAATTCATTTGTAAATAACTGGAAGACGCCTCCTTCGTTGAAAACTCAATTATAACGCGGTCAAATTAGTTGGATCAATGAAGAAAACTTACACAAAACAAAATTAATTTATTATGCTATATAAAATTTCAAGGCTTCGATATTTTCAGCAACATTATACTTTTAAAATATGAAATTGCTCTCATTTATTGCAATTTCAAGTAGAAAAAATGTTAAATTTCCTTGCAAGTATTTTCTGAAATTTTGCCGCCCTATTAATCTAATAGAATTTCAAATTAGGCAGTTATTAATATTTCATTTTCTAATTTCCGACTAAAACTTCGTTTTTTAGTACTTTCTTTGTGGAGTATTTATAAATTTTTTCTTCCATTACTTCTTCCCGTTTTATACAAACGGGACAAAGGACGCAATATGATCCTAAATTATACATTGACATTTTCTGAATTTAATTTTTCTATTCGCTGAAGCATGTATTCGTCCTTTGATGGACTAAAAGTGGCGCATTTTCATGTTTTTAATTGGCATTTTTTCTCGAAAAGAAGACGCTAACAAAGTATGCAAATCAACTTATATAAAACGTATTTTAAATGGCCTAAAGGAGATTATAACCTTAGAACCTTTTTTAAAATTTTTTCTTCTTATAAAAACATCTTTTCTTATTTAAAAAGTGCATAATTAAATATTCTTCCTTTAGAAAACGAAATATATTCCAATGGTTAGTGGGCGACATCTGGATTCTAACGTTGTATTTATATACAATGATAGTTATATCATAGGTAAAAGAGGTCCTTTATTCAGTTGTAGGTTATCATCTAGTGAGCGGATGACAAAATTACTAAATTTTGCTAAACTGCAATAGATGGCAGCATTAGTACCTTCTCTAAATTATCTAAAAATTTATAACGTTGCAATTTTAATTGCATTTTATTCTATCTAATCTAATCTAATCTATCTAATCGTTGTATTTACTTGCAATAATGATAACAAGGAGTATGTAGTATGGCAAACAACACAAACGTATCGGCACACTCCGCACCACACATGTTTAATTAAATAATTAATCCGCGTCGGCCATTTCGAGGATTTATTGGATCCTCATTCTCAACCGGTCACCGGAAACAGCCGTCCCGGATCAATTAATTAATTAAACTTGCGTAGCGCGGAGTGTGCCGATAGTTTTGTGTTATTTGATTTACTTTCAAATGTAGTCAAATTCTTTAATGATGGAAAATGTTTTAGTGTAAATGATGTTTTTTTTTTGTTTTAGGATAAAAAGGGTTTCCGATCAAAGACTAGCCGAACTGGAAACGCAACGTGGTATAGAAAAAATGAAGGGACAACTGGTGACAGTTCCAATCGCTTTTGGAAAGCTCAACCCCCTGATAGTGTAAGTATTTTTATTTTTTCGTTATATTTTCGCCATTTTTCAAGTCAAATTACGTATTTTCAGAAAAATTATCAAAGCGTAAATATGGAGGAATTCTCTCGCTATTAGAATATATTTCTATGCATAATTTTGAAGTAAAAATATGGTTGTATTACTTTTATATATTTAATTTTAATAAATTAATTCGATATCGTTTCGTATTTGGTTTTTTGATACAATTTTACTAAATTCACTCTTATTGCTTTGCATGATAACTATAGCAGTCATTTTTCTTATTAATTAATAATCTTTACATTAGGTTTGAATACATGGGCGTAGCCAGAATTTGGTCAAGGGTGGGGGCTAATTAGAGTTGACATTTTGGAGATTTTTGTATGGAAGTGAAATTATTTTAGAGAATTAGGGGCGCCACGGCCCCTCTCTGGCTACGCCCATGTTTGAATATTCAATATCAATAAAATATTATCATTAAAATATGTTTGGACTAACGTAACTCAATTTTTCCTATTTTCTTTACAGTGGAAGAAGGAGAAGGTCCGAATCACGCCTGCTAGATCTTCTTTTAAATCGATCATCCGAAGAGGACGTGGGAGATCCCTTTGAATTAAATTATGAAGACCTCTATCGACAAAAGCGATAAACAATAAACGAAAAGTTGCTAAAATGTGAGAAAAATTGTACTTAATTGTGTCAGTATTATTAAAACCCTACTTAATTTATTATTTATTTATGTATTTAATTTATTGTTCGAATCTCATTGTTTATTGTTTATTTTTTATTTGTATAAATTTGTTAACGCAAAACGAAGAAAATTTATATCGTTTAAAATAAAGCTATAAATAATGTTTGTCTTACATTATATCTTTGACAGGTCCATAAAATGGGATTTATATTAAATAAAACGGTTTTGTTTTTTCTTTATGGAAAAGATTTGCTATATTTTAGTGTAGTTGTACATCTAATTATTTAATATATTTTCTCAAATTTTATGGACGATAACTGTATGTTACTGAATAAATAAAAATTATATCAAATGCTATGAATCCTTAAATAAGAAGAAATAATGAATAAATAAAGAAAAGCATCATGAACACCGTATAGTCTTTTTATATTTAGAACACCTACCCGACAAGAATAATGTTCAATTTCCAGCAGAGGAGATTGTATAAGAAAGCCTTATTCAACTAGCAAAATAAGTGATGCTCATAAATGTTAAATAGCGATCGCGAAGGAATAAAAGATTTAGATATAAATAAAGCGTAGCAATGATAGAAATGAAGTGTAGTAAGAAGTTAGATAATATAATTTTCGATCTATTTCCTTTTTAAATATTGTTTGTTGTAAAACAGACACTCAATTCTATCGATTGCATCAAGTGCGCACAATCATTCCGTTTTACGCACTAGCGACAGGGATAGATTTATCACGCGCTCGCTCAATATAGAAAGAGATACTAGATGGCGGAGTAAGTGCACGCCTAGCTTCATGCGCGTTGAAAAAAGGAAACCCTATCGCATTTCGTACGTATCGAACGGAGATAGCGCATCGAACTGACCGGCCGAATACCAATATGGTGCCTGTCAACTGATGGTATTTTCTGTCTGAGAAAGGCGAAAGGAATACGACAATTACGGACGTTTTTTTTTGTTCACCGTAGATATGCGAATTGTGGGCGACGGTTGCAAAGTGACGTGAGTTTCGCGTGCGAGTGCCAGCCATTTCGGTGCGTTAATGCGGTTTTCACCGTTGGAGGAGTTTCGCTATACAGTGTGTGTTGTGTGCAGTATATGCAGCATAGAAAGGATACAATAATGGCCGTTATCGCTGGTGTTTTGGGTGAAATTAAGGTGCAAGGATCGGGCTGAACGGGGCCGCACTAGTTCGAACAGGAAAATATGAATACTGTAAATGCCAGCGACAACAAATACAACTTCGAATCAGAGGAAAATTCCGCAAAATGGAAAGGAGTGTTGATTACCGCTTTGAAGAAGGTTAGTATGCTGCCCGTATTGTAGCTGAAATACGAGAAAAATCAAGTGTTTCTAGTCCCTATTACCATAAAGAAAACGCGAGACTCATTTCAGACGTACTATTTTTTTATCGTCGAATTGCATTCACGAAATTACAACGATATTTTCATTATCTACGGAATGCAATCAATCATCGCGTTTAATGGGATTAAATCATATCAAAATTCCCTCCCGAAAAAAACACGAATTGAAAAATACAACTAATAAATAATACTTGTATTTATTTTCTTTTATATATAAGGTTTTTGCAAATTTTATCTACTTTCGCGTATAATGTCATAACTCGCAAAAGTTAATTAATTATTTAATTAAATTCCCTTGTCCCCTCTATTTTATTTTCTATTTCTTTATTTTGAAAATTTGTTTTCGCAATTTCTGATTAGCAAAAACTCGTTAGGGAGATAATTAGATGACATTTTCGTCTCTGCCTTGTCATCGCAGCCCGCTATTAACTATTATTATTACTAAGTTTATTGTTTAGTCATACTTTCAATGTCGTAATATTTATTGCTTGTATCTATTTAGGAACTGTTTTTAGTACACGCACCTACTTTCATATCGAATTGTTTTGTAATTGCAGGCTTAAATCCGCATCTTGACTGAAGGCAGTTTATTGAATTATTTAGAAATGGAAAATAATTCCTTGAATATATCGAAGCTAATGTATGCGTGTACAGTGAGGAAAAAAAGTTCTTTGAAAAAACACGAAATTGGACATGTTATTGTACCACCTTACTAAAAAAAAAAAAAAAAAAAAAAAAAGGATATGATTTTACTGGATATCATTTCTATTTGTGATATGATACAACGTCCAAACACCGATTTTGAAATTGACAAGATATTTTAAATACTTTTGAACATCATTTTATTTCTCAAATACAGGGGTACCCAAAATAATAGCAGTACCCTGGAATATTTCAATCTTTGCAGCTTGTACTAGGCAACAATAGATGGTGCTGGATTACCATAATATACACTCCTGGGAAAAAATTAACGCATTTCAATTAAAATTAGGGAGTTCTTAAAATTATATACTGCTGATCGAAAAATTGGAGTCGCTGATATTTTTTAAATTCTCCTTCAACAATGTTAAAAACTATTTGTAACTGTTTGTTAACATGGCATTAGCATGGATAAAGCGTTGTTTGATATTATTATTGCATTTTTTCTCTTGGAATGTGTTTTCGGTTGAGTAATTTAGTGTTTCTTTAATTTTTTTTATTCTTCGAAGAAAAACCGAATTTTAAAGTACTTGAATACTCGTGAATGAAATTCAAGCAACTCAAATGTTGCTCTAATTGAAGGTGGATGAACTCGACGATATGTTGCAACAACACTTTAGATCATCATAATTTCAAAGATTTACAATGTATAAACGTTATCAGGAGACTGGATTAAACGAAGACCCGGATCAGGACGGAAAAGATCCACTTATCAATGAGACAGTCATTTTACTGTATCCACCGCGTTACGAAACAAGAATATCACTGCGGTAAGAATTCCCAACTGGTTACATGTGGTTGGTGAAACCAATGTAAGCGAGTGGACAGTAAGGAGCAAGTTAAAAGAAATCAACCTGAAGGGTTATCTCCGCTACCGTCGAAACAGGCAATTTAAATTCACTCGAATTCATCGAAACTGCGTCTTTGCTACGAGTCGCGTTTTATTTCCAGACAAGTCAAAAATTTGTTCTTACTGGGTGCTGATGGTTGGGATTGAGTGTGGAGGTAACCGTGCTCACTCATGCTCAAGGGAGTCTGAGCTAGTATTTCTTTTGGGGCCTGTGCGTAATTATCTTTTTACACGATGGAATTATTTTAATGCATGATAATACTCGCCCCCACATGACGAGAACAGTTACTAACTTCAGGAGGTGCAAGTAGCAACAATTGGGTGGTCTGTTCTTAATCCCAATCTGAATCCAATCGAGCACATTTGAGACACGTTTGACATGAAATTCCTCTTCATCCACTCCGAGAACTTTAAATTGCATGCCTCAAGAATCTATCCAAAAAATTATAGAGGTATGAATGGAAGAATCCAGGCAGCAATAAGAGTAAGAGGAGGAAGCACTTCTTTTTAAAATACCTAAATAATGTGTTAATATCATCGTTTTTAACTTTGTTACGTTTGTTAATAATCTTACTTTTTTTTTCTTTGCCAAGGCTTATTTTATGAACTTGTTAATAAAATTAATTAACTACAACGTGATGTTATTAAGTTTGAAGCAGTTACAAGGTGTTCAGTATTAAATTGGATCGGTTTTTTTTTTGCTCGTCAGTGTAGAAAAAGGAAAAAGTGATTACATTGTAATACAAATGATTGGATGATGGTATTAGGATGTGTTACGTCTTCTACTTCTGCTTACTGCATTTATATACCCTGGCATGCTTCTAATTAAATTTTGGTTGGGTTCCTGCGGATTGTTCTCCCATTCTGTAAGAACTGGTTAGCAGATGCAGACATATGACGTCGCAAATGAATGTTTTATTCGATTTACAGTTTATCACAACTAAATAGAATTCACTGAAGACATCATTTTTCGAAAACTTCTTTCTTATTCTTACACTGTTCATTAAAATGGCAGGATAATACGGAGGTGGTTCAAAAAGTCCTTAAAAAATTTAAGAGATGGCGTTCGTAATATCGAAAATGGTTTGTTTCTAGTAACGATCATTAGTCACTAGATAGTTATCTAAGTAATTAAACACTTATATTTAAAAGGCTTAACGCCGAAAGAGATCAAAGCAAGTTGAATGAAATTCAAAACACATCTGCTGTTATGTTACCAACTGTTTATAATTGGGTAAATGAGTTTAGTTCTAGGTTCCAATGGAAGTAACTACCCCCGAAATGATTGACAAAATCCACGATATGGTTTTTAATGATCGACGAAATTGCGCGAAATAGTTGAGGCCACAGGCATATCGCAAGATACAGTGTTTTTAATTTTGCACGAAAAATTTCATGTGAAATAAATTTTGGCAAGCTAAAACGCGTTTGTTCTCAGTGGAGAACAAACGCAATCATGTGGTCGGCTCTGAGGCTGTTTTGGCGCTTTTCCATCGTAATCCTCCATAACTATCGACGAAACATGGACTAAACTCCTGAGACAAAGAATCAGTCAAAACAATGAATTTTTGAAAGCGAACGGGCTCCGATAAAGGCGAGGAGGGTGACTGATGGCCTCGGTTTTTTTTGGATGCACGCGAAATCATCTGTCATTACTTGGGAAAAGAACAAACTATAACTGGAAAATATTGTGCACCGTTATTGGACTGGTTGAGCGAAGAAATCAAGAAAAAACGTCCTCGTTTAAAAAAGAAGATCCTCTTCCATCAAGACAATGCACGGGTGCACACCTGCGCAGTTTCGATGGCCAAAATTACGGAATTAAAGTTCGAATTAGTACAACATCCACCGTATTCACCGAATTTGCTCCCCCAGTGATTTCTTTTTATTTCCAAATTTGAAAAAATGGCTCGGCAGACAACGGTTCGCGTTGTACGAGGAAGTCGTCGCCCAAACAGATACCTACTTTGATGACTCGGAAATCCTACTTTTTGGAGGACTTAAAATGGTGGCAAAACACTTGGAAAAGTGTGAACACTTCTCTTCAGATGGATGTTAAGATCATCAAGAAATAAATTCTGTAATTACTTTTGATGAGATTACTTTAAATTGGAAATTTATACAAATCATTTTCAAAACCCCAAGTATCACTTAAGAATGTAGTATATCACGAAACTGCAGGGATCGTTTCCAGAAATGTATCACTCATGACGGTTACTATTTCGAAGTTATCTTTAAAACACACAAAAAAATAATTTGGTACAACGTATGGTTTTCTCCTCTTTGTACAATAAACTATTGAGATGGTGTATTTCTACGGAAGTGAGTTCAACCAATCAATATGGAGTTAATGCCATGTTGCTATTATTAAAAGGCGCTTAAAAGGACGTTATCAGTAGTATAAGCTAAATATTTATGGTCTTGCGAAGTAACATGCAAATCTGATCACCATCATAAAAATTTTAATTCAATAACTTCTATATAATTAATGCTTTTTCAATGTATTTTCAAGGTGCTAGAGCAAGTTCATCCGTCGTTAGGTGCAAAAGAAGACGCTTTAGACTATGTAGAAAGCTTGTGTCTGCGTCTTTTGGCCATGCTATGCGCAAAGCCCTCTCCTCATACAGTGCAGGTAAGAAAACTATTAAGTTAATTCAAATTATCTAAGAATTATTGTTCTTTTCAACACACTCTAATTAAAATCGAGATTGTGAAAGTATTTTACATTATTTTTTTTAATTGAAAGGATGTCGAATATCGAGTTCAAAGCACCTTTCCGACACCGATCGACAAATGGGCGTTGAAAGAGGCTCAGGAGGCCTTGGACAGAGGAAAGAAAAAGTCTGTACTGCCTGTGGATAAGATACATAATTTACTACAAAAAGTAAGAATTATTGTTCTGTTAAATCAATTTGATCGCGATTTAAACTTGTAAATGGTGATTCGACTTAAGTTCCCATTTTGTTACTCTGGATATCTGAGTATTCCAGCGAAATAAAAAAAAAATGCAATAACCCCCTTTCAAGATTTAATGATGCAAGAAAATATCACAACCTAAAACTTTTAGGGAGTTGTAAATCAGGCTATTTTGTTTGTTTACAAATCTAAAAAGTGTCTCATCTTATAAGTTTTTTGCACGAAATCACTCCTTGTTAATGCATCCGTTTAACAAAGTTATGATAATGATGTTTATTCTTGATTTGTTTACGATACTATCCAACAACTATATCAGTTTTCAGTTTTAACTCATCATTGTGTTATATGGTACACTCCCATGCGACATTTTAATTTTGAAAAACTCTTGAAAATTATTGAAACTTAACTTGAATCGCCTATCACAAAATGTTTTAGCAAGTATTGTTATAATTTTAAATTTGTTACTAATACTAAATTGAAGAAACACTATCAGTCTTTTAAACGGAATATCATGTACTTTTAAATTTTCTTAAGGATGTAATGCTTAGATCGAAAGCGACTGTTTTCTGATGTTTGATACGCCTTCACGAATATGTTGATGTGTCATAACATTTTCCATAAGTGTGTGAAAATAATTTGCGAGATGGACCGTGTGCACCAGTATAGTATTCTTGCATTTATTTTATATGGAAAATAACGAATTTTGGCAAATTCGAAGGTGGTCAGAAAAGGTTCAAGCCTCAACATGAAGATGGTGTTATTTGTCAAAAATATGCTGGTAATTTAATTGCGCATGCGTTAAAAAACTGAACTATATTGGACGCTCATTTGTTCTTTAACAGCCGTTTGTATCGATAATGTTAGTATTTCTGTAAAAATTGAAGAAATCGAATATTGAACCGTCGTTAAATTTATGCATTTGAAAGGCTGTACGCCTACGTAAATTCAAGCAGTGATTCAACAGTGAAACTTTGGACAACTGAATTTAAACATGATCATAACAGTTTGTTGCCCAAGCTGTTCGGGACGGCCCACAACTGCAACCGCGACCGTCAACTTAAGGTTAGAGAGATAACAGAAGCAGTGGGCACCTCGGAAGATCGTATTTGTCATATATTGACTGAAAATTTCGATATGAAAAAACTAGCCGCACTTGCTCACTCTGGACTACATTTCCAAAGTCCTGTTGAGTGAAAGTTTGTGGGACTTGAATACACCAATATACTCCTCAGCTAAGGCACAGTCGAAACTGTGGCCTGCCAAGGATAGATAATAATAATAATAAACGACTTGCATGCAGATAGGTACACTGGTTCAGAGAAGTTCGGTCGGTTATTAAAAAACATGAAAAGGTTACAGAAACAAACAAAACTAAAAACAAAATGCAATTTTATTGTATGTACAGGTAAAAAAGACAAAAATAAATAAATAAAAAGTTATTCTGGCCTAATATAACATACTGAACATTATATTTTTTTTTCGTCGAAAAAACCTCCTTTGCTGTTAATCACCGCTCGAACTATTCTAGGCATTCTTTCGATAAGTTTTGTTAAAACGGATTGTGGAATATTAATCCATTCATGTTGCAGAATATTCCGTAAATGTTCTTGTGAAGTTGGGTATATTTTTCAGATCCTCCTGTCCAGTTCATCCCACAACAACTCTATAGGGTTCAAATCTGGGCTTTGTGGGGCCGTGTCATTACTTTCAGCGTGTGCTGTTCTTCTTGCTCCTTTAGATAGTTCTTACACACTAACGCAGTGTGTTTTGGGTCGTTGTCATGCATGAATATAAAGTTACGGCCTATTATACGCAATCCTGATGGCACTGCATGATTCTGGAGTATTGCAAAATAATTTTCCTTCCTCATTACACCCTGCACTCTGCATAAATCTCCCGTCCCAGCAAAGGAGACACATCCCCACACTAACACAGAACTACGCCCTTCCTTCACTGTAGGCACAATGCAGTTCGGGATCGCTTTTCGGTTTTAGATCTTCGGACATAAACTCGTCGATTTTGCCCAAAAACCTCAAACTTCGACTCGTCACTCCACAGCACGTGTTTCCAATCATCTAACGACCAATCTAGATGAGAACGGGCCCACTGTAGCCGTTTTGCTCTGTTGCCCCGACGTAATAAGGGTTTTCCAATGGCAATGCGTCCATGAAGGTCCGCTTGTTGAAGTCGACGTTTTACCGTACTCGCCGAAACTTGTTCTTCACGGCCGCGATTGACTTCGGTTGCTATTTGTGGCGCTGTTAATTTTCTATTGCGTTTGCTTAATAATACAATTCTCAAATCTTCAGCTTTTGTTGTTTTCCTAGATGCTGCAGGACGAACACGATTTTCTATAGTTCCAGTTGTCCGATATCGCTTTGTGATGTCATTTACTGTTAACTTCTCATATTTATTTTTTTAACAATTTATCGCCCCGAATATCCATCTTCAAACAGCTTAATAATGCGTGAACGTTTTTCTACACTGGTAGGCTTGTCACGTGCCATTTTGAAGTAAATTTTCTTAAAACTTTCGCGCAGAAACGACAGATGCACACCAATACACGTTCAACGGTAAAATGAAGCAAATTTATATCTTTACGCCCGTGATAAATAAACAAGAATGATACTGCGGTATATTTCCTAAATGTATTGTTCGTTAATAATCCCCAAACGACCCGTTTCAAAAGATCGGCACTTCCGAGAAAATTTTTGGAATGATAATAAAAGGAACTTTATTGTGGTTCTCGCAATATTTCTACTTTACATAATAATTTATGGCTTTGATCACTTAGAAAAGAGTGTATGCTTAATATTTTTCTTCTAATTTTATGTATTAATAACTGTATACAGTGTGATACAATAGATTTTTATTGTATGACCGAACTTCACTGAACGGCAGCGTACATACGTAGAAAATATAATTTGAGCTTTCTTGCAACATTAATAAAGATGAGTTTATTGATTGAAACATATGGTAGAAAAACAGTTTGTACAAATTTGGATGCTTTTGTATGTCTTTTTTTCAAGATAAATGCATTGGTCAAAAGTGAAATTAGCTTGGCGTCTTTTGTTTCTAAGTTTTAAACAAGATTTTAATTTCGATGCATGGCTGTATCTCATTTATTTGTTGAAGTTATAGGAAAGTTATTTAACGTTATTAAGGCATCTTTTTTGAGTAGAATGCAGTGGCGTCTACAAATTTTCAACAAATTAATAAAATAGGGAATTATTTCATAAAATTGTAAATCAGTTTGTTAATTATCTATTGACCTATTTCCCTGTTTTCAAAAATATATAGTTTATAGGCGGTTAATTATTAAGTGATATAAATGTAATATAATTTCTATTTAGGCACACAAGATTTTTAAAGAAGAATCTAACAATTAACTAATACATCTTTATAAACAGTAAACTTTTGTAAATATTCGAAATGGTGACCATTTTTTTCAGTACATAAAATGCACCTCGTTGCAACGCTTCGAAATGCATTAGGAATATGAATATTTTAAATATACTTTACACCAACGGTTGGTAACCTTTTTTACATTAATCCATAAAATCCAACAAAAAAAATACGCGCTATGCTCAAGCTTAGACATAAAAACTTTTACCAGATCGCTTTAATATATTTTAAAACATGGCAATTAAAAAATAAATCTTTTAATTGATTTTACAAATGACTTGCATTTGTCAATACACATCCACAAATTGTGGTAGATCAATAACATTCCGTGCTAAATTTCAGGAACTTCTGCTGTACAAGGTCGATTCTGGCGTATCTTTGTTCCTGGTGGCGGTACTGGAGTACATTTCCGCCGATATTCTCAAACTAGCCGGAAACTACGTCAAGCACATCAAGCATGTAGAAATTACGTACCAGGACGTTCAGATATCCATGAATGCCGATAAGGTAGGATACTGTTCCATTGAAATTCGTTCGGGTTGTCTCGGAAAATGTTTTTAGATGTCAATTTAATCGTTCATGTTTAGAATCTCTCTTGAGACAACTTTAGTGTTAGTCTAATTTGCTAAATTCGTGTTTTTTCTTTATATCATTTTTTTTCTTGTCATGGAATGGCAGCTACAAGATCGTTTTGATTTTACTTTCTTTTTATTATTCTAAACTTGTTAAATCGAAAGATTTTCTGCATATTCCAGATTCAGAAAGTTACATAAAGTTTATTATTTTGATTTATCGATTCGATACGCTTTTGGCATTACCATTAATTGGCGTTATGCTTTTCCACGCTCGCTCAAATCAGTCCACAGCCATGGTAGGTAGAACTTTAATTTATTCAAAACATAGCTTTCTTTAAGATGCACACACGACCTCTATAGGTAGCCAGTACTAAGCATGTCTTTAGAAAAGAGATAGATCGAACAAACTATGTATCAGAAATATATTTATTTCTGTAATTGGAGTTGAGGAAAACGCAATTCTTTCTACCTAAAAGAATCTCGCAGCTAGAAATGTGTAGGTTGTTTTATGTAATCATGATCATTACAGGGGAAAATGGCAAGATGTACAGGGTTCTATTCAAATTTCACAATAAATATCGTACAATTTACTTGCAAACGTATTGTCTTAAGTAATTAGTGAGAGGAATGACATCTCTGTAATGAACTGATTAAATTTTATAACCTCTACAAAGTGATTTGACAGTTCTGACAAAGCCAACTTGATCTTTTTATAAATCCATTTAATACTTGGATATTTAAGGCGATATACAGGGTGTTTTACTTTTAAAGTATCTGAAGCACGGTTAAACTAATTGAAGTATTTATAAAACAACTAAAAGTTCATTTTTATAGTATTTCAGTTGCTTTTGCTTAAACCAGTTTGCAAAATACTCGAAGCATATTTCAAAATGTCCGAAAAACTCGAAATATCTACTTTAAGGGCTTAAAGTAATTTACAATGAGGTACCGTATTTGGTAATTCAAACACCTCAGTGCTTCATATTTGATAAGCGCCTTGTCTAGTTCTGGTTTTTAGAAAAAAAAATGTGTTTTTTTGTACTAATGCATTCACCGAGGAGGTTTATTTTCTTTTTATGTGGATAAAATATACGACTATTTTATTAAAACACCCTGTACGTGTATCGCTGCAAATTTAACAACTTTGAATTGCTTTTCCTAAGAAAAATATCTTACTTCTTTAATTATTAGCAAAGAGAAAGAAGTATACCCTAATTCTGATAAGAGTTCAATAGGCTTTGGCGAACTGTCATTCTATCTTGTATATAGCACTCAGTATATTATCTGTTTGAATATAAAATGCATTTGAAACTTTCTTCGGTAGCCTCTTGTCTTTATTTCTTCCTCCAAATTTGGTTGGAACTTTTTAGTATATAAAAAAGCACCGTTTGTAAGTATGTTTCGTACAGAAAATTATCGCCTACGGATTGTTTATTAAATATAAGCAATTATACAGAGTATCTCGCGAGGAACTACATCGATCGGTATATGAAAGATATACATTAGAAAATTCTGAAAACTTGGTTATGTACTAAAGCTTACAAGTACTATTGAACCAAGATATTTTTATTAATCATCTAAGACATCCGGCCATACCGGAAGTAGCTGTCAACTATAATTTTAAATAGAATACCCTATATATTATTAAATTTTTAAATTGCTAATTCGTTCCAATTTCTGCTGCCAAGTTCTTGGAATCTACCTTTCTTTAATATATCGATCTGCATCGATTGGCGCGAGTTGTCATGGTTCATTTCTTAACCTTATTTATACCATTTGCTAAATACATTCGACCAAATTAATCCTCATGTATGATTTGCTATGGAAAAAGAGGTTAGCAAGTCAATACCCTTTCTTAACATGAAAATCATAAGAACAAAGTCTACTACTATTGTATTAGATTGGTGTCAAAATTCCACGCATTGCGGAAGATTCTTAAATTATCATTCGGCATCCCTGTAAATCAAAAAATTAACCTAATTAAAGCCATGAGAAATAGAGTCTCGTCCGTCGCTTCACAAACAAAACTTAAGTAACTTGTTGTTAATATTTTCCTCGATAATGGCTATCATTACTTTCTTTTAAATAAAGCGATCCTTGACTTACCTTTACCTTTACCACTACCCACTCGTATTCAAACGAGTGAGACAAATCCTGTTGTTGCATCGTTAGATATTTCATGCTTTAAATTACCGAATATCCGGGACTCGCAGATTCAATTATTGACATCATAACGAAGGATAACTCAATAATGTAATTGTCGTTTTATAAACTTAATTCAACTTGTTGCATATTTCCTTTCAAATTTCGCTGGCACATGTATAGTTTCAACCTCCGTACACAATATACGCCTTATGGGAGTGCGATTTACGGTTGCTAAATCGCCCAATCACTACTATTTCCGGTTCATTGTTTGACATTTTATGCGATCAAAACATAATCAACATTCACACTCTGACCGTAGCCTAAGTTTTCTCAGTGATTCTATAAACTATATAAATTCGTCGTCTTAGCACGATCGCTCTTATTCTTTTTTTGGCCCTTCCCTTCAAAAAACATCTATATATTATATCTTTTCTGTGGGTTAAACCTGATACAGATTTATAACAAAAGTAATGGAAGACCAATATTTAATCAAATTAAATGATGAAGATAAAGTTTGCTAAATGAAGGCGAATGATTTGGCAACTGAAAATTTACTGCTAAATGGTGAAATCAAGGATTAGTATGGTCCGTCCGATCCTGCCTGGCGGCTGGTGATTAGATGCATCGCAACTAAGCGAGGTGGTCATGGTGGGGACTTCCTGTGTAGCACACCATCGTAGCGATCGTCCCGATATCTCTTGTACTCGGAATTTCATTTCACTCTGCAAAATAATCTCCCCCGCCCGCCAGGAAGAATGGAGCACACTAACATATTTACTTATTTTATGTATATATTAATGATAAGTATATGTATGTATATGTATTTAAGATTAATTTTTATGCATTACCTATTGCCCTGACTGATATCTTAGGTTATATAAAATAGGGGAAAAAAAAACATCTACAGCAAACAAAAAATCAATTTAAGCCGGTCTATCCGGTCGATAGAACTAAAAAAATTCAGGGCGTAGCCTCAATAGTAAAAAAAGCTTGAAATCGCTTATTAATAATACAAACATAACATCGCAACAAAAAATAGAGATAACGTTACTGGTACGCCTCTAAAAATAGAAAAAGATACACTGTTGCATACGGAGGTTGAGACGGTAAGTATCATCACGTTATCTTTTTTACCACCCTAATGAAGCTTTAAAATAAAAGCGAAATATTAGTCAAATTTAAAAGAGTTTGAGACTTTGCTCGTCATCCCGACAGTATCAATCACATGTTAATTCCTAATGACTGCCATACTCCTTCGTGTTTAAATATTACAGCACCTTTCGACAACGCGAAATTATAACACTTTTCTAGAGAAGTTTCAGTTTATGAATTACAATCTGTACAAATAAAGATATCAACACTGATTCATCACGTGCATACAAGTCAAACGCTCGCTTTTGCATGCAATTCACCATATTATTTGCAAGTTAGCTAGCATTTTTCTTTCGATTATCCACCTATTTTATTTTTCATCTTGTTTAACAATCTATCCTAGACACACTCGCAATGCATATAAAACTTACGTACTTACTCTCTTCATTTTTAAAGTAGCTAAAAACGTCAACGTCGACCTTAAGTTGAGTTGTATGTGTTTCATCTCCTATTGGGTCTCAAAGTAAGCACTTGATTTGGAAACCCGAAAAGACAATTGCGGAAATCTAATTATTACGAGATGTACTGACTGGTTTTCCTGAATTTTACAGGCATTGATGGATATGTTCTATCAGGACGAGGAGACCGGTGCTAATTCGCTTAGTGAACCGCCTCTGGTAGCGACAGCAGCGCCCCGGACTAGCCTTACCTACGAGGAGGTTGTCCGGGAGTTGACGACGTCCGAGAGACAGTATTTGCGAGATCTGCACATGATCATCAAAGTATTCAGGGAGGGCATCATCAAGGTGAAGGCCGATCAGAAAGAGCTGGATTTGATATTCTCGAATATCTTGGACATCTACGAGCTTACCGTCACTTTGCTGGGTAGTTTAGAGGATGTGATGGAGATGGCGCAGGAACAGATGCCTTATATAGGTAGCTGTTTTGAAGGTAAATATCTTTTTTATTTAGAAAGGAATGACTACACCTTCTGAAAATATGAATTGGAGTTTTACACAATAAACGAGACATATTCATTGTGATCAACAGTTCTTTACCGCTTAAGAAGACTATTTATTCCGCTTCAGCAATGCCACATTGTGTCCTATGTTTTGTAATATGTTGAGACCCCCAAATAACTCCTAGACCAGAAGCCTTAACTTAAAATATCTATTTATTTACGTAATCCTGCTTTTAAAAGCAGTTTAAACCAAACGCACCTGTCTACATAAAAAAAAGTTGTATATGTAATATAATTTTATTTATTTATTCATTTATTTTTACAGAATTGGCTGAAGCTGCTGAATTTGACGTTTACAGCAAGTACGCTCAAGATGTCACCGCGCCATCTTGTAGGGAGACATTGAACACTCTACTGGCCAAACCCTGCGTCAATAACGCCCTTCAAACGGCTGGACAAGGGATGAAACTGTCGCTCAAGTACTACTTACCCGCGCTACTTTTAACTCCTATTAGGCACTGTTTTTCCTATCTTGATTTCATTAGGCTGCTAAGTAATTTATCAGGTGCTCCCGAGGATCGAGAGAGTCTAACGCAAGTTGAAGGACTGCTGAAACCACTCCAATTAGAATTAGGTAAGTTATGATTTGCGTCCGTGTTATCACGTTCTTATTACCTTTATATTAGTTACTTATTGCTTCGTACAGTAGTAGTTAAAAAAACTAATCTTTTCCTAATAATTTTAACTCATTTCTTACAGGACAATATGCTTTATCTCAATCTGTTTCGAGGAATACACTACCTCCGCCTCAAGCAAGAGCCAGGAGACAAGCTGCGTTAGATAGGGTGCACGAATTAGAGAAAATTGTAGATAATTGGGATAGCAAAGATTTAGGGCAATGCTGCAATGAGTTTATTAGAGGTAAGTGATTGTTAAAACCGCACGAAAGGTAGTAGGTGTATGTAAATTAGAATTACAAAAAAAAAAAAAGAATTTCAAACCTTGAGTAGTCACACTGTGCATTTCATTTGCGTCTTATAGTTATATGCTGTAATTCATTTTCAGAAGATGTATTGCAGAAAGTAAGTTCTGGAAAGCGTTTAACGGAAAGACGCGTTTTTCTCTTCGACGGTTTGATGATCCTCTGCAAGCCGACGCAAAGGCGACAGAGCTCGGTCCACACCAACCATCCGGAATGCAGATTCAAGGAGAAAGAGCGCTTCTTCATACGGAAGGTCGAGATCATCGATCATGCGGATACGGAAGAGCTGAAGTACGCTTTCGAGATCTGCCCTCGAGTCCATCCCTCCATCATTCTATGCTGCAAGGGCACGGATGATAAGAACTCCTGGATGGCGGACTTAGTGATGCTTAACAACAGAGCTATGCTGGAGCGGATATTGGACAGTATACTGTCCGATATCGAAAGAAAACATCCTCTAAGGCTGCCGTCTCCGGATATTTATAAATTCGCTGAACCCGACTCCACAGACAATATAGTGCTTGAACAAAGAGAAAACGGTGGTGTTCCATTGATCAAGGTATTGTATAAGTGTGCGTTGATGTGTGATCGATTTGATTCACTGTTGCTAATGTACTTGTTAAGAGATATTCATTTTGAAGCACCTTCATCTTGCGAATGAATATTTCTGCTGCCACTATACTCACTACAGCGAAAAAAATTTATTCATTGCAATAATGGTATTAATAAACATGAGAAACAGTAATGGTCATCTTATGAACCCTTGTGGAATTCCCAATGGGGCTTTAAGTTTCATAAAATTTCTTGAAACGATAACCAAAAAAAAAGTACAAACCTAACTTTCTAATGGTATTAATCACTTATGCTAAAAAAAAACACTGGCACAAGCTCATGTTTCTGCCTACCTGGCGTCATCAGCATGGCTCCGAGCGTGTTTTTCTCCACGCAATACCGCTATTTGCTCCGCAGTTTACAGCATTCCTTTCAAAACGACCAGACAGGCATTTCTAGGTGCCCTCTAGTGCCATATTTTTGTATTTTTGAAAATGCACAATGTAATGATTGGTAAAATCATGACTATAATCTTGCTCTAACATCAAAATGAAAAAAAAGTTGCCTTAGCAATAAATTAAAGAATCCCCTTATACTTTCTTGTCTATGCGTTTTTTTTTACTTATATTTTCTTCTCATTTTCTACAGGGAGCTACACTCTACAAACTCGTTGAAAGACTGACCTACCACATTTACGCCGACCCGAAGTTCGTGCGGACATTCCTCACCACCTACAGGAGCTTCTGCGCGCCCAACGAGCTGCTGCAGTTGCTCATCGAACGTTTTCAAATACCCGATCCATCGCTAGTCTACGAACAAGACAATTCGGATACGGACAAAATGCAGAAAAACTCGCAACGCGAAGATTGGAAGCGCTATAGGAAAGAGTATTGCCAACCGGTGCAGTTTAGGGTGCTGAACGTGCTCCGGCATTGGGTCGACCATCATTTCTACGATTTCGAAAGGGATCCTGCTCTTTTGTGCGAGTTGGAGCGATTTTTGGAATCGGTTAATGGGAAGAGCATGCGAAAATGGGTCGATAGTGTCTTGAAGATCGTACAAAGAAGGGTAAGCATGGAAGAAAATAATGTTGTACATTATGTATAACACCATCACTACTTATCTTATGGCTCAGTGTGACTCAGCGGAAGGCAATGGCACATACGCGGGCATTAACGTTGTTATATATTGTTTTTTTTTTGTAATTTAAAGAAGTTGATTAACAAATAACCTTCGTCGATGTCAATAATGCGAAATATTTTGGAGTTTTTGTCTTAACAGTTTGTCACACAAGAAACTGTTAGAGATGAGGAAGAACTAGAAATGAGAACGTTTTATTACCACTACTTCAAAGTTAAAGTTATGAATCAAAATCTACCTACTAATATAAGAAAAGGAAGCTTGTGAGGAAACTATTCATTAAGGAGATAATGAAGAATAGTGATACTACTTCAATTGGTCCGCTCTTCATCTTCTGTCACTTGCAGCAAAATGACATTAATTATATGTTTTTCTTCTTTAAATAATCAATTATTTACATACTGAGTGAGACCTGGCATGATCATGATGAAGGATTGTACTCCGCGCGTCTTCACAGGATTAGATCCGTTGTAGTAAATACGAATCAAGCTGCTGAATAGCCGAAGTTAATGTTGGCAGCGACTGGTGATCGACGATGCATAAATCTGTAATTTTATTTAGCTCTTGCGTACTTGTCGGTGTAATAAACACGAGGCGTAGCAATTAAATAACGACAATTTTTGCGAAAAGAGCTATGGGCAAATGCTGACAACTCCGTAATAAATGAGTACTAAAATTGCACATGTCTGCAACGGTGCAGCGTCATAGAATGCGTTATACATGTCGTAGTCAGTTACAAAGTTGACTGTGTAGTGATATCACATCGACAAAATCTACGATACTAAGATTATGCAGAGTTACCAAATTCTTAATCAAATCAGGAGAAAAAGCGTCGCAAATTTTAACTAAAAACTAAAAAAAAATGATAAAATTACAAGCACGTACGAATCCGCAGTGCAATTTAAAACCTGTCGTGAAAAAATCTGTAAAAGACGACGAAAGACAAGGGGATCACAGGTCAAAACTTCAAACGTTTGCAAGTGCTAGTGAGCTCCGATCGTCAACTAACCGTTCGGATACTGTCCGTAGAACTAGGCAGAAACAAGGAAACGATAAGCCAGATGTTACACAATGATTTGAAGATGCGGAAGTCGTTTGCTAAACTCATTGCGAAGACTCACAGCGGAGCAGAAATTGCGTTTGTCAATTTGCCAGGATTTTGTTGAACGCGTCCAAAACGAAGAGCGAGCTTGGATGGAAACCATTGTCATGGGCGACGAAGTTTGGTGTTGACCCAGTATGACCCCAAAATTCGGAGACAGAGTAAATAGTGGGTAAGAAAGGAAGGAAAGTGTCCGACAAAAGCCAAGGGCGTGATCCATAGAGTTCGGGCCACAGGGTAGGACTGTTAACAGTGCCTTTTACCTTGACGTCTGCCACACAAACGCTGTAGTTGTGTACCAGAGTTACTCGGGTAAGGCCAGAATTGGCCAAGAATGGGTGGATACTGCATCATGATATCGCTCCTGACCATTGTGCAGTAATTGTTAGTGAAAAAAAAATGTAGTGCACGTATCTTCTACAATTCTGTAACAAACCTACTCTGCCGATCTCTGTGTTGTACTGTTTCAGCAATAAGAAATGATAAATTTTACAAAAATAATAATGTAAATTTTCAATAGCACCATTTAATAGTCGTTTGTAAAAACTTAAAATGCTATTCTTCTAGACTTCGCTTTAAGCGGCCGGGTATTTGCCTTAATACTCAATTAATTCGAAATAAAAGTTTGCATATCAAGGTGAACATATTTAAAGAGCCTTTCAAACTGAATATAAAAAAATATGTCCTTATTGCAATTAAGGAAGCTTTAGAAGTTAAAAATGTATCTGAATATATCTTTTATTGAGATATACGGCACCTATTAATGTTAATATACAAAACAAGTTTGTGATGTTGGACAGTCACAGGCACATATCTTAAAAGCTATTGAAAATAACGGTCAACCTATATATAATTGAAATGCGAAGATAATGCTCCAGCAATTTTTAAACGAACAAAATTCTACCTAAGCAGAATTCATCTCCTCATGTTAATTGCAATAGTTTCTTTGATTTCAAAGAGCATCTTGACTAGAACTATTAGTAATTAAAGCCGATAAGATTGATTTAAATTGTGACGTTACCCTTTGTGATTAAAAAAAACGTAGAGATGTAATAAATAAATGAAAAACCATAAAAAAAAAAAAATCCATGTTGTTTAAACACTAAATTTATCTTATTCTGGCTTATAATTAGACTGAACCAGACGCACAGCGACCCATAAAGTTCGCCTTTGACGGGGAACCACCGGAAATCGAATGGCATCTCACGAAACTCGAAAAGGACTTTAGCATATTAACCTTGCATCCCGTCGAGCTAGCAAGGCAACTAACGATCCTCGAATTCGATCTCTACCGAACTATAAAACCTTCCGAACTTGTCGGGTCCGTTTGGACGAAGAAAGAGAAAGAAAAAACTAGTCCGAATCTATTAAAAATGATAAAACACACAACAAACGTAAGTTTCACATCTCTATAAAGGGAACATACAATCTAATCCACATTTCTAATTTATTTTAGATTACAAGATGGTACGAAAAGAATATAGTCGAAGCCGAAAATTTCGAAGAACGGTGCGCCATTGTCAACCGCATAATCGAGATCATGACGCACTTAGACGAACTGAATAATTTCAACGGTGTGTTGGCCATTGTTTCGGCGATGGGTTCGGCGTCCGTGCACCGCTTGAAGATTACTTTCCAATCGATCTCCCAGCAGAATAAGAAAGCGCTTGAAGAATGTAGAGGTGCCGATAACCATTTCAAGAAATACCAGGAGAAGCTGAGATCCATCAATCCGCCTTGCGTGCCCTTCTTGGGCATGTACCTCACGAATATATTGCACATCGAGGAAGGTAATCCTGATTTTCTACCCAATACGCAGTTGATCAATTTCTTTAAGCGGCGGAAAGTTGCTGAAATTACCGGCGAAATACAGCAATATCAGAATCAGCCTTATTGTTTTAAAGTAGAGCCAATAATACGGGTAAGTTGCTTTGTATCTAATTTTGAATAAGTTTGTTTGGGACAGTTTTGATTAGTTGACTGTTTGAATGATTAGCAGAGATATAACGTTCGTAACTGGTGCTTACAGGAAAAAATATATCGTGCTATTAAAAAAAATAACGTTTTTGTTGTTTGAATTTGGAAATAGGAAGTTATCGCCACGGAAGTGCCACGATAGGAATCCGATAACGTTAACGCCACGTATAAAGTTGTGTTTGGGAGCGAACGTAGAAATTAGAAATATTTGAATTTGGCAGCTAATTCGGTATCATTTATATCGATATGATCAAACAATCCAAACATAGTCTTTGCAGATTTTATGAAATTTAAAGGACGATACCACCCATATTCTTCTAAATAAATGAGTCAGTAGAAATTGTACTAGTACTATTTTAACTACGCAATGGGAGTTCACAAAATTTATATTAATTTGAACTACGAACCTTTAAAAGCATTTCGACGTGGCGATTGCCTGAACAAAACAGTGACAAAACTAGTTTTCAACTTTTCAACAAGTCGTTGCCATATTTCCTAACATTTGGTTCCAAATTAAAAAAAAACTAAATGTATCACCACAGTAACTGTTACAAAGGCTTAGGATATAATTAGTTTGTGAATTTCAAGGAACTTAAATTCTAAGACGTTTATTTTAATTTACTGATTTACGATTTACTTTAACTGCTTGCTGCGTTAAAAATTTATTACAACTTTTTTGGGAACATTTCTATTTTTCTCTTTAGCACTTCCTAGAAAATCTAAATCCATTCGTCGACATGAACGACAATGACATCAGCAATTACTTATTCAACAAATCCATCGAAATCGAACCGCGCAACTGCAAACAACTGCCGAAGTTCCCGCGTAAATGGCCGAACCTGCCGCTAAAAAGCCCGAGTTCCAAACTGAAATCGTCCCGCCAAAGCGTAAGTTCGAGCAGCAGCGGGATCGGTTCCTTGTCGTCCAACGCCAGCCAGACGAGTTTGCTAACGCAAAAGAGTTCCATCAGCAATCCGACGACCATCATCGACGAAGCGACGAAGAGCGGAGACGATTCTTCACAGAAATCGGATAACGATTTCAGTATTTTCGCACCGGTGCAGATACCAACTACTGGACAGAATAGCCCTACACTAAGCCCGGCGTCGCCCGCATCTACGTGCTTTACGAATTGGTCCCACCAGGGTCAACCGGCGCCGCCCGTTCCGCATCATATTAGAAGCCAAAGCGTTTGTTCGATAAATTCCGCGCAGTTTAGGATGTTTGGTAACGTGCCGACGATACCACCACCGCCTATACCGGACCACATGTAAGTAATGATAGAAAATAGATTTTATACGTTTACTTCTACTAGATTGTGGTATACACTACCACCCATACATTTAATCGCACTGCATTAAAAAAAGAACCGCTCAGTGTTACTTACATTTACGAGACAGAAACAATGGACACTAGTAGAATTTTATCCTAAAATTTCCAAATAATAAAGCGCTAATGTTATGCTTTGTCTTTTGCGCGGGTAAAGCTTACGTACGATGGGACAAGCGACGAGGTAATATTAGTAATATAAACAAGGCTGACTTTCGTACAAGTTTGTCCCTTTCTATTTCATGCCCAAATAATCTCATAAGAATTCAGTAAGGCTATAATCCGGTTCTTAAGGAGGTCATGTAATTTTAAAGTCTTTTCTTTCCATTAATGGACTCTGCAAGCAGTTTTTTTCTTGGCAATATGTTTGGGGTCGTTGTCTTGTTGGTAAACGAACCTCTCGCTTGTTATGCCAAGTCTTATTGGAATTCCGTGTTCCTACAATGTATCCAGTACACATCCTTCGTGATTCTTTGTTATTTGCATTAATTTTTTCAACGCGACCGCCTCTCTTCACCATACAAGTATAAGTATAGACACGTCGCGCGGCTTTGCCAATAGACTGGGTAGCATGCCGATCCCAAACCAACACTTCGGCTTTTATCAAAGAAAACCGGGCCAATGACAATACTGTAAACATATTGCCAAGCAGTACGCGGCCATATTTCTTTTCTTTTCGTAAATGTTCAATGTGTTTTGGGTTTGGCATGGATTAGAATAACGCATACGTAATAAGCTTGATTGATATGTACCACGATCATCCAATTCTCTGGAAATTACCAGAATATAAATCTAAAGAGAAGAGACGCGATGTGCTGATAACGTATTTCGTTTAGATTAAAGAAGATTGAAATTCAGCGAAAAATTGATGCAGTCGTTTTGCACGAGAATGCAAAAAACAAAAATACACAAGCAAATCCGGCGTTGGAGTTGATTCTTGCAATTAAAGCAAATGATTGGCGCACGACCTTGAAGACTTAATCAAATCCAAAACCTTCATTTCCGATAAGTGTGCTTTTTTTGTACTTGTTGCTAAAAGTTGATCTTCATCGCTCGTCAGAAATAATGAACGGAGTCGCACGTAAACTATTTGCTACGTGCCCAATGCTGACGCAGTGGGGACGTCAGATAAATTTCTTCAAAATCGACAGACTTTACTGATTGGCATAATGGGGATGCACTTTTATATTGAGCGAAATTAAGTTTTTTTTTGCACAGCTACTTAATGTTTTAGGTTTGCTTCTGCTAAACGCCGTTTAATTGTTGTTATTCTATTTTCTTTTTCGGTGGCGAACGCTAGCCGTAAGTCTGCGATTTCTTAAACAGAATATCCCAATGTACCTATATTCATTGTTTGTTGTTCTTCTTGGCCATCTACTGCTTCTAGGATCGCAAGGTTGAAGTGTTTGCTTTCATGCGAAGCAACAAATAATAGCACTTGGATTTAAAATGAAAGTTCTTTCTTCATTTTTTTGTGATACAAATACTAGGTTATCATCATATATCAAACTACTTCATTTTTTTAATGTAATTTATTATAAGGCAGTTAATAACTTCCATCGTCACAAGGAGTGCTACTTATTTTACAAAATGATTATCTTTAGCCCGCCAAGACACAGCCAACAACTAGTCGTCGGACCGCAAGCTCCAGGAAGCCCCGGTCCTCACAGCCCTGCATCTCCCGGTCCGCATATTCTGCCGCCTGTCGAACCTATTAGCCCGCACATTCCATCAACCCCTCCACCATTACCACCAAGGGGAAGACGAAGGGATAGTCCAGAAATAAGCTCGCCACAACAGGTACGTTTTATCTAGTTTTTATCACGATCAGTTGTTGGTTAGTGACAAATCACCTTTACAGATTAGACAAGCTCCAGACGCCCCTATCTTGCCCCCTAGGGATAGTTCGCCACCGCCTTTACCTCCTAGACGGGAAACAGGTACGTTACCAAGACTGAACCCCACTCACATGTCTCAACTGCATAAGCGAAGGCATTCGACGTTACATCACCCGCATTTGCCGTCGCGCTCCTTGGTGCACATAAATGGAGGAACTATCACAACGTAAGCATACTTTCTGTGGCATGGTAAAAGGCTTTAAAAGAATTTGGCATAATTAAATTACTAATTTAATTTTAGAAAATCACGTTTTTTCATGATAATTAGGGTATCCTGTATGAATCTATAGCTTAATAAATAAACAAATATTGATTTGGCAATATGCATAAGTTAAAAACGTTTATTGAGATTCACTATTAGAAAGGCTCGCAATTTTAGGTAACCTTGCATTGAGCGGTGACGTGTAAGCGGCATCAGTGCCGTCACCATTGCAATTGTATTATGCGTACGCCCGCTCCTAGGATCCATTTTTTATTATATATACATATTTTATTCTTTTATATGTGATAGAATTGATATTTCAGATTTACAAATAAAATATTACGATTACTTGCCACGCTTTAATTTTGCATCTATCACAAGTTATGATGTCGAGAGATCATTTCCAACGTTTAGACATGTATTCGCAGAAACCCAGATTTACGGACGAATATTTAGAAAAAGAAATAATAATGGTAAAGAGCGATCATTTATTAACGTAATATCTAATCGGTTAACGTTTTAATACTTGTTGATTTAAATTACAATACTTAAAATAAGAAAAGAAACAGTATGCCACTGGTGACGGGTTATCTTCCTTTATTGACGAAAATGCAAACTACATCCACTCGCTCAGCTGAGGAATCACGGCTGTGATCGGTTTGCTGTATATACATTGGCGAGCAAAAAATTCTAGCCACTCCAATTTTTTTTTAATTTTTATATAAAGATAACGGCGTAGCAGGCTTAGTAATTTTAAAACAATTGAGAATCAACTTAACCGTTACTTGGATAGAGTGTTATTTGATCCTATTGCGTACATAGTGCATTTATTCTCTCCAATACAGTAATTTTGTGTGTTTATTCATTATTTTTTTTTTGATTTTTCGAGCTACAAAAACTCTGTTTCGAATTTTAAATTACTTGAATACACTCAGGATATAAGTAAATGAAACTCAAGTATGAAGATGGACGAAGCCAACGATATATTGTAGGAGATATGAATGAATGTAGGCAGTAATAGGAGCAAGAGGAAGAAACACGTCTTATTAAAACACCCGAATAATGCGTTTTAATTTGTTAATATTCAATTGTTTTGCTACATTACGTTCTTGGTTTCTGGTTTAGAACTTTGTCGTTCTCGTAGCTTTTTCCGACGTTCTTTCGGATCTGGTAGACACCAGGTCCTTCCAGATGATTGCGGTCTAGCGGCCCGATTCGCCCTCCGCGGTGAAGCATATGGAATTATGTTGGAAACTCAGAAACGATGGGAAATTGTTTAAAGATTTGTATCCATAAGGCCAGATGACAAAGACGTCATCAACGTACCTGTACCAACACTTACGCTTAAGGCTGTAAGATAACAGAGCTTGTTATTCGAACGCTTTCATAAAGATCTTGGTGACGACAAAAGATAGAGAAGATCCCAAAACTAGAAATAGGCAGAAGAAAGACAACTAAGTCAGCCAGATCATCCGGTTAGTCATTGGAGATGAGGGACTCTCTAAGAATGGATACTATATCCGGTATGGGAGCTTTACTAGGATCTATCGTCAACTCTCTTAGAAAGGTACTTCGATAATTGGTAGGTGGGGCTATTAATAGTGTCGACAATGGTACGTAAGGAGGTTGAAGGTTGTTGGTGAACGTTGGGGTAAGAAGTTGATAGGTGCCATTTTGTAGTGAGGAAAGGACTTTTTGCTTATACTCTTTACTGTCCAGGATCACCATAGCATAGGGTTTCTGACTTGGGACGGTTTGATTTCGGAGGTTTGCAATATGCGAGGATTTTTGGATGCTTCAAATGGGATCAACGGTTTCAGACAACAGCGAACTCTATGCCGGTAGTGATGTCTTCTTTATGGATAAGTTTAGATGTAGAGGTCAAGTTAGAGCTTTTGGAGAGGACAATCTCATATGAAGGCAATGGACGACTAGAAAAGTTTATAACAGTGTGTAACATGTCTCTAGAAGTCTGGGATCGAGGGAATCGAGTTTTCGGGTTTGTCGTGCAATTGTAAGTAAATAGGTTTTCTCAGCTTGATGATTACTCCAATCAGGTTGGGATAAGATGAATGATAACTAAGTGCAAATGAAAAAGTTTGATAGAAACAGACTTCAATTCACGTCTAATTTGACTAATTCGTGCCCCGAGCTAATGTAAAAGATGCGCGACGGGAGAAACATGTTTCTTTACAAAAGCTAATTGTTTGAGCTTTCAATGCAATACAGTGTGTCATTTATTAAATTAATTAATTACAATGTGGTTTTATTAAGTTTTAAACAATTATTGAGTATTTAGTATTAAATAAAATTTAATTGTTAACTTGAATCGGTTTTTCGCTCGCCAGTGTATATTTGTATCGTTCACTTGGGTTACTACATCTTTCCCTGAGCTATTTACATTGAACTACGCATACAGTAAGCGACCTAAAATATGGGCCCCCCTACTGAGAACGTTAACAAGATCATCCTCCTTCCCGAATGCATACAATAATTTACTAACATTACTAATTTTCTAATGGGATTATTGAACTAAATGGGTAAAATTTCGGTTAAATTGTATTGCTTTTTTGCAGACTTACGCCACAGCAACCGCCAAGTATTTCACCGCGCTTCATAAGCGATTCGAACTCTTCGCCGGGTTCGCAAACAACACCAAGACTACCCCCCAAACCGGTAGTAAAATCTGCCGGATTGGCAACCGGCACGATGTTCCAGTATCCGAGCACGACGGCGACGAACTGTTTTAGAACGGAGTTCAAAGAGTAAAAGAGCGGACACCTAACATTCGTTTGTCTTTTTTTGCCTTTACTGTCCAACCCCCCTCCAAAAACAACGCATTCGAAAGTAATTCGGATGTTTGTAACATAATTCTGTACATAAATGTATTATATTGTATTATTAAAAAATATATGCATATTATATTGACAGGTGATATATATACAGGGTGTATAAAGTATTTACGGATATTTTATTGTTCTATTGATTGAAACCGATGACGTAAGTGTGCGTGTTATCCTTTTTCTATTGAGTTTTGAGAAATTTTCATTTGCATTAGTAACCAATGCAATGAAGAAAAGGCGTAGACAAAACGGTAAGGAAAAGACGTCAATATTGAGCCATATTTAAATAAAACCAAGGGTTACTTGGATGTAATTTGTTTTAATTCAAATATGAAAACAAAATCTGTTACGTTACATTTAAAAAGCGTTGCTATTGAACAAAATTAAAGGATTTCACCTCACTCTTACGCGAAAGCTTTCTTTTTTAATCTTTCAATCAATAGAACATAGGTTAAAATCTATTGGAAGTCCTCGAAAGGATATACCATCTCATCTGAGAATGAATTTTAAACTATTTTAGTCTTTAAACAATTTTTATCAACAAATTCGTCTAAAACTCACTAACGTGTACGCTCAAAAAAGATATTTAATATTTACGATTGTGAAGTTGTTAAAATTTAATATTTGAGGAAGAAGATTGAATAAAAATTATGAAACAAGAAATAGAAAATACTATTTTAAATATATCTTTTTGACTCTTTGAAATAAAAAACTTGATCTAGATTAATTCAATACATTTGCCATCTATCCTAATTATACAAATGAACTAAAATACATTTATTCCAAAATTCGGCCACTCTGAGAAATTAACTTATTTCTCAACTTAAAATACATTATCATTAATTAGTTCAACTTAGATGTCTCTGAGCATGATGATTGTACGTACTAACCTACAGATCATTCTCATTGAATACATACTCCTCCATCCATTCAAAGCGCCTTTTAGTACTTCTACCCACAACCCCCTTTTCTCCTTCGATTTTTTTTATCGTGTTTGGTTTACCGGGTCCGTGTTAATCTTCATCGCCCGTATTTGTTTCTTCTCAACTTTGGCTTAAGACATCTCTATCCCTACCAGTCTTTTCGCTACTGGTTCCTTGCTGGTTTTTATGTAATTTTAATTGAACCATGAGCTTCAGCTAACTTGGAACCATATCCTACATGGCGATTAAATCGGTTTTGGTTGTCAAGCCGTATGTTCAATCGGATTGAGATAATCATGTCCAGTGATACCGCAAATGGGAGGTCTCTTACAACGCTTCGACTTCCTCGTGCATTTCCGTTGCTTAGTACAATGTACGCGATATGCAACGGAAATGCACACGGTCCACCAGCCACCGCTGGTCATGTAATTTCAGTCGCCGAATAATAGTATTTCCATCTACGAACATCGAACATATAGGGCACGTATTAAAATATATTTATTATCCATACAGAGTAAATTATGACAAACAGTTTGTAAAAACAATTGCATAATAGGTTGTGGTACTAACACAGCGCCCTTTCTATGCAAACGAGGTTATATAATCTTATATGCTTCTCACACGCCACATTCTGAGTCTTCTGTTGTAAGGTTGAACATCATACAGAAGCTCGTCTTTGAATAACATTATCACGTTTTTCCTCGGGAACAAAGACCGAATGAATGAATCGAGGAGTAAAACCTTAAAATCATCTTTAGACTGTTTTCGACAATGTATAATAAAAATTACGGTTAAAGTATCGAACAATATATTTACTCATTTCCGACACACCCTGTACATATATCAGAGAAAAAGAATGTAACGGACGCAGTTAACTGAAATAAAAAACATGAAAAAGGACGCGAGATTTAACAAAACAAAACGGAAAGAAATACATATTGAACATATGTATATGTTTTTTGGGTACCTTAAGAAACAAAAAGAACCTGGTGGGTTTCGCTAGGTGAGATGGAGTCAGTTTCGAGCAACCCTTATCGCTTCCGACGATTTGCGCTTGTGAGAAAGTACAGAGCCCAGGATTCGAATTCTCGCCTTGCGGAACCCCCGCCAAAGGAAATGTTAAAAAAAAATACCTAGTTGTTTTAATTCGTTTTAACTTTTTTTTTTTAGTTAAAGAGACTGGGGCTCTTTGGATTGGTGCCGCAGCTTTTTTTAAGCTATATGATTTTAAATCTGTGATAGTAGATGGACCATATTTGTAAAAAGAAAAAATAAATAAAATATATATAACTTTAAAAAATAAGTACAATAAATGTATCAATGTATAAAAAAGGACAATATGCGTTGGTTATTTTTACCTGTTTGCAGCTTCATTTATCCCAATTTTTTCTTTTTTCATTTTATGTACTGCACAACGGCTTAGAGTGAACAAAAAATCTCTACCAATTGGACGGTAACAAGATAACTAAGGAAGAAGTTCATATTAATTTATTAATTTTGAAAACCATATTTTAAATCGATATTTCATAAATATGTTCGGGGTACATCAAGTAAGAACCTCGCACCCTTGATTTTTCAATATTTGAACTCACCCCATTTTCGAGATTGAAAAGTGGAGGGCAACTTTACACTGTACAGCACTTACACTTTTCCAAAATGTTATTTTGTGCCTATCTTTTAGAGATAATCGCGAAACAAGGTGTAGAGGAATGAAGGTTGTTTATTTGGCTTGTTATGTTGTTTGCTGAAACGATCAGATGATCTTCTCGGTGTTATATATTCCCCACAGCCCAACTGATTGGGTAGCAAGAATTTACATATCTACTGTTAAACATCTAAGCAGGTCTTTTGGTATTTGAAGGATTCATTTTGGGATAATGTTTTATGAACATTATCCCAAAATGTTTTAAGCTTTAAATTGTATTCACGATAATGTGTTTTAATGTGGTTGTACGGTAGACCATTTAAGTTGCCCTAAGAAATTAGTGAATATGTCCTTTATTACCGAACTTAGCAATTTAAATTTGGGAAATTTAAACATTTCTACTGGGCTATCCCTCTTTTTAGAATTCAGAGAATCAAATATTTAGGAAAAGAGACGAGCGTAAAACAATGTTTACAGCCCAAAATGCTACCATTAACAGATTTTTAAAAACCTGAAAATTGATGCGGTGACTATTGAATAAGGCTCCACACTAATCTTCATTTTCAAATATTTCGAAAACGGCCGTAGCGCCCCTTCGTTCCTTTATTACCGATACCATTTGTCTAAAATTACGGTAAATTGCGACATATGTTTCATAATAAACAATATTTTAGATTTTCACAATTAAATTTTCAATCGACTAAAATTTCCTTTCTTTAAAAATATATTACAGCTTGTAATATACCATGTGAGCTCGCCATGTTGTCTGAAAATTAGGAATCTTAGCAAGGATCGGCACGATAAAATAAGGACGAAATGTCCATATATAGACCCAGATACGGTAGTTACTCTACCGGCTTATTCCCCCGTAATATGCTTAATTTGCAAAATTACAATAAAGATGAAATAGAATTTATTCTATACATTAATACATATAGCTTTCATTGGTTAATACTGAAAAATATATTTTTTTATTCTATACATGTTTGCAGGAAAAATGGAACGGAGATGAGTTATTTAGCTATTCCCCCGGAATTATCGTTGGTTGAAGATAGATTTACTTAATAAAACACCAAGCACAGTGAGAGAAAGCTCAAGCCTATATCGGTGCAGCCAGAGGGGGCAGGGAGGGTCCATATCACCCAATCTGCAATAATTTCGCTTTCGTTTTTTATTGCCGATCATACAAAAGCCTCCAAAATGTCAACTTCGATTGACCTTTAGACATTTAGAAAAATCTTTTAAGCAAATGCACCGAGGAAAAGATATACTGCGCCCCAATTCTGGTCAAATCAGCACTACATTTTTGCTCGGTAATAATTTGTCATGTAGAATTTTAAATTCAAGTTCTGATAACAAGAGTATAGGTAATCCGCAAGCAAAGCAGGGGGAAAAAATAATTAATTTTTTTATAAAATATATTTCGCAGGAAACATGAACATATATTTTAAAAGATCTCAAATATAACAAATAAAAAAATACATTGTTAAACTATTAACATGTTTGTTTTTACAAAAATAAAATTTTCTTTCAGTGTTCAGTAGAAAATACTGCATGGTGAAAATAAGTAAAAATAGAATCTATATTCTGTATTCCATTGTTATCGACTGGTAACATCCCAACTCTGTTAAAACTTAAAAAACCCTTCCAAATGCTGTTAAAAATTCAGTGTTACTTATTTTTGCAAGCAACCCATTAATTTTTATTGCTTAGATAGCATGCTCGTACGTTAACATCCTCTTTTTCCTTTCAGGACCTGATCCATACTTATGAAGATCCCCATTTTTCTTGATAACTCTATGACATGGAATTAAATATGCAATCTTATTTGTAGCAACAGCCCTAGCAACCGGCCTAATAGCTTTGGGTTTTCCCACTAGCTGCGCCATTCTCTCGTAGCTGACTGTGGTTCCAGACTTGACTTTAGTCAGTTCTTTCCAAACACTGATCTGCAAGTCGGTTCCTTTCAATACCACATCAATATTTCCATCGGCGCCCTCAAAAATTTGTTTACCAAACACCTTTACACCTTTAGGGTCGTGAATTATAGATGCTGAGGGCCAGTTTGCTTCTATTTTTTCTAATTTGGGTATATCATCGTCTTGAAAGGATATGTGGCATACTCTGTTGTCATGGATTCCAACCAAACTATAGCCAAATTCTGTTTTTATTAGATCGTAAAAGATTTGAATTTCTTCTGAATTGTTCTTTTCATGAGGAATTGTATGAAATGTAATGTTGGCGCACATTTTGGAGTAGTTTACTGGTGAAATATTGCGAAATTGTGGTCTTACAGTACTGAATTTTAGGAACGCTAAGCTTAAATTATTGATGCACATTCAACTGAAATTTACAGTAACAAAAAAATATCAGATAAGAAATAACGAAATCATTGTTCTTACTTCTTTAACACTTGTAATTGACAATTTGGCGCAATCTTGGTTTCAAAGTTGTTATGGTTCTCACTGGTATCACTACCAACCACAGCATGGCCAACCGTAAAGGGTATATGTTCCTAACATTCGTGGTTATACTATGCTCCAAAAATTACTTACCAAAAATACAAATCGCTACAAAAGTAAGCACTATATTGGCATGAAATTTTTCTATTTTGTACAAGTAGGGGGTTCTCAACTTAGAGTTTCAAGTTATCATCGAATTAATAAATTAGAATCTGAAAATCAAGCTGAAATGAACTCAATTTTTTAATTTAATTTCATAAATGACAGATTGGAACGATTAGCAAAATTTGAATGTTGCTTATATCTTTATAATTTAAAGATACATTGTAATGAAAAAAAGATAGACATTCCCTTTGGCGACGATAATGGAAGTTATATATATAGTATGTCCACGGTTTTGGTGCAAACTTATACAAAAGTGAACATTGTCTCACTAGCAGTGGCGGACCCCTAGGCACGATTCGGCAGACCGCCCCTTTGTGTTTCGCGAATAAAGAGAACGTCTCCACGTAATAGGCGATTTTTAATTTTCCGTCATTGGCACGCTTTTATCCATGGCTTTTTGCAAGAAATAAACAATTTAGAACTTTCATTAATACGTTTTGAGATGAAAAAAAATATTTTGCCGTTTAGGCGGGAGTGCATATGAACAAATTAATTGCCGGACGCAATACCATATTTCGTTAACGAATTTGCATGCTTAACCATTTTGGTGTGATATTGCAGCAAGCAACACTAGAGACTTAGAAAAATCGTTAAAGCGTGACCTGTTATACGTTCTTTGCCGTCATCACATTTTTTAATTAGTTTTGAGGAGCTATTTCAACTCACTGACTTTAAACTTTTGATCCAGACAGGACGGTTTTCAAAAAATGTAGAAAAACCTGGCCAAAGCTCGACAAGAATATTTACGTAACTGGTAGTAATGAAGTGCCTAGTGTTGTCTGCTCTACCGCGAGATAATTAAGCACCTAAAATTGGTGATCCGAAGTGTATGTTCGAGGCTGGTCATCCGAAGCTATTAACTTATCATGATTCATGCATCAACTGATAAATTATCAGGATGTTGATCCAGAAATCAGTAGGCCTGATGCGAACACATTTTTCGACCATCTCTGGTACATAGTTCCCAAAATCCTATTCCTATTTGATGACGATATTCCAACAGCGATTAAGACAAATATGGCTCAAATTGTACAAAGGTAAAGAAGAGGGGGAAAAATTAATCAACTGAAAAAATACATTCTGCACCAAAATGATTTTTCCTTTATTCAAAAACATCATCAAGTTTTCTCCTTTTGGCACAAAAACTCCCTTTACCGATTTCCTTGACAAAGACCCCTGACCATGGAAGAATGATCCTGGTTACAAACATGCTTGAGAAATTGCTGTGAATGAGTTTGCGGACCCATTCAGTATTACAGTAGCATTCTTGAAACAGATGCAATTGAGAAACAATTTATTTTGCAGATTGAAAGAAGAATACCCAAAGCTACTAAATCCTCTTCGAAGAGCAAATAATGTTTTGGGAAGTTTGATTCAGGGAAGGGAAGAATGTTTGATAGCTTTTGAACGGAATTAGCTAATAATGGGTATACGATGTTCCATCTTCATCAAAACGTTTAAGGGTTGGCAATTATCCGATTGAGATGAACTTTTGTACCGCTCGTTTTCTTGTTTACTGGAATCGGATTAAGGAATCGCAGCAATAAGAACTTTCGAAAAATTATATGTAGCTAAGGATTTAACATATTTTTTTTCACATAAATGGCTTCATAAACGTCTAAAGGTGTCATTGGAGAATGTGGGGCAAAACATTATGGAACAACAAATTAGTCGTTTAGCACTCTAAATAATTATTAAGAGAAAAACACTTTCACCAGGCAAATAACTTTATTCATTTCGATTGTATGCTTAGTAAGATGGCTTGAATCTTTGATTGATTGCAGAAGAAGCGGGAAATTCTACATGTTCTATTCTAGCATCCTTATAGCGCGGCAGTATCACCTTTCTAATTTCTTGCACGTGTTCGTAGTCTTTTGTTTCGAGTACCAACTTAACTTCCACGCTGAACACGTCCATTTTGAGCCAGGCCCTCTCCTGGCTGATGCGTTTAATGCAAGCTCCGGTAGATCCTATTATACTCGTCAATTCCGCCAATCCGCCAGGTCTATCGCTGATCTTTACGTAGATCTTTATTAATCTACCGTCGGCAGCTAATCCTCTTTCAATCGCCCTGTGGAGGACAGTACTGTCTATGTTACCGCCGCTCAGTACTAGAACCACGTTCTTGCCGATGAATTCGTCCAGTTGTCCCGAAAGGGCGGCGGCAACAGGTGTCGCTCCAGCACCCTCTACGATGAATTTCTCCATTTCCACTAGTCGAAGAATTGAGACCGCAATATCTTCTTCCTTTACCAAGACCTAGAAGCGTAATTGTAGTATAATATTTCAATTTAAGTGCAATTCTCATCGTTATAACTCAATTCCTTCTGGCTGGGATAGAGTTTATAAAATCAATCGGTTTATGTTTATTTCATACTCGAGAAACCATAAGTTTACCATCTGATATGTCTTATAGCGCAATTGTAGTGTGGTCTACCGAGGAAACGCGGCAGCAGCCAAAATTCTAATGTAGATAGAAAGTCCCGCTTGTTCAAGTATCACATCAACAGTGTCAATGGAGATCATGCTTTGCTTGCCACCTTTTGACGCCAATGCCACGATTAGTAACACAAGTATTATCGTGGCGTTGGCGTTGGCTACCATGGTCTTGTGGCTATAAAGAAGGACGAAGTTCTGGGCCTCGTGGTATACTCCTGGAGATCATTAACATTTCACCTCTTTTCGTCTTAGACAAACTCTACAAATCTTTAAAAAGCCAATGGCTTATCAGCAACGAGGACTTGCAGCTTCTTCTTAGTGAACGGAAACCAACCAAGAGATTGAAACAGAAATATACCAAGAAGCATTTAACCTAAAAGAGGTGGAAATCTAGGCCTTGGTCCCAACTAAGCAAATAGTATCAAACAATAAAGGTCAACCAGCTCAATTAGACATTGCCGACTAGAGAAGCACTTGTTCAGGATGGAACTACCAGGGCACGTGCCATGCTACCAAGCCAAAAACGAGACTTCCTCTATAAGTAGCTAGTATAGTAGTCCCTAAAGTGCTAAACACCCATATTGTGAAACATGTGGACCAAATACTGGATGGCAAATCTACGATTTCCAGAGCATGTTGGAACAACGTTTTTGTAAATGATAGAGATTTTTTAACTGGTATTGAAAGTAGAAGCCACACTGTAAGACACCAGCTGAAAATGTTATAAAAATGGATGGTGAAATCCTTACGGAAAATGTATATAAAAAGCGCGATAGGCCAACAATATCTAGAATTATTCTTTAACAACAAATTTTATGCTGATTTTAGAATTGATGGTGCACCAGGGTGTTTCCTACAGGAATAATTATTTATTTGAATTACACAAAACGGACCCTACCCGGTGTCATCAGCGTGGTTCCGAGAGTATTTTAACTCTCGGGCACTGTTCCCCAAATCATCCCTCGAGCAGTAGCGCTTTGGGAAACTGCACATGTGAATATCCCGAAAGGCTTGCTTACCATGATGCATATAACAGAACACATCCTTAAACCTCGACCAAACCTTGCAATTTTCCTACTAAAGAATTCCCAAGATTTTTCAACCATGTTAGAGTAAT
>LR737389.1:11843737-11906729 GCA_902655005.2 Marronus borbonicus
CAAGAGGATCCGAAAAATATACCCAACTTCACAAGAACATTTACGGAATATTCTGCAACATGAATGGATTAATATTCCACAATCCGTTTTAACAAAACTTATCGAAAGAACGCCTAGAATAGTTCGAGCGGAGATTAACAGCAAAGGAGGTTTTTTCGATGAAAAAAAATATGTTCAGTAGGTTATATTAGGCCAGAATAACTTTTTATTTATTTATTTTTGTCTTTTTTACCTGTACATACAATAAAATTGCATTTTGCTTTTAGTCTCGTTTGTTTCTGTAACCTTTTCATGTTTTTTACTAACCGACCGAACTTCTCTGAACGACAGTGTAGATCATATATAGGTATGTACTACGAAATTTTTATTCTCTGGGGAGAAACACTCTCTGGGTGATTGGGTGAAATTAACTTTTGAAACCACCGGCGTAGCTAACGAATGGACTCTTGCATGCGGAGGAGTCAGTATGCAGAGATGTATTACCGCGAACGGTGCTAAAACTTACTTTACTCTTAAGCGTCTTCCGTGACTCGAAAAACTGGAGAAGTGAGATTAAATATTTTTAACATAGGGTGCGTTTCCAAAGTTATTACTTCTGAAAAACGCGTCCGCCGAGAAGAAAATATGTTCTTGTATAAAGAAAACGATCGCTCTGCATCTAGTGATGTTATATTTGCATAATTAAAAAAATCACACCTTGTCTAAGTGTGGCAAAATCTGAATCTTTGTCTAAAACGCTTTCAAACTTAATTAGAACACGCTCATTTTTTGCGTCTTCTACCGAACTGTGCGTGTACATCTTTCACAATTTGCAGTGATTATGCCAGAGGATTGGCATAATGCACTATCGACCAATTTGTCAGATGGAAGTACTTCACGGCTCTTTATAAACACTCCGTTTTCACAATAACCTGCCTATGAGTGTGGAGAATTGTCCCCGTAAACTGATAGCAGCTGGGACGAAACTAATGACGGTATCACTTAATACTAGTAACACAGCTAAAAAGCTGTCCAAAGTATTTTTTAACACTTTCTCACAGTTCCTGAGATATTAACACAAATTGCAGTAAGTTGTGTCGCGCTTACGGTGCCTTACACTTCGAAAAGGAGCGCCTGAGCACCTAAAAATAATAGCGCTGTTCTTATACTGAATTGGTCTACAAACCCAAAAAGTTTCACTTAAATCGGTGAATATCGCATGTGTTCATTTGTCAGTAATACGTAACCCATAGGTTACACAAAGGAGACACCTTAATATAAATTTTATGTTACTGTAGATCCAAACGTTATATACGAACCAGATTAATTAAGCAGTATTTTAGATTATTTTTGCATATCGTTTTGCAGATATTATGCGATCCGAACAGCGACAATTTCTATTGGGAACATACTACAACAGATAGGTTAACCGAAGATAAATTGGACAATCTGGTGGTAGGAGGCATAGAATCCGACAGCCTTCTCTACATCGGAAAAGTATTCCATGAAGGAGTATGGAAGATTTGCAAGGTGTTTCCTCCGACTAGTCCATACAGAGGTCTTAGAGGATGGTTCAATAGCAACGACGCGCAATATGCTACGGATGATTTTCAAATATTCAAGTATAAACGGCATCCGATTACTCCAAGATGTTGAGGAGAAAGAAACATAACGATTGTTTTTGTGATAAGACCGAAATAAAGTATTCTAACTGGCTCTTTTATTTTCTTTTTTACTTACTAAAATTAATTATTCACAAGGCATATACACTACCGTTCATATATTTGGAGACGATTAAAAAATACAGTTTTTTTTTAATTCGAATAAAAACAAAAAGTTATTTGTGATTTAATTTACTTTTGTACATTGAGTATACTATACAAAACTAAAAATATTCCAAAAAGAAATGTTGTACTAATTATAATTAGGTCTATACGGATTTTTCGTCTATATGTCCACCCTTTAACTTAATTACTGCGGTACATATTCGTGGCATTCTTAGAATTAAAGATTTCAAAAATGTTGCTGGGATCTCGGTCCTTGCTTGCTGGAGCTTTCTCCATAAATCTTGTGAACTAGTCACTCCTTTTTGGCGAATCCTTCTGTCTAGTTCATCCCATATTAATTCGATAGGCGACAGGTCAGGAGACTGAGGTGGCCAAATCATTCTTTTTAAACGATCTTCTTCTTCCAGAGATGCTAGATAGTTTCTGCATATACGAGAAGAATGCTTAGGGTCGTTATCCTCTTTGAAACGTAAAGTTTCGACCTCGTAATCGTTCCCCACTTGGTACAGCATTCTTTTGTAACATTTTGAGATAGCCCTCTTTACGAAGTATTCCCTGTATTCTTACTAAATCACCTACAGCTGTTCCCGCAAAACAGCCCCAAACCATTATGTTACCTCCACCGTGCCTCACTGTAGGTAACATACACTGTTCACTAACTCTTTCGCTAACCTGCTTAACCTGCGCCTAACAAACGTCCTCCGTTTGGAGCCAAATGTTTCAAATTTGGACTCATCTGTCCACAGCACGTTGCACCACTGTTCGAATGTCCAGTGTCTGTGTTCTTGTGCCCGCTGCAATCTTTTTCTTTTATTTTGAACTTTCAAAAGCGGTTTTCTGGCAGCTACTCGTCCCTTTAAGCCTGCCGCAATTAATCTTCGTTTCACGGTCGAATGCGAAATAGGATTTCTTCGGGAAACATTGACTTGCTGCGTTATTTCCGGAGCCGTTAGGAAGCTGTTTCTTTTTGAAACAAGAACCATGAACTGATCCTCAGCAGCTGTTGTCTTCTTTTTGCGTCCAGAACGTTTCTTATCAACCAAAGAACCCGTTTCCGCCACCCGTTTTAATGTTGTAAATACACAATTTTTCGATATTTTTAATTTTTTCGCAATAACTGCCATTGAGTATCCTTCATCACGTAAAGTAATAATAGCAGAACGCGTTTCGATGGAAATTTCTTTTCGTTCTGCCATTTCAGCACCACCCGTTTATTACGATAGTTAAATTTAAACTAAACTACTATCAAGATCGATTTTATTTTAAATACAAGACGATATCTGCTTTGTTTGTTGTACTAAGTGTTCCTCACATCATTCCTTTGTGGAAATATTCGACAATATTTTCAAGTTTACGTTTATAACCCCATAAAAGGGATTAAGAGGAATTTTACCTGAGGCTGCGGTAGAATATAAATGCGTTATAAATTCGATGGGATAGAAGAGAATACTGTTGTAAATTATGTCCACACATATAGAAATGTATACTCTTTCGTATAAAACACAATTCAATTCTTTGCTTCAATTGCTTATTTTTCGGAGTTTTTCTTAGTCGTCCCCAAATATATGAACGGTGGTGTACATCTTAGGCCGGCAAATTTTATTAAAATACAGTGCAGTCTCGATAACGTGAACTAATTATAGACGACCGTGTTCATATATTCGAGAAGTTCATGTTACTGGATAAAGTCAATCACAAACAAAGGTGGCATTAAAACTAACTTAAATGTGTGTTTCGCTTAAAACATACTTTATTTAAAAAAGGAACACATCAAATAAACAAGTCTAATTTATTCTTCTTTAGAAAGTAATCTAATTTTGTTTGACGCAAACGTTGTCTAGTTGAAAGTATAGTAGCATGTTCACGTAATTTTTGTAGGGACTGGATATCCTCGATGTCGGCATTATTTTGCTCAGCCCATTCCAAACCTCTGTTAAATATACGAATTGCTTCTACGTGGCTGATTTTGTATATATCCTTAGACAATCCTTCATTCTGATCTGTGACACATTCGATTACAGAATCATCAGAATGATCTATTGTAGTACAATTTTCATCACGTTCGTCGATGTTGTCTTTATTCCATTCTTCGATATCCGCAGAGTGGAAGTCGTGCATTGAATCAATTTCCTTTAGCAAATTAAGGTTAGTCTCTACAACGCTATTCAGATTTAACAATTCTTGACGAAGTGTTGCCAGGGGTATGTTATCTTCGGGATCGTCCTCGTGCTGGCTTTCCAAAATATTTTTCCAACACATTTTAATTATTGGTGGTTCTAGTTTATTCCATGCTCGTGATAAGTTTAAAATTGCATCCCGAAGGTTGTACTGCTTGATAACGACATTAATATCATTTGATTTATTAGCTACAACCATTGCCAAAAACATAGAACGATAATGTAGTTTGGCCAACCTTATTACGTTTTGGTCCATAGGTTGAATTAAAGGTGTGACATTGGGAGGCATATACATAACATGAATTAGACCATCATCAGATAAAAGTTGCTCTTCCGGGGGATGACTAGGGGCATTATCCAACAAAAGAAGTGCTTTCTCTGGTAGACCTTGCTTTCTAAGAAACTTTCTCACCTAAAATTATTACAATTCAAAGTTTTAGTTTTTAAAACTTATGGCACGCATAATGTAATAAACTCACCTCAGGAGCAAACATTTCATTGAACCATTCCTTAAAAATTCCGGCTGTCATCCATGCAGACTGTGAGTGTTTGTAATGTACAGGAATGTAAGAATTCTTAAAACTTCGCGGATTTTTAGCTTTTCCTATTACCAAAGGAGTCAATTTATGCAAACCAGTCGCATTTGTACATGCTAGAAACGTAATTCTTTCTTTGGCTGTTTTTCTTCCCGGGGCAGTTTTTTCTGCAGCGGATACGTAGGTCTTTCCTAGCAAAAGTTTCCAGTACAAGCCAGTTTCATCAGCGTTGTAGACCTGATTGTAGTCTAAGTTTAAGTCCTTAATTTTTGCTGCAAGTTTTTGTAAAAATGGCGAAACCAGCTCTGGTTGAGAAGATAGTTTTTCGCCAGTTATTGTCAAAAATCGTATGCCAAATCTTTTCTTAAATTTTTGTAGCCACCCTGAGCTAGCAGAAAAAGTAGACTGATCTCCATACAATTCTCTATGAAAATATTTGGCTTTCTCTTTCAAAATTGTACCACTTATTGGGGCATTCCTCTCTCGTTGTCGTAAAAACCATCTGTATAAGGCCTTTTCCATTTTCGGGTACTCTGAGGGTCTAAGAGATTTTCGTTTAGACGCTCCAGAAAATGTCATGGCAACTGTTGAAGTAATCTGGGCCTTTTTGTTCTTAATCGCACACACTGTAGATTTCGCTATTCCATACTTTTTTGATAAACAGGTAACTCCGAAACCTTTACTAACATCGGATAAGAGTTGGGCTTTTTTCTCTAATGTTAAATAGTTCACCTTCTTAGTAGCCATCATGCTTGCGTATCGGTTGGCGCATAAACACCGACTAACGCTGAATATGTACACAATATTTCTTCCGATGTAATGGCGGGCTAATACATACAAAGGTAATTTACCGACAAAAGGATCGCCGCATAGTTGGCGGCCTAATACAAAAAGCTAAAGTTACCGACACAAGAAACACGACGAAATTTCATTTATGTTCACGTTATAGAGGCAAAGTGTTCTTGACATTCACGTTTTGGAATACGCATATCAATTTGGCTGTTCACGTTTAGGGATGTTCACGTTATGGGACGTTCACGTTATCGAGACTGCACTGTAATTGAAACTTACCTACCTATATTGAAATAATAAAAACGTACAATCCAACATTATAATTGTCTTAATCTATCTGTAAAAACCAAGGTTTAGGAAGATATGTAAACACTTAACCAGCGCAATATAAAAAGATTAAAGATGAATCTGGTAACTCGCAGGTCTGTCTAAAATACCTAAATTCAAGTTAAACGAATTTAGGTATTAAATTCGTGTTAAGTTAAGTTCATTAATAATTAATAATTTTACAATTATAATTATAGATAAAAAACTGTGGTTTGCTACTTTTCCAATCTGAATATGTTGTGGTAAGTCTAGTTATCAAGCACGGCTACCGGATACTTTTCAGAATAACTATAATCGAATGTGGCAGATTCATAGAGTGATACATACAAAGTCAATGAAATAATAAAGTCATTTATACACATGCAACTTGTTATTCATATGTTACCTTTTATTTATTTATCTTTAATGTTTAATAACTTGACAAGTTGAATATGATTCATAATTCAACTGCTACTTGAATATGGCCGACCGGCGGAATCTAATTCAATTAGCGCAGATTCTGCTTTTCGCCTGATTCGTTAGTATCAGGTTACTTTATAAATTTGCCCAATGCCTTTGTTGCCAATTTTTTTAATATAAATGTAATCACTTATGGACTCAAAAAAAAAAGCCGGATTATCTCAACCGCGTCAACAGCTTGTTATCATCAGGACGTTATAAAGAATCATCAGATTCTAAAAAATTGTCCAAAACTTATTAATGCGAACCTTAAGTTAAAACTATCCACCTCAAACCCAACAGCTCCAAATGTACTTCCTACCAAAAAGCCACAAGCCGGATAAATCTATTAGACCAATAGATTCAAGCATAGACTCGCCTACGTACAAATTAAAAACCTTCTTGGCAATCCAAAAGATAAACCGAACGTGGAGGAAAGGTCGGGAATTTATAAAATTGCATGCAGTGACTGTGACAAAGCCTATATTGGTCAAACGAAAAAAGCGATAGGTACTAGATTCAGTAAACACATCAGATGTTATCGATTTGGTAGATTAGAATCGCCAAGTGTATCACAACACAAAGGAAACCGGGCGTAATATTAAATTAGAAAACATGAAATTGAACGAGAATGTTACTTCGCCGCGGGAATTAGACGCTTACGAAACTATTTACATAGAAAGCAATAAAAATTTGATGAATAGAGAGAACGGACCATTATCGTACTCGGTTCTATTCGATTTATTTGAGTAAGGGTGCGCATGTTTTATGTTTCGTGCTATAATGACAAGAGACCCTTCCGTCTATCTTTCCGTATTTTTTTCGCATGTCTTAATTTTATGATATGTAGGCTGTAAAAGTAGCTATTTGTAAATAATATTTTTCTCGAAAATACCATATTATATAATAATAATAATAATATATACCATATAATAACCGCCATATTATTACCTTAGATATAAAAATAATCTTTGGGAAATCTCACAATTCTTTGCAGCGACTGTTCGCGAAGCCATCCCTGATTTCCAAATGGCAGACATGTGTTTCTTGGCACTAGAGGGTGCCAAGAAATGTCTCGCTCGTCATTTCGAAATGTTATGGTATTAACTAATGGTGAGGTAACAGCGACACTAGGTAAAGTTGAAATACTCTCGGAGCCAGGCTAATGAAGCGTGTTGGCAAAAACAGATCAGTGTTTTTTTTCTCTCCTTGATGAATGAGGTGAATGGGGAAGCTATTTTTTAGCATTATTTTTTAGTTATTCCTAGGTTGTGTTTATTGAAAGACGATGACCTGAGTGAAATTTGTAAGTTGTTCCACGATATGGTTTTGAATGATCGACGAATCAAACTGCGCCAAATAGTTGAGGCCACCAGTATATCGCAAGGAACAGTGTTTTCAATTTTGCACGATAAATTGGCGGTGAAAAGAATCTCGGCAAGGTGGGTGCGTATGATCGACTCTGAGGCTGTTTTGGCGCTTTTCCGTCGCAATCCTTACGAGTTTCTTCGTAGATACACAATTATGGATGAAACAGGGATACACTACTACACTTTGGAGACAAAGTAACAGTCAAAACAATGGGTTTTTGAAGGCGAACGGGCTCCGAAAAAGACAAGCTGATGGCCTCGGTTTTTTGGGATGCACGCAGAATCATCTACACAGATTACTTGGAAAAAGAACAAACAATAACTGGAAAGTATTATGTGTCGTTATTGGACCAGTTGAGCGAAGAAATCGAGAAAAAACGCCCTCATTTGAAGAAGGAACGAATCCTCTTCCGTTAAAATAATGTGCGGGGACACGCCTGCGTAGTTTCGATAACTAAAATTATGGAATTAAAGCTCGAATTAGTACAACATTCACCGCATTCACTGGATTTGGCCCCCAGGGATTTCTTTTATTTCCAAATTTGAAAAACTGGCTCAGCGGAGAAGGGTTCATGTCGAAATCCTACTTTTTAGAGGGCTTGCTGGAGAAACGCTTGGAAAAGTGTATAAAGTTAAATAGAGATTATGTTGAAAAATAAATAAAAATCTATTAGAAAATATTTTGTTTTTATTGAACGACCCTCGTATATTTGGTGAAAAAAATTGAAAAAGTATTACTTATTTTTTTTTGACCTGCTTGGGGCACGTCTAATATTATCGACAACTACTACAAAGAGATTTTTTTAAATTTATTTCAACATTATTTACTTGACTTTAAACTTTATACAGTTCTAACTCAGCGAACTTTAATATTATATATAAGGCTACTTCAGACACCAAGAAAATTAGCCAAATCTATGCATCATTAGCTTATCCGGTTATAGCTACTCCAAAATGTTTCACGGCGTCATGCAAATTTTAAATTACTTGGAAACATGTGAATTAGTAACTACTTTATGCACAAGCCTTGTATTATGTTAGTATATGGGATATAGGCCAACTAAATTTATGCTGGTAGTCCGAAAATCATTCAACCAAGGTCAATATCAAGACTTGGAAAACTTCTATACAAAGGAATGAATATAATTAAGCAAATGACATTTAGGTACTAATTTCGTCCGATACTACGAGTTCGTATACTACGATGTGTTTGACGGAATTTCTTCATTAAGGCGGATATCAATAAAATTGGAAACATAGAATATCATTTCATTCTGGTTGTATCAGTGTACAAGTAACGTATCCCACGTATATTAGGATGCAAAACATTAACATCTTGTGTTGCATTTTTAATATTATTGCGTTAGTAATAGGTATTTAAGTGTATTCTTTTTTAATGTGATTGTACTTACATTACCTTCCGGTTAGGTAGGGTCACTCATCACTATTATTGGAGGGATTTTTGGGGAGAAATACCACTCGACGGGATTAGTTTCACTGGCATTTACGTCGCACAGATCGCCAAAAATGGGATACTACCAGCCAGTTTATATCCCGATACCAAGGAAGCAGTTACAGAAGTTTTCGGCCAAAAGATGGTTGGAGCAAAAGGCGTGAAGGTACAATCAAATTTATATTTTGTACTATCTGTAAGTTATTTGTATGTGAAGATTTATCATTATTTGACAGCTGTTTCAATTGCGTAAATTTTTGGAGCGCTTTGTATATATGTCCATAGTTATCTCGATTCATCTTAAACAACATCAAAAACAGAAGAACGAGGGAATGTTTTATTTTCAATATATTTACAAAAATAATGGATATTTTCAAATTAAATTGATTTTTTGAAAAAACGATATAATAAACAATAAATTAATTACAAAAAAAAAACAGCTTTGGTATCGTTGTGTTGATAACGTTTTTGCTGTTGTTGGTGATGTTATCCCCGTAGGAAGAATTTTAGAACACCTTAATATTCAATATCCTTCTGCGAAATTTATTTTTAACCTTGAAAACGGTTTCAAAGAAATATCTTTCTTAGATTTACCTGAGCTTCGTTCCAGCAGGAATCATAAACTAGTCGAAACCAATGAAATCTCGTCTGAGTCATTTTGTGCAAAATGCTGCGAATATAAACGAGCCCTTTTCAACAATTTGTTTTAGAGTCTATTTAATTTAAAAATAATTTTAAAAAAAGCTTAATCCTAGTTGGTAAAATAAACGAATATGATCAGGATGATTAATTTAATAGAAATATTCAGATAATAGATTCGAAAACAGGTATGTCAGGGAGCAAGCAATTAATTTTTTGAATTTAACCAACAATTTATGCTATGCTTATCTAAAGTTCTGGGCCACCAAAACATTTTTTAAATGGGATTACCAAGCCTATTATTTGACCACAAAAACCAACCCACCTCTACGTCCTCGGAGGATAAAATTCTAAATGGAATTTGATGTTGGGTCGGGGCTCATTTGAAAGGGCATTAACCATTTCCATTTCGTTACTACCCTGATTCATAGCATGTGTGATTTGCGAATTATTTACCTTAATTATGTCCCTTGTGACTTCTTTGTGCCTGCTTAAATGTTTTTAATTCTGATACGTTTTTCAAAATCCATTCAACTGATACGGATAGGATTACTACATTGATGATGAGAGAGTATGATGACAGAATAAGGTCCTAGTATTACTAGTTTTAGGATTTCTGGGCAATGGCACAAATGCCTTCAGTCACTGCAACCTTGATAGATCTATTGTAATAAAATGCCCTTGTATGTGTTAGAGTAGGTGGAGGCTCTTAATAAACCTTTGTATTACTCTCGGACCTTCATCCTTCAGTTCAGTAGATGTCAGAAATAGTTTACTGAAATGTTGTTGTCGAGTGCGACTGATTTTAGCTACAGACGACGTATTTGATCTTCAGCTTTTCCTAGATTAAATTAAGATTTTCCTAGATTAACAGAACGATAGCACCATTTTACTGTCTTAGGCGAGCCTGATATGAATGCTTTCGCCTGTTTTTATCCTGTCCATTTTCCCAGTACGAGGTCTTTTGATCGTCCTTCCATGCTTTGTTTACTTGTTTTATGTGGCTCTCTTGTAGACCATAGAAGGGGTTAGGCCCGATGAGGGCATATTAGCTGCTTCCCTAGCCAGCTTGTCTGCCTTTTCATTGCCTTCGATCCCTTGATGGCTTGGGACTCACCGCAAAGTAACGTGGTTTTTGTGTCCCAGTTGCCTTAAATTGTGTATTCGTGAATCAGACCAGATTTATATGAGTTGGGTTTGACAGCCTTTAGAACTGCCTGACTGTCACTGAATATGTTGATGTGGAGTATTGTAGATATTTTAAGGTGGCCCGCTAATGCCTATACCTGTTCTAACACCGAATAAGGTCCTAACGAGAAGTAGCTGATTTATTCAATGTCACATATCGTGACGGTGAGGCAATTTCACAATCAACCGTTGAAAGAACTGTCCGCCGTTTCTAAGGAACCGGTGTAATTAAAGTGCTTAGCTTTGCAAGCCCGAAAAGCACTAGTAATGACCAGAAAGTTTTATATATTTTGCTAAGTCCATTCGATGGTCTCCATATGTCGGTTTCGAGAACAGCGCAACGAAATGATATTAGTACAATATCAGTCTATCGAATTTTGAAGAAGTATCACTATCGTTCTTACAAAATACATCTAATTCTTCTGGATTAGACTGCAATTATGGCAGAAAAGTGGATGGCTGCGTTCACATAGCGTAGTGTAGAAATTACTGTAAGAATTGAACAAGCGAGATTATAACCTAGCCCCAATTTATCTGTTGATATAAACCATTGTTTTTGTAATGCGCAGAATTACGCAGAAACGTTACATGGCATGTTTATTACGTACACTCCCCGACAAAAACTTAGACGCGGTAAGATGTTTTACGGGTTTCAAGGATTACGACATTTCTTTGCGAAACTAGCAAGATATCTAATTAAGTTTTTATTCATAAAAGTAAAATAAACTTAAAAATATCTCCTCCGGTAATATATGAACTAAATAATATATTATTACTCCAATGTTTAAACAATTTCTGCGACAAAAATTTAGACGCTCTGTTGCAAATATAAAACAAAAATCAACAAATGCGTAGATTCTCCATTGTTCTTAATCACTTCCAATAGTCTGTTATTAATAGATTTATATAAATTTAACGCATAATTTTGAGCGATATTCTGTCATTCAGTCACTATTGAAGTTTTCAGTTCCTGTACCGTGAAATATTGACGGCCTCCGCCACAAACGCGACGTGCCAATTCACCCCACATGTTTTCAATAATGTTTAAGTCTGGTGACCGCGCCGGCCACTGTAAAGTTTCAATCTTTTTCTCTTTAAACCATTCAGTAATGGTTTTTGCTTTGTGAATTGGCGCGTTATCTTGCTAAAAAACAGAATTGCGCCCGGCCCATTGGTTTCCAAAACGTAGAAGATTGTCAGGCAATAAATCTTTATACGTCACAGATATCATTTTGTTTGTGCAAAACACTATCTCATTATCGCGGAATCCAATCGCTGCCCATAACATCACAGATCCACCCCCTAATTGTCTGGTCATTTTCACCTTTGGTTCGTTTCTCAGATCATGATAATAATGCGAGTACCCATCGGGTCCGTCCAAATTAAAACGTTTCTCATCGGAAAATATAACTTTTTCCCATTGTTTTTTCCAGGATACGTGTTCTTCAGCAAATCTCAAACTCGCTTCTTTGTGTTTCGCCGAAAGTGGCGGATTTCTCAACATTTTCTTTCGTGATATTACCGGTGACGCCTTTAAAATCCTTTGAACATTACGCACGTGCGTTTGTACCTCCGCCTGTTCTGCAATAACTCTCGCCGACGCAGAAGAATTGGATGCACACCGCAATATCATGCGTTTATCCCGCTCACTTGTAGCTTTCGGTCGCCCCTGGCCTTTTGGTTTACCGTAATTTTCCGCATCTTGTAGGAAATTTCTAACGCAATGATCACTTCTTCGTAACCGACGAGCGATTTCCTTCTTGCTAACACCATCCTGGTGCCAGGCTAGAACTTCACCCCTTTCTATCAAGGATAATTGTTTTTTTCTACCCATATTGCAAACACTTTATAAAATATAATTTCTCGTGGTGAAATGTGTACACTTTACTAGCACAACCACTGCATATAAAGAGAAGTATCAAATTAAAACATTTTTGCTTATATTAATGTGATAAGTGCATAGGGTCTAAATTTTTGTCGCATTTAAAATTCCTATTTTGATCTGGGAAAATCTCAATTACCCCTCATAAAGCAATAAATACCCAGAAATATCTATAAATGGACTATTTACATAACAAGTATTAATAACCCTCATTTACATTTTATATAATGTCTATAAACTTTATTTCGTAAATAGAAACGATACCGCGTCTATGTTTTTGTCGGGTAGTGTATGTTTAGTTCCGCGTTACACTAATTTCGCATTATCCTATGGGAACGCTGCTGAAAAGTATGACACGATAATTGATGACACAACATGCTAATAATCGTCATTTTTTCAAATGAATCTGTTTTTCTGACGAAGCAACGTTTGAGTTAAACGGTTCTGAAAATCGACAAATTATGAGCTATTAGATAGATGAGAATCGACATTGGATAAGAGTCGATCACCCAAAGTATCCTCAGAACGTTAACGTCTAGGTTGAAGTAATGCTTAATCGTATTACCGGATCGTTTTTTATTGAAGGAGGCATTAATGTTTATTTTGTGCTTATTCTGTTTTTGAGATATTCCAGATTGGAAAGTGGGCACCAATCCCATGCTGCTTTTCCCTGCACATTCATTTATTAAACACTTCATTACGCTATTGTTTTGGGGGGACCGGGAACTAACTTCACGCTGCCCTGCATTTTAACTTTCTACATATTTTACCACGCTATCGTTTTGTGTGGATTTATGCAGTAAAGATTTTATTTTGTGACACCTCCTTCTCGAGATAATCGCTGCTCAGGCTCTCATTTAGCAGCCCTCGCACAAATTTTGCGATATTTGAAAATTCAACGATGGCAACGTGGTTATTTGTGCTGTAGAAATTTCGTTTTCTGCTCGCATCATCTTCGAGATATTCGAAAATGAGGGTTGCTACGAATCCTACCGGTGCCCACTTTTCGGTTTTAAAAAATCTGGTAATGACATCGCTTTGTGCTGATTTATGCCGTAAAAATTTCATTTTGTTCTCGTACCATCTTTGAGATGTAATGTGAGATTTGAGTGTTAGTGCTGACAAGCTGACCATACGTAAGTCTTTATAGGTATTGCTTAAAACTATAGGTTGCTTAAGTATGCAAAATATAATGTTAAATATTTTACGGTGTAATAATAATATCTATCGTATAATGATATTTCGTGACACCGACAACATATTTTAATATTCGTCTAGTCACCAAATATTTTATTTTGAATTCTAAAAAAGTTAGGTTGAATAGCAATAGTCAAATCTCGGATCCGGATCCGCTATCCGGAACATCGGACTCGGATCCATTATTCTATAACGCAGATCCAACCCCGTTCTCTGATAACTTTTTCAAGCAAATACCTACAATACGTCGAATAATTTAGCTATAATAATCATCACATTTATTGAACGTCTATGTAATGCAAAGTAGCTTTGAATTGTTGGAAACTCAATATTATTCTGCATGCACGGATTTTCAAGACTATTGCACTATTTCTATCACTATCAAATTTCCAAAAATCGAAAGATTGGCGCTGTGGCCATTGAATAAGAATGCGCACCAACCTTCATTCTCAAATATCTCGTAACAGTGTGAGCGCAATATAAAAGTTTCATGGCGCAAATAGGCACAAAATTGTCATTATCGGATTTTTAAGAACCGAAAAATTTGTACGGCTGCTATTGAAAAAGGTTCCGACCAATCCTTATCCTCAAATATCTCGAAAGCGCGAGCACAAACCGAAATTATCATATTTCCAAAAAAATAAAAATTTGTATGGCTACTATCGAAAAAGTGTCCCGACAAAACCTCATTCTCAAATATCTCGAAGAAACGAAATTCTTACGACACAAATCAGCAGAAATTACCAAAAACCTAAGAATTGGTGCGGCTGTTATTGAAGATGGGTTCATTCTCAAATATCTAGAAGACGGTGCGAGCACAAAACGAAATTTTTACGAGGCAAATAGGTGCATGACGGGCACAAAACGTTGCCATTACTAAATTTTCAAAAATGGAAAAATTGGTGCGTCTATCTTGTTTCTCGATTGTCTCGAGAAGGAGGAGGTTAGTACAATATAAAATATTTACTACACACACACTGTAGTATAAAACGGAGACAAAACAATAGCTTAAGAAGTATCGGTTTGCAGATATTGTGCGATCCGAACAGCGACAATTTCTATTGGGAATACACCAATACAAATAAATTAACCGAAGACAAATTGGAGAATCTGGTGGTTGGAGGTGTAGAAGGTGACGATCTCCTTTACGTCGGGAAAGTATTCAATGAGGGAGTATGGAAGATTTGTAAAGTGTTTCCTGCGAGTAGTGAATACAAAGGTCTTAGAGGATGGTACAATAGCAACAACACGTTTTTTGTAGCAGAAGATTTCCAAATATTGAAGTATAAAGCGCATCCGATTACCCCAAGATGTTGAGGACGAAGATGGATAGCGATTCTTTGTATTACAGAAATAAATAAAAATATTCTACCGATTTCCTTTTTTTTTTTTTACTTATTAAAATTAACTAACCACAAGACAAAACACTCGCAAAAACCAATCAATGATTTAGGAATTTGTGTAAACATTTTCAACCAGCCCAGTACAAAAAGAAATAGGGTCTGTCCCTGGATTAATGCATATATAACGCAAACAGAAATTTTATATTTTGGGGTTCGACCATGCTTGAACATTTGTTACAGTTCCAGTCCTCACTTTAAAATGCTGTGTTTGTCCTCATATACATTAACTTTGCATATACACTGCCGTTCAGAGAAGTTCGGTCGGTTGGTAAAAAACATGAAAAGGTTACAGAAACAAACGAAACTAAAAACAAAATGCAATTTTATTGTATGTACAGGTAAAAAAGATAAAAATAAATAAATAAAAAGTTATTCTGGCCCAATATAACATACTGAACATTATTTTTTTTTTCAAAAACCTCCTTTGCTGTTAATCACCGCTTGAATTATTCTAGGCGTTCTTTCCATACTTTCTTCGGCTTCACCTTTTTAATACTCCCCAACTTCTTCAATTAATATTCATTATTCGTCTAATGCACATGACTCAACCAATCTGCTTGCATTTGTTCTACAAGTCTTTCAACCAGTCAACCAATTTCATTAGCTTTTATTCTATTCTTCACTTGATTTGTCAATATCCATGATTAGCAGCTAATGATATATACAGAGTGAATCGGTAGAAAGGCACCAAGTTCCAAAAGCATATTCCACGTAAAAACAATTCAAAATTTGTTTTGAAATTTAAACGTCCCGTTAAATATTGCTTTAATCGTTGTGCTTTTTTAATAAGCATCCAAAAATACCGCCCTTGACTTCGAAATATTTTCTGGTTCTTCTTAGTCTATGAAGTCTAGCTGTCACTCTTCTAATTGATTCATGCATTTCCTTAATACCAGCATTTCAAATACATCGAAATAATGCATCTTGAGTGACGTCACTTACATTGCATATTTTTTCTTTGGATCAGCTCTTCAAAAAAAAAAAGGTCCAACGATGTGAGGTCTGGAAACTAAGTAAAGGACCACCACGACCAATACGACGTCAACGCCCTGGAAACCCTGTATGCAAATGTTGTAAAGGAACATCCTATAAGAGAGGAAGGTCCTATAAGAGTGCGGAAGAAACGTCGGGAGAAGAACTACGCGGTTCCAACTCGTTATTGACGACCGCCGATATTGTTGTGTATGAGCAAAAAGTACAAAATATAAGAAAACAATAAATAATCGATGGTGACTCTGTATGAAAGGTAGAAATAGAAAGGGTTTAATTAAACAAAAATGAAAAAGTAACATTTGAGGAAAAGATATAGGATCACACATTTCACTGGAGCTTGTCATGGTGACTAACAAAAATAATTTGGAAGATTATACAAAATTTCGTTTATGAGATTTATAGCTAACAATGCGATTGCTATTTAAAAAATAATTTTTGTTATAACTCCAATATGGCAAACATAACGAAATCCTTGATTATCCGATCTTATAAGGACCACATTATAAAATCTACAAGTTTCTCCGTAACATTTGTTTTTACATAAATAATACTTACTAACACGCTATTTCATATGTAGATTTCCAGCAGATATTTTGATATTTCCTTGGAATAAATGTCGTTTAATTTTGTAGCGGTAAAAGAAGGCTCTATTACGGAAACTAGGCATGCTAAATAGGTCGTAAAGCAACTCTGCAAGCAAATAATTTATTCCAAGGCCAATCCATCAGAATTTGAAAAGCCTTCACGAAAACAGCAGAATATAATTTAAAAAATCATTGGTATTGTCTACCACCTGATGTAGTATGACGTATGCATGTTACGGAAATTCGTACCTGATCCCGTACTGAAAAAGAGGGAGAAACACATTGATTTGAAAAATAACGTTTCATTTTCGCTCCAACAGCGAGCGAGTTGTTTACTATTTCGTCCTTGTTGCAATTTTAGCATTAGGATGAGAAACATCAACATTCTATTCTGTTTGCTCGACGCTATTGTGTTGGTAACAGGTATTTAAATTCACGTTTTTTTTTCGATTTTGTTATTTTTCTATTATCTTTCGGTTAGGGGCGGTCGTCCATCACTACTACTGGAGGGATTATAGGGGACTCCTACCTCACGATGCTATCAGCTTCGCTGGGATCTACATCGCGCAGATTCCCCAGCATGGAATAATACCAGCTAGCTTCTATCCAGAGACTGGAGAAGCAGTTTCCGAGGTTTTCGGGAAGAAAGTCGTAGACAAGAGAGGAATAAAAGTAAATACGTGTTAAATATTATTAATAAACATTTTACGAAGCAACATGTGAATGTACTGTATTAATGTTGGGACGATGTAGTAATGCATCCCGAACTAGGAGTACTTATTATAATGATATATAATGATAGCAAGCAGCTGTGGCGTAGTATGGTAAACAACACATAAGTATCGGCAACCTCCGCACAACACAAATTTAATTAATTAATCCGGGACGGCCGTTTCGAGGACACGAATGGTCCTCATCATCAATCGGTGACCGAATGGCCGACCCGGACTAATTATTATATTACTATATAATAAATTAAACTTGTGTGGTGCGGAGGTTGCCGATACTTATGTGTTGTTTACTACAATGATATATGTTTAGCTTACTTATAATGCATACCTTGAAAAAGGACGTAAGAATATTTCTTTCACTCATGTACATCGGAGTTGAATGTAGTCTACATTGTTTAAGATCATTGGCTTAATGTGCATATGTCAATATTAATAAATTGCAATTCATCATACGATACGTGTATATAATTTCTCAATGCACGTACCTATACAGGCTGTTCTCAGATTGCGGGATTCGTAAAAGAAATCATCAAAATAACGGAGATGTTTTTGACGGATGTGTTTTTTGTTTAGATGCTTAGGAGTAACGGTGGTATAACCATTCGTTTTGTATTAAATTTCGCAAATCCATTCGATTCGATCCGTAATATAGGCGATTAAACAGTTTTTGTGTACACTGCCGTTCAGAGAAGTTCGGTCGGTTAGCGAAAAATATGAAAAGGTTACAGAAACAAACGAAACTAAAAACAAAATGCAATTTTATTGTATGTACAGGTAAAAAAGACAAAAATAAATAAATAAAAAGTTATTTTGGCATAATATAACATACTGAACATTATATTTTTTTTTTCATCGAACAAACCTCCTTTGCTGTTTAATGCTCCTTTGCTGTTAATCACCGCTCGAACTATTCTAGGCATTCTTTCGATAAGTTTTGTTAAAGCGGATTGTGGAATATTAATCCATTCATGTTGCAGAATATTCCGTAAATGTTCTTGTGAAGTTGGGCATATTTTTCGGATCCTCCTGTCCTGTTCATCCCACGACAACTCTATCGGGTTCAAATCTGGGCTTTGTGGGGGCCATGTCATTACTTCCAGAGTGTGCTGTTCTTTTCGCTCCTTTAGATAGTTCTTACACATTAACGCAGTGTGTTTTGGGTCGTTGTCATGCATGAATGTAAAGTTACGGCCTATTATACGCAATCCTGATGGCACTGCGTGATTCTGGAGTATTGCAAAATATTTTTCTTCCTCGTTACACCCGGCACTCTGCATAAATCTCCCGTCCCAGCAAAGGAGAAACATCCCCACACTAACACAGAACTACGCCCTTGCTTCACTGTAGGCACGATGCAGTGCGGGATCACTTTTCGGTTTTAGATCTTCGGACATAAACTCGTCGATTTTGCCCAAAAACCTCAAACTTTGACTCGTCACTCCAAAGCACGTGTTTCCAATCATCTAACGACCAATCTAGATGAGAACGGGCCCACTGTAGCCGTTTTGCTCTGTTGCCCCGACGTAATAAGGGTTTTCGAATGGCAATGCGTCCATGAAGATCCGCTACTTGAAGTCGACGTTTTACCGTACTCGCCGAAACTTGTTCTTCACGGCCGCGATTGACTTCGGCTGCTGTTTGTAGCGCTGTTAATTTTCTATTGCGTTTGCTTAATAATACAATTCTCAAATCTTCAGCTTTTGTTGTTTTCCTAGATGCTCCAGGACGAACACGATTTTCTATAGTTCCCGTTGTCCGATATCGCTTTGTGATGTCATTTACTGTTGAACTTCTCATATTTATTTTTTGAGCAATTTGTCGCCCCGAATATCCTTCTTCAAACAGCGTAATAATGCGTGAACGTTTTTCTACACTGGTAGGCTTGCCACGTGCCAGTTTGAAGTAAATTTTCTTAAAACTTTCGCACAAAAACGACAGATGCACACCAGCACACGTTTAACAGTAAAACGAAGCAAATTTATATCTTTACGCCTGTGATAAATAAAGAGTGATGCTGCGGTATATTTCCTAAATGTATTGTTCGTTAATAATCCCCAAACGGCCCGTTTCAAAAGACTTCCGAGAAATTCTTGGAATGATAATAAAAGAGACTTTCAGAGATGTTCAGTATGTTATATTAGGCCAGAATAACTTTTTATTTATTTATTTTTGTCTTTTTTACATGTACATACAATAAAATTGCATTTTATTTTTAGTTTCGTTTGTTTCTGTAACCTTTTCATGTTTTTTACCAACCGACCGAACTTCTCTGAACGGCAGTGTACATTTTGAAGTTATTATTATTATTTTTTTTTATTAAAGGGGTTTGTATTGCCGGGCCCATACTTTTTAAAAACAATCAAATATCCTTTCTTATTTCTGGTCAACGTTATCTTGTTCCGTTGCAGAAACCACGTAATGTAAATTTTATTATTTTTATACCTCACGATCGCTTGTTAGAAAAGTTATCAGCTTAGGGAGTTCAAGGAAGAGCCGGACAGTGGTTTGCTTGCATCCTACTTGGATAATCGCTCCCAGTTTGTCGAGATACGTTACTTATGAATCTGGAATCTTGGGTGTTACTTTAGGAGTCCCGCAAGGGTCGGTTCTTGCTCCAATCTTACTTTCTCTGTATCTAAATGACATTGTTATCTTTTTATTAGACTTCTTTATAATTATGTATACAGACGATACCTCTGCTATGGCTGTTGGTAATTCGCAAGAAGAAACCATTCGCATCGGTAATTTACTCCTTCAAAAGTTATTTATATGGTTCTCCGCTAACAAGCTCTATTTAAATCCCTCTAGAACATTAACTTTCCTATTCCACAGAAGGCAAAGATTCGTTACTTCAAATCTTCACTAACTTGTCATGGTTCCTGCCTCAAGTTTCAGGAGGAAATTACATTTTTAAGGCTGACTTTTACTAATACTTTGTCGTAGAATCGCTATGCAGTAAGCTAAGTCAAATCAAATTTAAAATTCGTTCCTTGCACAATGTTGTTGGCGTAGATGTAGTGCGTACTATATATTTCAGTCACTTTCAACCTAGATTTACCTACGGAATTATCTTTTGGGGGAATTCACCCCATGCCTCTCAATTTTTTTTAATATAAAAACGAGCGCTGCGATGCATGATGGGAGTAAAACCTCGTGAATCTTGTCGTCCACTCTTTGCTGAAGTAAAACTTCTTTCGCTTGCCTGTCTATATATACTTGAAACTTGTATTTATGTACACGACAACAAATCAGATTTAAATACCCGTTCTTGTCCCACTTACCCGGTAAGCCTCCTTGAAGACAGTCCCTATTTTTTGGGAGTAAAGTTATATAATAAATATGATTAATTTAACAGCAAGACTTGAGTTATTCTTAATAGTCCTAAGACATTTGCCTGACAGAAGCAATAAGTTTGACCATAATTCAAAGACATTCACCAACATCAATTGAAATTAGAAAATGCCGTTCAGAAGACGGAAGCAAGATTGCAGATTGTTCAACAAGAATTTGGCATTCTTCTTTCACTTCCTCATCAATTTGAATGACCTTTAACATTTAACTTATTCATCCGTATGCGGAAATTACAACATTTCCAAATAAGTATTGCTTTAGATTATTCCTTGTCTGTTCTTTTGTAGATACTATGTGATTCGAACAGCGAAAACTTCTATTGGCAATATACCACTATTAGCAAGCTGGCCGATGAAAATTTGGAGGAAATGGTACTAGGAGGCTTGGAAGGTGATACTCCCGTGTACATCGGCAAAGTTTTTCATGAAGGCGTATGGAAGATCGGTAAAGTAATCCCGCCCAGCAGCCCGTTCAAAGGCTTAAAAACATGGTACAGCCACAACGGAACCCAATATAATGCCGATGACTTTGAGATAATGAAATATAAAAGAAAAGCAATTGCTCCGAGATGTTAAAAAAGGACTCTAATTAGGAAAAAAATAGGATAATGTTTTTATTTTTCTAGCCTTTCTACTGTTTAAAATTTGTTGGAAGAAGAGATATTTGGTATCGTAATAACCTAATTGCATTTAAAAAATGATGTGAAATATCCTGATAAATAACGTAACGATGAAATTGATTAAAATTTAAATGAATTTCTAAAAAACCAACCGCATCTAAACCATTTCAAAATTACGTTATTCAATTGAAGTGTATAAGTTTCTTTTACAAGCATTATTTAAAAAATTATAATGTTTTCCGAATTCCTGATTTAAATAAATATGAAGGCTTTGATTGTTGTATTCATTTGCTGTTCCACATATGAAACACATATTTCAGTAGGTTTTTTAGATGTATTTGGGTCCTTGAAGATGTTCTGTTTGTTGCATTTCAAGAAAGGTGAAATAAATTATTTGGTTTTCAAATTAATCTTTCGATAACAAGAAACGCGAGCAATTTTTATTTATTACAAACACTTTGTGATCATTTTTCTATGTTATATGAAATAAAAATTTTTATTCAAAAATAATTGTTATAAGCGAGACATGTCGCACTGTACTTGTTCTCAGGGAGCTGACTTAAGTACTCTTTCCCTGTGTTTTTTGTTGTTGTTTGAGTGTTTGGCTGACTTAGGGGAAGTACAGTACGAATCCAGCTTTCACAAAAGCACTATTATTTATATATCTGTTCTTACTTTGTTTTCTTGGGCTTGATTAAAACAGTTTTGTCTACATTTGATTTCTCCACCTTTGATTGCTAACAAAGCACTGGTAGAACAGTTTCCACGTGTTGAAATACGTAATAATGAAGTAGGAAGATTTTATTACTTTGAAGAAATTTTCTTTTGTAGTTAAGCGGAGCCCGACCTCACCACAATGATGTCCACGGCTTGTATTCAAATTTTGGCCGAAACTTATGTGTAATTATAAATTAGGCTTTGTGTTTATGATAGGAGTAGAAGACATGTAAAGAGTAAATCCATATCTAGATCCAAACGTTCTATATCCAGACGTACAGCTACCGGAAGTCCACGACATCGTTCCCGTTCTCGCCTGAAGTGCAGTCGCCGAGCGGATGCGAAAAAGAAGACGCGGTTCGCAACCTGGTAGAAACTAGCGAGAAACGTGATACCGTTAGTATGCGGAGTAAACCGTCCACCAGTCGTCGGTATTAAATGAAGCCCAGTTGCATACCGACTTTTGAACCTGGAATCGAAGATCTAGCGGCTGAAAAGTGGATAGAAAAAATTACCAATTAGCCCAACTCAGCGATTGGCACGAAAAAATGACAATATACGCAATGCAAAGCCGTATGCAGATTTTGGGCGAGACTGATGAGTAATTATAAACTGGGCTTTGTGTTTAAGTTAGGAGTGGAAGACATGTAAAAAGTAAATCCAGATCTAGATCCAAACGTTCTACATCCAGACGTACAGCTACCGGAAGTCCACGATATCGTTCCCGTTCTCGCCTGAAGTACAGTCGCCGAGCGGATGCGAAAAAGATAACCATCCTAGAAGACGCGGTTCGCGAAAACAACTAAAACACTAGCGAAAATGATCTTTAAACAATGTTCAGATAACTGAAGTTTGTAGCGTGGCCATAGCCATAAGCGAGAGATGTTGTGCTGTACTCTTTCCCAGCAAGCTGACTTAAATTGTTCTCAAATAGAGGGCAACTACTATGAGCAATTAGAGTGCACGGCAATACGGCAACTCCCTGACCCCTTTCATAGCCAACTTATAGAAATCTATAGAATCTATAGAAAGGAAACAAATACTAATAGAGGCAAAATGGCCGCGATTAGATTCTTAATCAATAGATTAGTTAAATTCCCTTTTAAGTAGAAGTATGTACAACAAAGAACTTAAATTCATAAAAAACGTAGCTATTTACAACGGTTACTCTTCTATAGATGTCGATCGCTTGGTTGAGAGAGTCCAACATACGCATTATGTAAGAAATTCCACGACCTTAATCCCGGGAAGAAACTAACGGTAAGAAATTCGTGAAACTCCCTTTTCACAGCATGTCAAAAGGTGTTAGTAAAGTTTTTAGGGATCAAGATATGAACGTATGTTTCAGTTCGCGCAATACACTTAAAAACCTTCTCGGTAATCCGAAAGATAAACTGAAAACCGAACAGTAACTGTTTATTTGTATTGGTCAAACGAAAAGAGCGATAGGTACTAGATTTAAGGAACACATCAGGTGTTACCGATTTGGAAAATTAGAATCGTCAAGTATAGCACAACACATAAGCGAGACCGGGCATAATATTAAATTAGAAAACTTGAAATTGTACGGTTGGAACACGGTTTACATAAAAAGCAACAAAAATTTGATGAATAGAGAGAACGTCACCGTTGTCGTACTCAGTTCTATTTGATTTATTGGGGTAAGGCTGCACATGTTTTATGTTTCCTACTACCTTTCAGTTTTTTATTTTCTTTTCATGTTAGTTTTAGGGTATGTAGGCGGTAGAAATAGGTATTTGTAAATAATATTTTTCTCGAAAGTCGGGCTAACAGTCATCTTAGATTTAGAGATCCCATGCATCCTCGAAACGACCGCCCCGGATTAATGAATTAATTAAACGTGTGGTGCGGAATGTGCCGATACTTTTGTGTTGTTTGTTTTCTTGGGTTTGATTAAAACAGTGTTGTTTAGGTCAATATAAACAGCAATTTACAGCTTGGATAATTATGTTCAATTTTTCGAGATTTAGGGCTGGTAGCAGGAGAAACGTAATATAACACTTGGGGCATAAATAATTATACAATAAATTATATCTCGTATAGGCAACTTAAAATGCTCAAGCGTAGTATATTGGGTTGCAGATCATTTCTACTTGTGTAAGTTATTCACAATTAAATGCACAATAATTGGAATATATTCCACAAAAAATGATTAACAATAAAAATATCCATCTTCTAAACGTTGTTTTTTTTTAAATAATTGTGTTACATATCACATAGGCAATACTGTATACACGAATGGTGTAAACTATATTGCATACCTTTGTTAACGAGCTTTTTTTTATATTTTATTTAAGGCTTCTTTATTCTCGCCATATTTGCGTTGTTCTCAAATGAAACTTTATGCTGTGCTTTTATTTCTTATATTAATATTTTACGTTAAAATCGGCAAAAAGGATTAAATATTAAGATTATCATCTTCGCGTATTCTCGTTCGTTTCGTAGATCTTCGTCGGTTGTTTACGCATCTATTTCAAATTCAAATCCATGAAATTGGGATTTTAATTTTATTTCACGTGTGTCCGATCTATTTTTAGCCGATCAAACCTCCGTATTGAAATTATTTATGTAAAAATATCGCTCCTGTGTATTGAGCGAGAAAAACAACGCATACGACGCGACGGCCTAAAAACAACTATAATATAGGCATAAGACATAACCTACGTGAAGCGTAAATTTTATAAAAAAAATTCCAGTGTGCCGTCCGTTTTCTATTATTAACCGAGATATGTATGTATTGCGTTGTATAATTTCCATTTAATTTAATTATGAGGTACATAATTATATACATATATAATGTATGTATACTTCGGTAGTTTATAGGGTGGCGTATTTTTAGACGTACGTGACGTCAAAAAATTATAAATAAATTGAAAATTAGAGCAGACAAACGCACATTGCACGAGATATTTTAATATTTGTATTTTTTATTTTATTTTTTACACTTTAGTTGTATGGCAAAAGCGTAGCGCATTACATTTATACGCACGCACGCACACTAGATCTCGGTGTTTGTTGTTCTTTTTTCGCTCCTCTTTCGTTCACAATATTCTTTCCTCCCCCTTCGTTTTTATGTTAATATATTCCTTAAGCTACCGCCCTTTTAAAGGTTTTGTTTACATCGGTACGAGACTAAAAGTACAGTCTTACCCAATAGGTTCGTTTTTTTTGTTATAATTCTTTCGTTGCATTTAATATTGGAATATAACAACGCGTCGTCAGATCGATTGGTTCTGCGAGAAGAAGTCGCGACTCTTTTAAAAAGTGACGTAAATACGTAGAGCCCGTATCGAATTAATATTTTATTGCATTTAATAACATCGCAGACGTACACTCACACAAAGAAATCCTTAACCGGCATTTTGCAAATGGCGCTCGCCGCATACTATATATATAAATATTATATTTAGATGTGGTTTTGTGTTCATCTTCTTCTTCGTCGCGGCCGTGTGTAACCTCTGTGCGCGGGATTTTTCCGCGGTACCATCGCATTAATCGACCACGGACGAGCCTGCGCCCCCAAAAAGGTGAGTTTCTGCAAAAAACGCACCGAAAAAATCCATCTTCAGCGATGCCCTAACGTTCACGTAAACAGAGGAGGTCGTGAAAAAACATCCCCTGCCTGCCATGATTCGGGTGATATTAGCGTCGGTGCGCGTCAAGCAGCGACATACGTGCGCATTCTTACATGCGTCTGGCGCACGTTCTTAAATCGGACTTACCTCGTACACTTACGTCTTAGATAAGTGCCGCGAAGCAATATAATTATTTAACCAACATTTTGCATTAAAAACTTTAGTATTGATTTCTTCGCTTAATTTTAACTAGTGTATGCTGTGTTTGAGTGCGTTTGAAGTGAACAGGAGGTAAATGAAACCGGACACGTAAATATATGTTGTTATTACCTCATATGAATATATAAATATTGTATTTATTCAACATTTTTTCAATGGGAATATTTTAAGGGGTTAAGCAATATGGCGAGGCGTCCTTTTTATTAATAATACCTTTTTAAACATTTCAGCCGGACGTAACACCTTTATTAATGCACTTTTAATTCATAACTGCACAATTTTATGCTTTATATATTCGTAGATTCCAATTTAATTCTTATTGTATTGCTCTTATTTATACCGAGTGTTTGTAAGATTTTTAACAGTCGGGTTTCTATTGATGCGATGATTTACTGCTTAATATCCACGAAGTTCAATAACTACGCCTAAATTGAGTTCTAGCGAAATAAGACAAAAAAAACGTGCGTATTCTTCGAGATAGGTTAAGTTTAGTTAGGTTATGTATTGAAATACCTTTTTTGACTTTTAACCGGTACGTACCTACTATACCAATCGTGTAGTTTATTTCTATCTACCTCGTTTGCAATACATCTAAAAAGGATGGATTTATATAAATTTATTTAAAAATAAAACTCGTTATTCCATTGTCCACAGTATGGCCGTTTATTTAACATTTTCCTTTTCTTTTGCAGATTTTTATATATATATTCTTCGACATAGAAAAAATCATCTATTTTATAGAGACCATTTTATCAAAACAAAGAGAACAAAATCAATCGTAACTACTTAGGACAATATACTAGTATCTAAAAAATATACAAGATAATTACCCACGGTACATAGACATATGTACATGTTTGCGATAATAATAATACTAGCTGTAGATATAGTAACATAATAATCACATAAGCATAAACGACAGCCGAGCAAATATTATATACTGGAACAAATCAAAACACCCGAAAATGGTGACACCGCCACAGCAGTTTTGCGTCCGATGGAATAGTTACCAGTCCAATCTGCAGAATGCCTTTCCCAAACTGTTGATATCCGAGCATTTCGTCGATGTGACGCTGGCTTGCGAGAATGAAATGTTAAAATGTCACAAGGTCGTCTTAAGTGCATGTTCGACGTACTTTGAAAAGTTATTACTGGATAATCCATGTCAGCATCCGATTATTTTCATGAAAGATATGAGGTATGTATTGCAATTTCTATTGAAGTATATCTGACGTATTTCGTTGAAAATTTTTATACTTACAAGTATCGCTCTAGACAATGTGTCTAGATAAAAAGGAATAAAATGTAGAGATCTACATTTCTTCTATTTCTTTTATAAATCTTTATAATGAACACTATTTCGTTTAAATTGGTGATCAACAAATCTAACAGATGTGTTTTCAGCTCTCGTGTAAAAGTGTAAAGTAAAATGAGAAACTTGAAAATATCAATGGTGAAGTCCATTTTTATGTTTGCTTGATGCTTTTTTAACAATTTTATTTTATATTTCTAATCATACAAAATACTAAAAGCTGCTAGAGTTTTGTTGAACAGAGGTGTTCCAATCTCCACTGGAGATTTTTTTACGTGCTAAACTATTGATTTCGTTGCCTTATCTGAGAAGAAGGCATACTTCGATTTTCATCAGTAATTAAAAATAGTCCCAGTCGGAATTTGAACCCTCGTCGTTCGAATCGAAAAGCAAGTACTCTAAGCTAGCGCGGCGCTTGTAGTAAGTTGAGGTAATTTGGGCGATCTTGGCCCATCGTGTTCCTACAATCATTTTTTATGCGTTTTAAAGTAAGAAAAGAACATTCTCGCATGCAGTTAGTAATCATCAAAGATAAGTAAATACATTCCTGTATTTGAGAAACACGATTCTAATGAATTTTCCATTATAGTCTATACAATTGCAGTTCCAGCACGGCAATAAGTAGCTCCACTGAACTGCAGCGGTTGGTCGCCTACGCTTTTTTCCAAATCGTGTTGGTTAGCACTGACGATAATTGGAGTTGTTTTCAAGATCTTTTCTGCTGTAAGAGATTTTGATTATCGAAGTATTCCAAATACACAGATCACTTGATGGTGCACTTCCATCCGTTTAGCTAAAGCAGACTTCAAAATGTTGTCTAGCTGTTTGATTTCCTACAACTTCATTGAGTGTAGTAGAGCTGCTTAATTGGTCGTAGTTAGTTCTCTTGCGCTGTCCTGAAGTCCGTTGCTGATATTCTTCACGGCCGGTCAAGAATTTGGTTTTTGTCTAATATATGATTATCATAGAGGACGTATCCCGCATTAAGGTCTTAATTAGTTGACCTGCAACAAAGCGCTAGTCACTCGCAAGCGTTCTAGTATTCCGTCCACGTAGTACACGTCATTATTCTCGTTTTCAACTTAGTCATTTTCGAAACTAATCCGTAAGCCTACCAGCCTACCTCTTCCTTCTGATCACCCGATCGGCCCCGAGTGTGAAGAGTGTCTCATGTTGGCGCTGGTTACCGTTCGGGTTGCTAGGTATTCTTTTTTTTTATGGCTAATGTAAGTGGCTAATGCCACAGCACCAAGGCCAATAACAATCTACCTTTCGATCCATGTCATTAGAGATGGTTTCGAAAACTTGCTTGGTAGTGGTAAAACCACACCAAAGTGTCTTTGCTACTTCGGCTTGGGGAAACTACCTAGTGTTCGATAACCTTCGATAACAAGCATCTTTTGGTGCTTCAATCCCGGGGCTCCACAATGCGCGAGGGCCGTAGCAACGTGGAGCTGTCCTCATTCCTATCATTGGAAGATAGATCGTGAACTTACGTGGCATATTACAGTCTGTAATATGGAATTTTCGAAGAAAGGAAATTTTAGTTAAAGAAAAAATTTTGGCAACAAAAATATGTTACTAAAGTCGAGGAAGTTAATTGCGATGGAAAAAGAATAATATTTATAAAGTGATGTCAATTGTCAATTTGTCAGCCTCTGTTGCATTTTAGGTTTCAAGAGATGCAATCGCTGGTCGATTTCATGTACAAGGGCGAAGTAAACGTAACGCAAGACGATCTTCCTTCATTATTGAAATCGGCAGAAGCGTTGCAAATTAGAGGGTTATGCGGTTCCGAGCAGCTGCTCAACCAGCAGAACTTCCCCGGATTGAAGATGTCGACAAAACAATCGAACGGAAGCGTACCGGACAAAGCACCCACGCCGTTGACGGCGCAAAAGGCGATCGACCAACAGTTGCAACAACAATTCCAACAACTACAGCAACACCAGCAGTCGCAGCAAAGCTCCAAGATTAACATTAAAAAAGAAGACAAGACTGAACAACTTTCCGAAACCGGACTGAATCCATCATCTTCGGAATGCGATTCTAACGATTTACCGCAGAAAGGTAAGGAAGTTGATAATATAGTCAGGATGTGCTATTTTTGCGTTATTGGTATGTTTTAGATGAACATGAACACGTGAAAGAAGAATTAGAAGACGATTCCTATTTTGAGGGTGAATCGGAACTGATGGACACTTTCTTAGAGGAAGATACTTCTCTAAATAGTGGGGATATTGACGACAAGACTCCAGATTTTGCAATAGCCAATGTTTCATGCCAATATGACGGAAGTCCTGGTGAGTATTTTTTTTTTGTAATTTTTTGAATGCATTATATAAAGTGAACAATATACTATACTATAGCTTGTCCCAAATACAGGAAGAGTAACGGATACAATGGTTTGCACGCATAGAATTTAATGACATGGTAATCCCGAGAAAAAGAATACAAGATGGCGGTTAATTTAGATTCGGCCTTCTCTGACCTCAATATATATTTGTTGATGTTTTACAAAAGTTACTTTTTTATTTTTAATAAGACATTTACTTTTACAAGATTAATCAATAGTACTAACTTAAGGTTTCTTACTTTAGATCAAGTGAGACTATTTTTTAACTGTCGCAAAACATGTAACGAGACTATGAAGTTTTATTGTGAAAATCATGTAATCGTAATGTTGAGAGTACATAATACGAGGATGTTATAGTAAATACCTATGTCAAGCAAGACAACGACCGCTTTTTTTTTTTTTTTTTTTTTTTTTTTTTTTTTCAAGATGAGGCACCAATTCGTACTGTAACTGGACTATCATCCTCGTATATTAAGACGGGAATAAAAGTGGAAAATGCATAACCTTATTCTCTATTCACTCCACGATAAAGAGTCACTTGTCTCTATCTGTAATATTATTAATAAATGATTCAATTTTTATGTCGGAAGTACTGCAGTGTTGGTAGGGCGGGCGCCACCAAGATCTTGCATCTAAGCACGCCTTGGCGATGCAAATAATTGAATGGGTGATCGTCCACTTGAATGCATGCGCAACTAGGAGAGCACTGTGGAGCACATCGGACCGACAGAGAGGGTAGCGTATCGGGCCTACATATACCTTCACCACCACTTACCTTTACTTTTTTTAAAGGTTCAATCAAATCTTTTATTAATTCATTTATAACATACACATTTATAACTATAACTCACTTTCCAATTTGGGACAAGCTGTAGTGTTGAAAAGGTATTTTGTGGAAATGTCATCAATATAGAGGTATTTAAAGGCAAACCTCAGAAAATGTTTGGCGAATAATTTAGCAGTACTATGACAGTTCCTTCCAGATTCTCCTTACACTCCTAAATCGTATAGGTTTATGTAACTTGCAATACAAAAACTAATTCTTCACAGAGTAAACCCAAAATGAGAAGTACGCCATATGCGCATAAGTGAGATTTTCATTGGGCGAGTCTATTGCGCGGCAAATCAAAATTAGAGGTGGAACGATATCAAACGTGACTGCAATGGCGTGCCAAGCTGTGAACAGGTTAGAAGCGTTTATATTATAATTATATATTACACAATATCATCACAAAACTAGCTCTATTTTTACTCTTTATTTGTTTAATACGTCACTAACAAGTCCTGTTCACCCAGCTGGTAATGGCTAATATTGTACTCTTCAGTTTGGGTTTGTTCTTATAGAATTTTCCATATTTTTTCTACAGATTATTAGATACAACGCAAATGTTTCTAGATTAGCTCGCCAAGAGATTTAAGTATTAACTTAAGCATTATTTGTATGTGCTCCATTCTCAGTTTCCAAAAATGACCATATTACTTCCTTGTATCCTTAGTTTACAGTGAGGGAGCTTGAATTCTTTTCAGGACGTGTTTACCCCACATACCGTTCCGTATTTTTTTTTTTTTTTTTTACACACATGTTTGCTTTATGTAACTTTCGAGAGATAATTAATAATAATTTTTCTAGAATGAAGTTGCTACGGAGAGAAAAGCATTTTTATTCAATAAAGATAGCGAAGACTGTGGCCTAGTACGGCAAATAACACAGATAGGGATAGAATAGGCATGTTAGATTTAGAGTTTTCTCACATCATTCAGTCTACGGTTGAAAATGAGTATCAGCGCATCCTTGAAACGGCTGTCCGGGATTAATTACACTTACGTGGCGCGGAGAAGGGTAAGGGTTAGGTGTTTTCTGTCAATTACCCTGAAAGGACTATACCTTGTTCGGAATTTAAATTTAATCAATTCAAAGCAGACGGTTGTGGTCTAAGCTCTCACGAAAAAGTAAATAAAACCAAGCACGTTTTAACGGAACCGTACCAGATTCTACTTAAAAGCTAAGCTTAAAAAGTTGTACGTAGCTTAAGTAGTTGTACGTTAGAAAGTTTAATTCTTCATTTTAAAAGTAGCAGATTTGCAAAATAGTTTTTTTATTTACTTGAATAGACGTAATATCTCCGAAAACCTAGGTTTTACTAGGTTAGTGGTTTTGCACACGTTGAATCGTAAACGTATAACTTGTTACCTACTATGTCACTAATGCACAATTATCTTTTTACAGATAATTGCTATTCATAGCAAACATGTATGTGAACTAGAAAAACAACCCGATATAAGGATCCTTGTTAATTAGTTAATAATAATTTAATAATGATAAATTGATTTTATTATTCACATCATAAAAATGGAAAAACAAATACCTTATTTCATACGTGAGCACCTTTTAGCTCAATTTTTTTTCGCATCACCTTGGCGAAGTCAGAAACGTGAAAAAGTTGTGACGTAAGTTAACGAAAACAAAGCCTTGTAGAACGTAGCGCCACCATTATAAAATCGCGTAGACGCAAACTATGAAATTTTGCTTCAACTATTTCCCAAATTTATAATGATTTTGAACACCCTAAAACAGTTATATAACGTAAAATTAGCGTTCAGTATCTATGACTTAAATGGCATATAACCCACAACAAATACTCAGTTGTTGCCGATCGAATGACGTCATTCGGCCGCTAGCGTTTTTAAACAAACTTAAACTTTATACAGGTGAAACTTAGCAAGCTTTAATATTATACATAAGGTTATATCAGAAAAAAAATCTTCCCTTCGATCACTTCTAGTCGCGCGAGCCCATTTATAAAACTAAATAGCAGACTTTTGTTTCTTGGCGCAACCGAAAACATTGGATGGTTGCAACTCGCATCGTGCGAGGGAAGTCTTGCGACGTTGCACCACAGACGTAATCCTGCTAGAAGTACCGTACGATACGGAGAGTTAATCATTCCAACATGACTGAACCGTATGTACAATCGTTCTTCTGGAAATGTCTTTCGAAAGAACAAAGCGTTGTACTATCTATCGTTAAACACGTAAATTTTTTATTATCCATTTAGAAACAACAGTCAAAAATTTGAAAATATATATTGCGTTAATGAAAATCTGAGGTTTACTTGGAATTACCGACGTAATTAATTACTTAAAAATACCTGGTCCAAATAAGGAATCGAAGCTGACACCTCTCGCTTGTAGGATGGGTGCGTTGACAACTACGCCACGGGGATCTTGATGTCAGGAACGTTCATTGTTTAATATATAGATATTGTTTATCTGTAAACATATCATCGTATTTCGACAGATATTTTTTTTTGGTTGATATATTTCGGCTTCCGTCGGTGAATTGTGAAAATGTCAAATTTCGTTGTTTTTTCCGACGCAATTAAATGCTTGAAAAAGTTTCGTCTCGGTATGAATTCGAACCTACCACCTCCCGCTTGCCGGACGGGCGTGCCACACAATGTCGGCCATGATGAGGATTGTTTAGTTATAGTGTTTTAAAGCAACAGAATCGTCGTGTGAAAAATAATAATGATATACCATGGCAATAATCGATTGGATCGGCTATCTACAATATTATACGGGCAATTGCTTCGTCCTTAATCAAATCAAACAAAAAAAAGAACATTAGCGGCAATAAACTATGATTTCCAGCTTTAATAAACAAGAAACTCCCTTCGTTCCAAATAAATAACTTAATAGATAAAAGAATTAAGGATGCCTTCTTTCACGATGATTTACTCTATGACAGTCTCGAAGTGGAGCATTTCGAACCAGTTAATATATTCGTAGATTGAGTTCGATTGTACATGATGCTCATTATTATTCCTTAAATTTATTCTTAATTAATCAACTCCTTAATATAGAGATAATCCTGATGAAATTATTTTTAGGCGCAGCAAATCGCCGCATACGCAGATCGGACGAAGAACTAAGACGGGCCGCAGAATGCATAACGCGAGGACAAACCTTCCAAACGGTCAGCGATCAATTCAACATCCCGATCTCAACAATCCGCTTCTACATGGCGCGAAAAGGCATCCTTCCAAGGCGCAAGCGCGGCAGAGCGTGCGCGGGTCCGACGGCAGGGATACCAATCACGCCCGCCTTCACATCAGGCAACACCAGCCCTATAGGACCGCCCTACCACATCGTCCACTACAAACTACCCGCCTTGGGCGTCTCGAAACTGAAGTAAGAAAGACGCCATGCCCACACCCGGTCGCCACGCCTACTCGGTTACCACGCCCTCCCCGATCACATACTTATTGTAAGTCCTCTGCCCCGTCATCGTCCCGAATCAAGATGATCTTAAATGAAAGAAAAGGAAAAAAGTATTATATTTAGTAAGGAATCCCGGCGATAATAAGTTAAATATTGAAAAACTGCAGATCTCTCGAATTTTCGTTCCGTTTGCTTTTTCTTTTGTTTTCTTTTTAATTCGCAGCGATATATTCGCTCTCTATTTAATAAATCCGTTAATATCCTCTCCCCTCCACATATCAGCCTCTTCGTAGCAGCTCTTCATTTCGACGCTAGGTTTTTTTTGCGCGATTTTTTTTTACATCATCTATTCTCTCTTAATTATTTAAGCAATGCAATATCGATCTTAGTAGGTAACATAGTAATTTTTAGTGTGTTATGTAGTGTCAACAATTCATCTATTTATTTATCATTGTACTAATGGATTGATTTTAATTTAGCAACACTTCTTTTGCAACATTTTCGGTACAAAGCTCGTCATGATGCTATACAGCGTAATTTTGAACAATACTATTTTGATTTACAAGCTTTTATCTAGAGAGGTTTGTGTTTCAGCCAAATCTGGTAAATAATAGGATAATTTGATATAATTCTAAAATAATGGTTTGATATTAAGAAATTCTGTAGCTCCCTCTGTTAATTTTTATTTCAATTTTTGGGCAATCATGTAAACTGACAATGACTAAAATAGAGGCAAAAATGGCAACCAGTCAAAGTCTAAAAACTATTCTAATTGATTTTCAGTTTGTAACAAAATATACTTTTTATATTAAAAATTAATTGCTACTATGCAGTATGCAACAAAGAACCTTTGAAACAAAATATATTTTCTTTTAATCTAAGAGGTGTATATCTCACCGATTTTTAAAAACAATCCTAACGAATCCTAACGGACAATTAATGCATTTTAAGTAATTAATTCGGTTCAATATTTCCGTTTTTTTAACAACATTCATATGTAAGGCAAAATAGGCATTAACAATATTAATTAATAATTTTTGAAACTACACATGTATAAAGTTTAAGTTGAAACAATATTAATAATGTAAAATAATAACCGTTAAAAGTATATAATGAAAATCGTACAATACTCAATAAGCCCGTTTGCTCTACGCGTCAATTAAAACGGCAATTGCGTATATGTTGTAGGTTTAGCCAAATAAACAAAGTTTGTAATAAATGCAACAACAATTAATTACACTGTTTTCTTGGTTTCCGGATTCGTACCACGTCGTTGTCGTAACTTTTATTGGTGGTGCTACTACTGCACACTGATTGACTGTAAGTTAACTCTGAAAATGATCCATTGGAGTATTACGAAACGTTGGCAGAAGTATGACAATGACGCGGTTCTTAGAAAATCGTTTAATTAACGGTCGCTAAAGCCTGTGTATCAAAACAACCTACCTAACTACTTCATTTTTATTTAAATTAGATAAATTAAGATAAATTTTTAAGTATTTATGATGATTGGTAACGGATATACTGTCCAATATTTCACGATTTCCTTGTTTAAAGTAAGTAGACAACAGAACAATAATTCGGAGATGGGTAAAGCTGTGGGCCAGAGTGCTTTAAGATAACAAGTATCAAGTATCAGCTATAATGTATAACGTACTCATTGATTTACACTATTTCAACCCCTCAAAGTACTGCTAAATGTGCTTCAAACGCTCCGCAAAATGTTTCAAGCACTTTGATATCTGCAATATCTTAAAAAGAAAGAAACACTAAAAACGTGATTCCAGTTATTTACAAGTAATCTAATTACTTGAAAAGTTCATTAAAGCCTCAAGTCCCTTAACAAAGTATTTTAGATATCAAGTACTAAATACATTTTTTTTAAGTAATTGAAGCACAGTTGCTCTATTTTTCTTAATATCATTTTTATTATTTTGTTTTATTTATTTTTTTACTCATTTACAATTCTATTTCTTTTATATTAATTAAAAAAATTTAAATAATTTTAGACATTAACATCGTCATTGGTAAGCAATGAATATTAGTGAATATTTTTTCCATTTAAGGATGCGATATAGTTTATCTGGTAGGGCACAACTTATAAACAGCAGATTATGAAGTGGAGATGTGTAGTTTTGTCTCTTACCTTAAAAAACTGATTGATAACTATATCATATCGTTATATAATAATTAGCTGAGTACTGTAGGACTGCGCAATGAAGCAGGCGTAGATTTTTTATGATAATGTTACATATAGTTTTGTAGGAGCGATTAAACATCAAATGCCACTCCATTGTTTTCCACTGCGCATGCACAAAGTTTGGTGGGTATTCCTACCAACTTTAACTTAAAAATTAATATCTTATATTTAAGACTTTAATTGTAATCCATTACACAGGCTGGTTAAAAAATAATGGTAACTAGAGCGCCCACTCAGTGTAAGGTAATGAAACAGGCCGAGCGGACCTTTATATAAGACGAACCTATAATTATAAATATTTTAAATTTAATTAAACCATAATATCTGTCCGGTACTGTTTTCCATTCTGCATATTAAATGCTACTAATTCACCTTTTTTGTTGCTATTTTTTTTATTACTTATCATTTCAACTTATTTTTAAAATAACCTTTAAAAGAGAGTTAAAAAGGCGGCGCATACAAGTAACTTAACGACGAATGCTGAATTTCGAATTAGATTAAAATCTGCGTTAACCCTTTTCACATGCTGATATTTATCCAGCGTGTGCTCATGCACAAACGGAATATAGTTTGCAATTTTACCATTTTATAGATATATCATAAAAATATTGCAGCATACACAAAACCATTGTCGAACATATGCATCAAGAGCAGTCTTTAATAGCTGTACAAGATGATTCCATAACTGCAGGATTTTTAAAAGAGACAACTATTGATAATTTATGCCAAACATTTCATTTTAAACTGAAGCAACCAATTATAATACGTGATTTATTTATTGCTTGGCTACTTTTGTTCCAATCGCTGATAGCCTAATAATATGTTAACACTTCAAAGAAAAAGTTGCAAAAGAACGTTGCCATTTACTTTTAGATTACTCTGTATACATTCTAAGTGTTAACTGTGTAAGTGTGTCATCATGAACTTCTGTGTATCCACCTCCTCTCTACTTTACAGCCTCCCCATCCATTCGCAATTACCCCAATTGTACTGAACCGATGGTTTTTATTGGGTCGTAGTCCACTGCTCCAGCATTCGTTTGTTTTTCTAGCATTTTCATTCTAGAAACCGCACACAACCTCAGATTACAATATTTACATGGTAGTGATGAAAAAATGGAATCCGTATAAAAATATGGAAAAAAGACGTAGCTCTATATTATTAATAATTATTATTACAGTATAGGGAAGAAAATATTAATGAAAAAAAAAAGTAGTATAAATCCACTCTGTCTCGTTAGTTCTTTTGCCAAGCAAAAGCTACATCTTGTTCATTTCTAACCTATTTATTTCACTTTATTTATTATTCGTATGGTTTATTCGCCGTTTTTTTTTATCTGACTGACACCTTTATTTTAAATAATAAGAATGTTTTTTGTGTTCGTCTGAGTTGTACTTAAAACCAAAGAAAGTATTTTTTTTGTACGTCGTTTGTAAGTTTTATATTTTTTTTTTAATTTTTTTATTACGATCCCAGTATTCCAATTAATAGTTTCAGAGTGGACGAAACCTTGTTTCTCTTTTGTTTTTAAATCTAGTATACCGGAGACACCAGACTTAGGTGCCAGACTTGCAATGTTAAATAATAATAAAAAATAAATAAATAAAAAAAAAACAATGTTGTACATGAACAATCGTATAAATGATAAGTATATTAATAGAAGCATATGCATATACATGAAAAAAAAGTATATATTTATTGTATAAGTCGTATGAATTTAAGTGGTTTTGATCCATTATTTTGCCCGAGTACAGAAGGTCTTTGTTTGGAAATTGCTTGGTTGATTTCTTGATGTTACGATTAATAATCAAAACATAAAGTGGAAATATATCTTTCGATTGTGATCTATTAAATAAATAAAATAAAAGATATAAGACGGGAATTAAAACGTCAAGACAATATCACCAAATTATGGTATTTTAACTTTTTTTTTCGAGGTTGCCGTATTTATGTTCGTACAGTGAATTCTATATTTAATTCATTTATAACTTGGAAGCTATAAACACAAATAAAAACTGACTAGAAGCAGTAAAAAAAAGAAATGTGATTTTTAAGTATTTTCCAAAACATCCGTGACGTCATAATATTTATCTGCAGGATTCTGAAATACTGTGCTGTCACTAGGCCGTCAGTTTGGATTAAAACATCAAATAAAATATTCATGTTGTTGCCATTTGGACGAAGAAATAAAGAAAAACGGAGTTGAGCTAACAAGCTATGTTGCATTCATTACATATAAGATCGCTTTATTAATGTAACGATCTCTCATAGAACTAAAATGAAAATTAAACTTTGTTAAGTGCGTTACCTTCTATCTGTTAACAGCTAAACTGATATATCTATTTACGTTTTTGCTTTAAGATCTCTACTTTAAAACTTTTTTTATGAATTTCATCAAATTGAATGAACCTACGTTTGATAAATTAGCTCTACCAGAAATTCCTTCTTACAACAATAGATTAATACTAAGATTGAAGTATATTCAGATGTATATAACTCAAATTGATCTAAACATGAGGCGAATCCGATGTAAATAAATATCGTGACGTCATAACATGTACAATAGCGTTTTATCGGGTATATCCGAAGGTGGCCATTTTATGATAGTATTTGATTTCAGGAATATATTTTTCATACGCGTGTACTGTACACGCCACGAGAGATGGGGAGCGAAGCCATTGTAATTATTTTCGCATAAAGTTTCAAGACACCGTAGGCGGCGCAGACTAATATACAATTAATGAGAAATTTCTAAAAATGTTTCCATCTTAAAATCTATCCATTTTTTTTTGTTTTTAACGGTAATTCTGATCAACTTGATAGTACTGAAATCGGGGTTATATGGTGGAAGTCTCAAAACTGTGGATTTACACGATACTTCGTTCTACTACCAAAAGAAATTCTTTCTAGCGTTAACCAGTCAATTACTTTGTCTTTTTTGCTATTACTTGTTGGGACATGTTTTTTGTGTGTATTATGGTAGGACGCATTATCAACCGCGACAACGGATTGTCTGGGTAAATTTAATATAAGCTTCTCTTGTTGCCATTTGCTACAATTTTTAGCAATCACGCCGGTTTTTACATCGCATTTGCAGATCAGTAGAGCGTTGCGCTGTTATTAGACAGAGTCCTTTAGAACTATCCTTAAAAAGGATCTTTTGTACTTTCATCACTTCACATCTTGGAAGATGTATGAGTTCTTCTTGCATCTTCTGGCGTAAAGCCGCCTCTTCTTATTAGAACTTTTAAATATTTTTTAATCGGAATTTCGTTCTTTTACATTTCTTTCTATTACTCACGCCGACACACGCGATTACAACGCCGGCACAGTTGCTTCACAAACTGATTGTTCTATCTCACTTTTGTCATTGAACTGCTTTCATGTTTACAAAAATAATAATGGTATGCGTTAAAAGCGACTTTTCGCTTTTAAGCGTGCACCACCTTTTGATCCCCTAACAAGGACATTTTGAGCCACCACCAATAAGTACACTGAAAGTAAAAGGGTTGTGTACGTTTCCTAAAGCAGCGACTGCGGCACATCCCCACCGCTAGTCATCTTTCGTGGTGTTTGATGCTGAAATATTTAAGAATTTGGCTTGCTTAACACTGTAAATAAAAAAAAAAACAGTGATCTTGGGATTTTCTCCGAATCTTTGGGTCTGATATTGAAATAACGGAGATTTTATCTTGCTGTGGAATCATTTTCCGGTTTCCATCGTATAATTATCGTCTAGAACAGTTTTCAAGATATACGGGTCCTGATTATTTATTATATTATTATACAGATAGCTGGGCATAGAACATCCGCATCTGTATAACTTGAGAGCTATGGAACCGGAGAATGTTTCAGCGTCAAAAAAGATGCTGCTTTGAAAGAAAATAGCTTATGTTACTTACAATATGTGATTAAAAATATCTTCTGGAGGCCAGAAACTGGAGTCCTTCAACCAGTTAAAATGTTATTTAATATATAGTAATAAATGTTATCTTCCTTAGGTTTAATTTATTTATTAAAAGGAAACTAAATGAACATTTTTGTGTAATAAGCTATAAGAACAAATGAATGCTTCTCATCTTCAAATACTTATTGCAACTACTTGACAAACCATGTACAGCCACAAAATGCTCTTCATTAAAATATAAATATAAATATTTGAAGCTAACATCCAGTATTAAAAACAGAGCCTTATTTTCAATTATAACCAACAGGCAAAGTTGTATCTGTACAATCAGAATAAAATAAAAATTATTTTATGGCAATTGCTGCTAAAATTTTATTGTATCGAAATGATTGATTTATCAAGTAGATATTGTCCGAATAACAAAACAATTTACAAACAACACCTTCTGTACCATTATACTCAGAACTAGAATCAAGGGAAACCGACAAATATTAGAATCATAAAATTGATATTACTCCCAATTCTGCTTGTTCGTTACGGCGAAAGGGACTTGGGAGACATTCTGTAGTAAGATACAGATGAAAAAGGGTCAAAAATAAATCTAAATAATAAATAAATAAAGAAAAAAAGTGGTGAACATCATCTGTTAGTTCGTAGTCGTATTAAGGTATAACCTTCATTTGTCCTTAGTTGAGTAATGCCGTAATGATGATGTTTTATGCATTATTCTTTTGTCTCTTATATTCTACGGTTGTTTTTAATTTTTTTTGTATAAATTTGGATGTTTTATGAGGGGTGTTCAAATTTGAATTCTGTTTTGATAAAAATCTTTTCTTTAAAAAAGTTCCGTTTCTCATACAACTTTTCTCTCAGAATTGCACGATGCATCTTAGTTTGTTATTCTTACCTGCGGCTTACAGAAGAACACTTTTTAATCCTAATTAATTCGTGATTAACTAATCAGAATTAAAGTAACATTTGGGGCGATCGCCATCATAAAAATATGTCAGCGTGTGTTGACAGCTATATTTAAATGAACATCTGTTCTATTTCTTGTTAAATTTGTACAAACGACGGTTATTTCCCAGGTATTTGGTTTTAATCACGAATTAATTTAATTGATGATTAATCGTGTTTAGTGAGGTCACAAAATTAAATTAATCGGAGATTATCGTGCTAATTCGTGATTAAACATTTAATTCACGTTCTGTAAATCGAGGGTTGGATTTCAAAACTTAATGGAGCAATAAAATCATACTTTTTTTTTGCAGAAGATCAAAATGGTACAAGCATAAAAACGATTGAATTTGTTATTTCTGAAGTATTTAATTAAAAATATTTCGGAAATACAATTTTCGTAACCGCAATAATAACGAAGTGAGTGGTAGTGAGAAGTTAACTTGGACGCAGTGTATGTCTTTCTTTCTAATTATTTCTATTTCTAATTAGCCGTTCTTTTTTAAATCAATTGTTTTTATTCAGGTTTTTTTTTTTTAGATGATTCAAACACTTCAAAAGGTGATTAGAATCAAATTTGTTCGTCTTACTTGAAGTGAATTACAAAGATCTCAGATGAGTCGCTTTTAATCGAAGGAAAAGATATCTCTGGAAATAAATTTGAATTCCCCTTTAAATTTTTAATTATGGTCTTCTCTATTTCTCTCTTAAAATTAGTTTTATTAACTTATCTGTAAGTTAAGAGTCTGTTAATACTATATTGTATTGTGGTCTTTCTTTTCATCGTTTATTTTTATTTTATTTTTTTTCGAAAAATTTCATCAAAGAAAAATACAAGAGCCAGTATATATTCTTCTAGATAAAAAAAAAAGTATATAATATTACAAAATGAACAATATTTATCCAGTTTTTAATATAATTTCCGATTACGATTGTTCTTTTATTTTTCATCATGAAGAAGCAGCTATCTCTCTTAATTATCACGTTCCTTTACTATTGTGTTCTTTTTATATCTTTTTTTTTATTCTTTATTTATTATTACTAATTATTTTGTGTAGAATTATAATGATAATGATCACATGATACGTTTGACTGTCGTTTTACTTAAGATATGTTTTAGATCTGTTTTTTTAATGTCAGTTTTTTTTCGCCTTTTTTTTGTTTTACGATTTCTTTTACAATGTAACTGTAAAATATATATTATTATGTGTAAAGTGCCATTCTATAATATATTTTTCTAGTACATAGAACGCTTACGTCTCGTGACTTAGACATTGTATACAGTATTCAGTCGTAAATATACAAATATTATATATAAAACCAATTAATTTCTTTTTTTATTTATTGCCCTTCAAAGTGTCTGTACAGCTAGCCAATAACAAAAAAAATTATAATGCGAATCTTTCAATTTATTTAAATTCTAAAATTGAACACCCCGTAGTGGTTTTTTGTAATTTGGCTTTGCGTGCAGTATGCGGTCTTGCGATGTCCTGTTGAAATGACGGTCGCTTATGCAACTTTCTTTATCTTTATAAAAGGCTTACTGCAGTTGACCAGATAAAAGATTAGAATAGTATTATATGTTAATGGTTGAACCTCTCGCTGGATAATCTATAAAAATAATTCCCGCGCATTCATAGAATAGAGTAATCATTACCTTCCTAATTGACGGAACTGCAAGTAAAAACCTTTCTTCGCGTTTATCCCATTCGTGGCACTAAGTATTGATCTCGGAGTTGTGGAACGGTATCCATGTTAGCTATTATCCGTTGCCAAAATTAGTCGTTGTAACAGGTCTTGAAATTAGCAGCAAGTGTCGCTCTCCTTGAGTTTCTATCCAGGTCCCAACAGTCTTGGCATACTCAGAGACCTGAAACCATTCCGACGCCCCCTCATGTAAGAGCTCATCAGTAGCAGTCGATGAAACGATGATAAATGAAAAAGCGAGGGCAACTATTCCATATTCTCTTCCATTTCCGTTGCGTAGTACAATGTACACAACATGCAAGGAAAATACGAACCATGTCGTCGATGTTGTGAACCTGTCGTGCTAGCGACAACTATCGGCTCGTTAGAGCCTAGACCGCCCAAGTGCGACAATTATCGGCACCTCGGGACCTAGGCCCTCAGGCATTGGCAACTATCGACCAGCGACCGAAACGGAACCGATTGTAAGGTGCAATCGCTGCGTCTGTGATTTAAGTCTATACAACGGGGGTGGCGCTACCCAAATCGTGCTTGCCGAGATGTTCATTACCCACAAACCTGGGATTGAGTCAAACCATGACAGGCATCTCCAAATTCGAAGGATTCACCAATTAGCTAGGGTACGGTCGGCGCCGCAAAACGCCACCTCTTTTCCCTATGTATATTTTCCCTCGCCACGCCCGTTACTCTGTGGCCAATCAGAAATTGAGTAGTGATGTTGCAGGGCTTTATGGGTAAACGTTTACCCGCTGGAGACAGTCAAAGGCCCATATAGGATAACAAATAATAAAATCCAAGGATGGTATTGAAACGTCAGAAATTGTAATAAATATGGCAAGGAGGAGAATTAAGTCCGGTACTGTTTTTGTCTCATCGACGAAGTTATAAAACAAAGCTGGAACCAAACAGTCTACAAGTTAAAATACAAGCCTCTGTATTCGCGGATGATGTGGTACCGGTGGCTAAAAGCGAAAAAGAATTTGAAAAGAACATTAATATGTGGATAGATATACTCAAAGAATACCAATAAGAAGAAAATACCTCCCATAAGGAAAAAAAAATAAAAACGTCAGATTTGGAGAAGAAACACTGGAACAAGTAAACGAATTTAAGTACCGATTACGAGGAGGAGGAGGAGGAGGAACACAAGATAACGAAGTAGAGTCAAAAGAATAAAAAAAAAGAGATCTCAAAAGAAACAAAAGTAACTGTATGTAATACAATATACATATCAATATTCGTAGGGGCCGAGAAGTAGGTACTGAATGGAAAATACCTAAACGAGATAGTAGTGATCAGGAGAGTAGATCAAAGAGAGAAGAGAGTAGAAAAAAAGAAAAGGAAAATAAGATGAAGCGGACAGGACATTTAATAAGAAAGGACAATACTAGACAATTGAAGAAAGTACGAGAAGCTAGAAATAGGTAAAAATGGGAAAGGACCACCTAGAACAACAGCGTAGCGGAAATACTTAAATGTAGAAAAAAATCATGGGAACCACCCAGAAACCAAAAAAAAACGGCTAACTTTGTTGAAGAGAACCTTGGCACCTTCAGGTAAAAGATGATGGTGATGAAAATATGCCCAAACCCGAGAAAGTATTGAAGATCAAACCATTTTAAATGCCAAACACTGCTTAAACAAATTTCCAGAAATTACTCTTCAGAATATTAAAGGTTTACATCATTTGAAGATCGGTATATTATTTATTTATTTATATAAAAAAAAAAACAAACAAACTTGTATTGCGTATTATGGAAACATTTTATTTGAGGGACTTTTCTCTAAATTACCCAGGAAACTTTCCACCCACTAAGCACTATGTTGACGCGGTGCGCTGTATAGATGTTCTAAAACAGGAAACTATTCCATTAATACTAGGAAATTACTATGAAACAAATGAATAGTCTCTTCAGAACGAGTTCTTATTCACCGAGTAACACCATTTGTTAGGATGCCTGCCCTAAGTTTGGAGCAATAAAACACATCAGAATATACTAATATAGCATTTTTGTAAGTATATTATTTTTCATGCAGTAAATATTACATGCAAAGATAAAAAAAATTACTCGTAACAATAAATAAATTAACTATCTAATAAGTACAAAAACAATTACCAATCTCGTATCAACAATTAACTTGTTCACTATAATTACTATTATGGATTTATAGTTGTTGACAAACACGTAATATACACATATAATAAAAAAATTGTACAAAAATAAATTATCACTATTTCTATTTCATAAAAGCATTCCTTAGATGTCGAATGTGTGATATATTTTAATTATTCCAACCAGGAAAGAGGTGATTTAACAAATGTTGACAGTATTCGTTTTCGTCCTATACAAGAATAAGAAAATCCACTTTTCAATCTTGAATAAACATTAAAAGTTATTCAAAAACTTACATAATACTCTTCTTTATCCTTTGAGAATTCATGAATCTCCTTTAGTGTGCTCTTCAAATCGTGTATTGGATTTTTGCAAACATCGGCTGCAACCGGACTGTCCTCAATCATTATTTTCATCAAAGACATGATATGCTCATGGCTAGGTAAGTGTTCTTCACTTAAAATAGCGATTAGCACCGGTATGAACCCTAAGTTCATTAATTTCTCTGAAATTTTCGTAATTACGTATTAAGTGTTATATAATAATAAATGAATAATATTTTTAACTTACCGATAATATCTCTTCGCATGACACATAAAGCTTCCAAGAAGAAAGCTGATTTAGTTCGTAACTTATCGTTGAACTTCTTGATTGTTTTCAACATGATTTCTAGACCTTGAAGTTCAAGAAACTTGGAACATCCGTCCCTATTTTCTCTGACGATGCCTACAAGTAGAAATAAAATTAAATAAACGGGCATTTTATAAGATAAATCGGAGGAAATAATTTAAATAAAGATAGAAAACTTACAACTTAACGCATATAAAGCTTTAACGCACACATCGTCATCTTCGTCCTTATCCAAAATTTCTAAAATGATCGGCAAGAAATCATTTTCGATAACAATCATCTGACAAAATGGATTATTTTGGCATAGTTCGGCAAGGAGATCACAGGCGCCTATCTTAATTTTTGGATGCGGGCTTCTGAGACATGGATTGAAAATTGTAAATCCTCCAATTTTATAGAAATCTACAAGTAAATCATTTGTTTCTTAATATTTTCAAATTAAAAAACGATAACATACCATTTGCCACATCAATGCTACCAACATGTTCCAAGATGGTATAGAAAGCTTCGGTATACTGATTAACGGAAGTGGTAGCAGTAACACTACTAACATCATCAAATACCTTAATTTGTTTGACAAGAACTTCAATGATATCGATGGTCATCGATTTTAAAGCATCCTCCAAGAATTTTCGTCTCTAGAAGGGATGAATTGTATTAAAGACCTCGTAAGATTTATACTCTAATCAAGCGCTTACTTCATCATCTAGACCTACGAAATTTGATGGTCCAGCTGCATCCTCTGCTTGCGTGGCTTCCATGACAAATCTAAGAAGTCCCTGGAGGTTCCTGGCTGGTCTTGGTTGCGGTACGACATCCTGTTGATCGTTGGATGCACCGTTATCAAAAACATATTGGTTCTGCGGTAATTGTGCTGGACATATCGCCACTTGCGTATCAGTTAGATCATCTCTCAATAACCCAGGCATTATGAATCTGGATTTGATATTCACGAGCACCACAGTTAGCTGGATTTATATATTCTTTGCCGGAAAGAATTCCAATAGAACTCTTATAGGTAGCGATTAAACGAGTAATTTTTAAAACGAGTGTCAAAATTGAGACGCAATTTCTTTTATATAGGTTATGTTATTGTTCTAGAAGCTTCCTCACGCGAGTTTGAGCACCATCTAGAAGATCTAGAATGAAAAATTTGTCTCGAAGCTACAGAATACGTCACATATTTATTCATAGATGGCGCAACTGGTATTTGAAGTTGTTCGTTTAAAATTGGATAAAATTAAGAAATATTGAATAATATATATTAAAGCGCTTTAAATCTAGCATTTTTTAATACACATTGCTTTAATGCGATCCCTTTCCTTGAAAAAACTTTTTAAACTAATTATTTATTTATTATTTTTATTTATTTATTTATAACTATTTATTTCTTAACACTGCTGTTCTCCTTGGGTCTATTTGACCCGAAATTGAAGTCATGCTTTAGTAACTTTTTTATTTTTTATTTTTTTCACTCAATATTTTATGACTTTGTGTCCTGCTAGTTATAGATTTTATAGTTTTGTATATTTTTCCTAATTGCAAGAAATAAACTGTCATATATTATAACATTTGTTGTGTTATTGTTCTAGTTTGTTAATTTTTAAATGTATAAATAATTGTAGTAGTAAATAAAATGAATAATGCATAAAACTTGCTGTTACTTTGGTCTGATTTCGTATTTCAGAGGATCGGGTCACCATGACCCGAAGGGGTACAAGTGTGTAGTATGGTCGAGGAGAACAGCAGGGTTAATTCACTTAAAGGAAAATAGATCATATAACCCGCGGTTGATGATATACCTCAATATTATCTACATTATTAACTACAGTATTACCTGTGCTAGCGACCACCTGTCTAAAGCGACCACCTGTCTAAAGCGGCCGCCTGTCTAAAGCGGCCGCCTGTCTAAAGCGGCCGCCTGTCTAAAGCGGCCACTTGAGGTAACGGACAGTTTCAAAGTTCCCCGAATCGACTATAAGGACCTCGACCAAACAAACCCAAATCTATTTAACACAAAAAACGAAAATTTCCGAGAAGGATTGGCAGCGGATCAAGTTGTCTGCAATCGTTTTTGCAAAACTACAAATAAAGCAGTTCCAATATCTGGGGCGCTACTTAAACAAAGAGCATTGAAGACAGGTATCATTGGAGTGTTGTTCAACTGTAGGCTGGATTCATCTACGTTATAGATATTGGAAGGTGTGCTGAACAAATTATATTCTGCTAAAGTGGTTTTAAGAATTGCAAAATAGGCAGATACTTCTTCTTTGTTCATTTCTTCCATTTTGAGCTTTTCGGACAGCAGGAGATTTGTTGCGAGCCAAAGAGCTTTGAGTCAGTCAATGCTCGCCAAATGTTTTATTTTATTGAATTTCAAATTCGGAGTATTCATTTTTTGTGCTAAATTCCATTCGTCGTAAGGCAAGATTAATTGAGGAATATCCGACTTTTTACATAAATTAATTTAAATACAAGAAATTTTATAGCACGTAGCACGGACAGCTATTGCATTTAAACATAAAGATAATATCGCACGCAATGCAACTAATTACATATTACAAACTATATTAATTAATTTCTAAGAAGGATAAAGCATTAGCATAATAACATGTATGGAACAAATTAAATTGAAAACGTTACCTATAATTGCCTCTAGAGCTTTACATTCAATTTTTCTCAATCAGGAACTTGCATCCGTACCGCACATTAAATGCGAATATGATTGAAATTAATGTTATTTGTAATCATATACCTACCATAAATTACGCAGAAACTTCATTGCTTGCATATATTTTCTGATCTAATGCGAAATTAACAAACCACGACCGTGGTTTGTTAATTTCAATTTAATTCCATCTGAACCTAGATGCAATCAACATTAAATTCAATAATCATTTATCAAACTTAAATCCAAAGCTTCGTTAAGATGGACTAAGTGCCCATTTAGCCGTAGTAAATGTTAAATATTTAAAACTGACGTCACTCGAAGAATGGAATCGCCGTTCGTTCGTGTGTATCAGTAGGAAATAACAGTGCACAAAGTCAATCAAAAGAGTCGGCCCCGGAATTTCAAAGAAATCAATTTAGTGGCATAAGTGAACAACAATGCATCGAACGACTTCATATGCTGCCTTTGGTGATGAAGCACCATCCAAATCCACAATTTATTACTGGTTTGCAGAATTTAAGCCTGGACGGATTTCGTGAAGATCGTCTATCAACTGCTTTTATTCCGGCAAACATGCGAAAAATGATTGAAACGGATCAACATGTAATGTGTTGATCCGGAGATAAAGGCATCCTTGGCCATTGGTAAATGTCAAGTACAAACCATTTTACATGAGCATTTAATAGTGAAGAAACCAGTCGTTGGATTCCACATAATACAACCGAAGCACAAAAAATGGCTCGTGTGAGTTGGTGCAAAAAAATGCTTAAAAAATTCGAGTGTAGTGCTTCTGCCAATCACAACTGATGACGAAATCTGGATATATTCATACGGATCAGAAACAAAACAACAATCCGCTGCTTACGTGTTCCAAACTGAACCAAACCAACAAAAATTGTTTATTCACGAAGCGCTTCAAAAAAATTTCTTCCGTAAAACTGGGCCTTTTGTTACCGCTGCTCTTGAAGATCGAAAAACAGTAAACGTTGATTGGTATTCGACAATTTGTTCGCCTCAAGTCTTCGATGAAATCAGAAAGAACAGCAAACATCGGCGCATCATGCTTCACCACGACAACGCTAGCTCCCACACAGCACATCGAACAGTCGATTATTTAAAGGAGAATAACATTGAATTAATGGCTCATTGTCCGTATTTGTCTGACATATCATCTAATGACTTCTTCCTCTTCCCTTTTATCAAAAACAAATTGCGCGGTTTTCGACACCGGAAGAGGCTGTTGAAGCATTTAAAAGGCATGTTTACGAGATACTCACTTCAGATTGTTGGTTACTTCGACTCTGAGAAGTGGTTGGAACTTAAAGGCGAATATTTTGGGAAACAATAAAGTGTTTTTTTCTTTTTCCGGAAATTTGCGGGGTTCCCTTCGTATCTAATTGCCTTAAGTTAAATCGTTTTTTGTAGCAAAAACTGCTTCTTACAACGAATATAGAAATAAATTAAAACCTGACGAGAATGAAATTAGGCCATTCGATTGGCCAACCCTCGCTCTCAGCATGAATCGCATTGAACATGTTTGGGATGAGTTGGAGCGACGCATTCAAAGTCATATGCCAGCTCTAAGCATTGCCCAGGAGCCGAGAGAGTTGCCACTGGGGGAGGACCATTAACTTAATTGAAAGTATGCCTCGTCGAAAAAGACAAAATTATAAATTTCAGAATAAATTATAAAAACAAGCTTATGATATACGTCACCTACCATGATTTACGTAGGCTTTCATCAGATATTTCCAAAATTACATCACCTCAATTTTTTTCTTGCCGGTGAATTTTTTATTTTTTTTTGTGTGTGCTTTAAATTTTTTCCATAGTTAAATTTTGGTTTCCTTGATCGATGAAGTAAATGTGTAAATCCGCAAGATTCAACGACTTTTACTTTTTACTTCTTGTATTGATTACAAAAAGATTACCGCGCAATCTTATCTCATCTCCTTTTAGCGCGCGTAACAGTTCCCTAACGTAATCTTATTTCGTCAATATCCGTTTATTACTATTACAGTTACATGCTTAGTTTCGTACGAGACCTAAGCCTTTCGCTGTATAGAAATTTCTAACAGGCACATTATGAAATGTTTCAAGCAACAGCAACAAATAAAGAAATTTGTGTTTCAAGTTTCGTTTTTACTTTCCGGTGTCAACGACTTCCTAACTCGCCTGTTGGAGGTGTTACCATCTAGGTCTAGGAGAACGGCACTTGCTATACAGGATTGCTGTTGCACAGCAGGCCGTTAGAAGCCGTGCGAAAGATCTCTCTTCGTGTTCCGTGACCCCAGCACGCGTACACACAACGAATCTTATCGCTTTCCCTTTGTCAATGAACTTTAGATGCGCAAAATTACTTTCATTTTCAACGATGTATGCATATAGCTAGCCTGATGTCGCTTTCTCCGATAGAACCGCCCAGCAAAGAGATCGGAATTAGGATCTAACAGGTGTATTTGTTTGCAATACACAAAAAAAGATTATTACCCCGAAAATGAGAAAAAGAAAGTTTGAATTAAGACTTTATAAGTGAAGAGTTTACCCCAGGATATGTTTCTTTTTACGTGCATATAATTTGTCGAAATATTTGCAAACAATTTTTACAATTGCGATCAGGGACCGACTAATAAGATTGTTACAATTAGTCGATTGACTACCGCCTTGCATAAATGTACACTGATGAGCCGTACGACGGCGAAATGTGCATCTGTACATGGTGGTTAGGTGGCAGATTGACTTCATGATTGCTCTCTAAGCTTTAAGCTCTATGCTAAATCCTGTATTTTTGTAAATAATGGCTTTCTAAAATGGGATAATTCTATAATCTGCAATAGGCGCTTTCATTGAGTCGACAAAGAAATGAAGAATATGGCTATGGTTATGGACGATGAGAGCGCGAGAAAGAATCTACAGCATTTAGACTATGACAGGTTCATTATACATCCTCTCTATGAGAGGCAGTTCACTAGACCGTGAACCAATCCACTTACTTGGCATAGGTTAGAACGTTGCCAAGAGTAATCGACCTAATGGCGGCAAGGCGTAGCCCCTGGTCACCCAGCATAGTGACGTTAGCGCTGAAGAAGTGTTCCCGTATTTCGTCTTCAGCTTGGCAGCCTCTATATTATAGGTCTTCAACTAATCGCGTCTTGTGCAGGTATCTTTTTAATCAGTAATGTCCAGTCATGCGAAGGTCTGTTCTGGCCAGTCTCAGTACGAGGGAAAGTCGGCAAGTAGGTCACAAAAAGCTATTACAAAAATAGTTAGCCAAAAACAAGTTTTATTTTTCAACAAAGTCCCCATCTACATTAATACACTTATCCCATCGCTTTATCAATTTCCCAATGCCTGCTACATAAAAGTGTTTGGGCTGCCGTCTGAAACACGTGTGCACCTCTTGTTGAACATCGTTACCACCCTCGAAATGTTTGCCATCAAGATGCTTTTTGAGTAGATCAAACAGATGATAGTCGCTTGAAGCTAGGATGGGGCTGTAAGACGTATGTTCAAGAAGTTCCCACCCTAATTCTTCAATTCTCGCCTGGGGCAAGTGAGGCATTATCGTCATGCACCAATATTTCTCTCGTCAGTAGACTTGGACGTTTTCGTCGAATTGCATCCCGAAGTAACAACAAAACTCTACAGTATGATTCAGCAGTCACGTTCCCATTTCTATTGTGGAGATGGGCTGGATGAAGAAGAATGTCTCCATTGCATTGAAACACGCTTTGTTTCGGGTTGGTAGTGGTGCACCCATGATTTATCACCAGTAACAATCCTGTTAAGCATGTCCTCCCCTTCCTCTGCATACCGAGAGAAGTGTTGCAAGGACAAGCCTATTCGATTTTTTCTGTGTTCCTCGGTCAGTTGTCTCGTTGTCAGTTGTCAGCGTGAGCAAACTTTTCGGAAATTCAAACGATCGTGCATCAGTTCGTAGGCTAAACTATGAGAACACCCTATTGCAGTTGCTATGCTGTCTATTTTTACCCGCCTGTCAGTTCTAGCCATCTGTTCCACCCGTCGGAGGAGCCCGGGGCGTCCACTTCACTGATCGTCAACAACTTTTGAGCACCCTTCAGCTTCCCCACATAAGTTTGTGACTTATTTAATGAATTTCCTTAGTATCTTAGTGCTGTTGACTTGTTTGCATATGTCAATAGGAAAGTTCATCCTTGAACCTCTCCTGGCCGCTTCTTCTTTGTCAGGATTTCCAGTGAGGTCCATCAGCCATGTTATGTTGATATTTTTTGTTTCAGAGACTAAGAAAGAACTCTGCGACGATTCGACTTTACTGGTCTCTCCACAATCTTAAGATTATTTAAGCACTAAGCTGCCAGCGTAAGCCACCTTGAAGGCGGTGATTTCCATCAGAATTCAGAGCTCCTCAGGAATACTCTCGCTCCAGTTTTTCTATTGGTTTTTGACCCGAAAATTAACAATAACACCGCTACCGACCCATAGGATTAGTGATATTTTAAAGAAGCAGAATATTGCATCGCTTCCAGAACTATCCCCAAAATCGCAGGAATTCTTTCTTCTCCCAAGAATAAATCCAGTTAAAGTTCTGCTCGTTGAATCTATAGTATTAGTCTTCGCATTATTTAAACCATTATTAACCTGGATTAGGTTATCTTCTTGCCAATACCAGGAAAAGTATAACCAGAAATGTGAAAAGGTCTCCTATTGGACTTCTTTCTTGGAATAATAGCTTCAGCTCCATTAAACTGAATAGTGAAGACGATCTGGATTTTTAAATAAAAGTGCCTGCTGCCTATTCAAAGGTTTCCATCTGTTGTCAATTTATCTACTTTTAGGCTAACTATTTGATACGTATTGAATCCAAAACTTCATTCTAAATAAGCGCCATTTTCACAAATCTATATCATAATTTCCAAACTTAAATTACTTGTCTCGAAAATGTTTTCTTAAAACGTTGTCGCCTCTGGAAATCAGAAACATCCAGATATTGAATTATTCGTGTGGTTTTCTTGGGAAATTGGTTGATTTATAACCTTAGTAGCGATGTTTATTTGGAGAGTGAAAGGAGGATTCTTCCTATTAATTATTGCTTGAAAATCTTAAGATTTCACGCAAATTTCTTTAATGTTATATCATCGGTATTATACGAGATATATTAATAAAAGATTAGAAGATTTTTCGTAAAATAAAATATTATTTCTGGATATACTTTAAAATAGACCTACAACATTTGAATTTTTTTTCCAATTTTTGACCTGGAAACTTTTCCTTATTACACCTAGAAATCGATTTCTTATGGATGGAAACGTCACCAGATGATGCCCATAGTCACACCGTTTAATCGTTCAATTTCTATGCTTATTGATTTTATTACTTCTTTGTAATTCCGACCTTGGCAGAAACGAGGAACGCGGCGAATTAATTCGTTTATCTGACGTCTTTTCGGATCTTAGAACGCGTCCGATAACATGAGTAGGAGTACGGCTGGCTACGTGATGGGCGTTTAAAAATAAAGGACTCTGTGTCAAGGTAGACGATGCAAATGCTGTTGAATAGTAATTAGACATCGAGAAATGTTTTTTTTCCTGCGGCGTCTTTTAGAACAAGTATATCGTATTTTTAAAGGTAAACGAACATGTGCAGGTTTTGAAATATTGAGTTAACTTTGATTAAATAAATTAATTTATTAAAGAAACATACCTAAAAGAAAAATTTTTGCAATTAGAAATTGAATAATTATTTCCAATCGATAGACTATTTGAGCGTATCCTTAAATATAAAAATTTTAAATACAGTAAAACTTAAACGGAACTTATTCTCTTCAAATCAGATACACGAATTATTATTTATAATAATAATAATAATAATTAATGTCCATATCGTGTAAACATTTTAAATTTACAGAAAAAGAACAAAAAAGAAAAAAATACAAATGAGTTACGTAACCTCAGGGCGGGCCCCAGTTATATCAAATGCACACCGCTTTAACCCAACTCAGAATTAAAAAATAAAAATGGGAAATAGAAGTTTATGCCTACATAAATGTTAATTCTACCAAAAAAAAAAAAAAAACTGTGCGTATCCCAAATGAATAATAAAATAAAACGGCGGTTTCCCAAGTACAAGTTGTTAAAATAATGTGAAATGAAGAAAAACAAATAATTTAAAAATTGTTTAAATAAAATATCAAGTGGTAATTTTATATACTTTTCAATAGTGTAAAAATATATAGGGTGTTCCATATAAAAAAACACAAGTCTTGATAATATCTCAAAAAATAGGAGTTTGAAAAAAGAAAAAATGAGAGCATAGGATTCTGCGTCAAAAAGCGCCCAAATATAGTTTTTATATAAATCAAGCATTTTCACAAATAAAAAAGTTACAAGGGTTTTTAAAAATTGCACATTTTAAGAGAACCCTCTGTATCTCTTATATTAAGGAAGATATAAAAATAGGGGTTTCACCAATCGAGCTCCATGAGCTTAGGTCAGTTTTTGTCTAATTTCTTTAGAAACATAAGTTCCCTATTAAAAGTATCGAATTTGGCCCACCTTGTACATATAATGACTAAAATAATAGGGTGGTAGATTTCGGATTTATAAACTTGTGAAAAACAAAAGTAAAATAATAAGTAAGTATTTTGAGATATTATTGATACATTCCGCATTTCTTACGGAGCCAAAGTGGCCAATACCAATAAAGAGATTTATCGAAAATTAGACAAAAGATGCTACCTCAAATCGGACAATCGGACAAGTGCACTAAATAAATTCAATGGTCAATGGTCAAACCGATTTTCGAAAGGAACGACGTCTACAGGACCTATCATTAACCAAAAGGTTCTTCGCCAAACAATTGAGGCTATTCCGACTTCCAGTACTTTGGCTTTTCACGATAGACAATAAGTTAACATCTTCACAAACCGGGGAAGGTAAACAGACGATACAGAAAACTGCCCCATGAATTGACTTCTTACCAATCCACAAGATTTCCATTTCTGTCGATGAATTGTAACATGCTACGAAACGTGGATCTACTTTCGTAATCCGAACAAATCAAATCAGTGGATAACTCAAGGCCAATCTCTGAAGCTGTGATCAAGCTCAACATTTTTAAAGCAAAGGTGATGCTGTGTGTTTGGTGGAATTATGATGGTATTATCCATTTTGAATCGGTACCAAAAGGTTGGGCGCTAGACTTCACATGTATGCAGATTTAAGAGAAGGATACACCATAAGATAATGCTAAGCTGTCTAGCTACTTTCCAAAGTGCTCCTCAGAAATGGGAGGAATTTGATGGAGTGGAGGTGCTACTACGTCCAGCTTACACCGCGGAATTAGTGGCATCTAATTACCAACCTTTTAAATTCTCGCCGAGCGTTTTTGCCATTGTCGTGAAAGTTTCTTATACCGCAAAATAAAATTTTTTTCGCAACAAACGAAAAAGCTGTTGCTCCTCCCCAATACATTAATTTCACCTTTAAGACTATGTACTTACGAGCTTATCTATTTTAATTCATTCATAGACTTTGTACCTTTTTAAATACGTTGTATAGTAGACTCTGTATATCTACTTATGCATGACCTTCGATTCTTTTCATCGTATTGATATTAATGAAGCGTCGTCAATTGCTTTGCCAAACTTTTTTTGGCTGGTAGATTAAGATGTATCCATTTTTTGCAATTTTTTCCATCCAAAACATTTCATGCAGATTGTATAGAAAGGAACCAGCACCTCCACCATTTCCCCTTTTTTTATTCGAGAATTACACAGTGAAAATATGGTACACATTGCAAATTTTAGTTAATCAAAACATGGTAAGCTAACTAACGGTTGGTTTCATAATGAATTTAAAGTAACTTTAAATCTACTATGAGACTTGTCGTTAGACTGCTAAAAAAACTCCTTGAACGTGCTTTAGATTTTATGTAGGAGTTGAATTAATGTTTTCCTGAGAATAAAAATTAAAAATTAATCTAATAATAAAACACGAGGGTGGTTCAAGAAGCCCTTAGAAAAGCTAAGAGATGGTGGTACAATCCTCCAATTTTGCACGAAAAATTTGGCGTGAAAAAAATTTCGGTAAGATGGGCACCGGCGTTTGCTCTCAAGTGGAGAATAAACGCAATCGTGTGGTCGATTTCGAGGCTGTTTTGGCGCTTTTCCGCCGCAATCCTGACGAGTTTCTCCGTCGATATATAACTACACTCCGAAGACAAAGGAACAGTCAAAATAAAGAGTTTTTGAAGGCGAACGGGCTCCGAAGAAGGCGAAGACGGTCAAATCGGTCGGCAAAGTGATGGCCTCGGTTTCTTGGGATGCACGCGGAATCATCTACATGGATTACTTGGAAAAAGGACAAACAATAATGGGATCGGTTGAGCGAAGAAATCGAAAAAAAACGTCCTCATTTGAAAAAGAAAAAGATTCTCTTCCATCAAGACAATGCATAGGTGCACACCTGCGCCCAAAATTATGGAATTAAAGTTCCAATTAGTACAACATCTTCCGTATTCATCGGATTTGCCCCTCAGCGACAGATGCCTATTCTGAGGACCTTCCGAAATCCTACTTTTTGAAGGGCTTAAAACAGCTGGAAAAACACTTGGAAAAGTGTAGAGAGTTAAATGAAGATTATGTTGAAAAATAAATAAAAATCTACAGAAAATACTTCGTTTGTCTTTTTCTAAGGCCTTCTTAAACGCCCATCGTACTTTTAGTTACTTAGTTTTGGGAATGCCTTATTAATTAATTAATGATATTTTGCGAAATCCGTCAGAGTGAATAAAAATGACCTAAAAATAATATTAATTAAATTTGTTAGTTAAATTGCGAATGGAACTTTGAAATGTTGGAATAGATAATTATAGCTTCCGGTTGAACTGGAAGTAGTTACCAATTTTCTTAAGAGCAGTGTAGATTGTATTGTAAGAAAGTTGGTAACCATTTGCGATTCAATCGGAAGTGTGTCGCAGGCGAAAATATTTTAAACGAATAAAAAAATATATAATTAAAAAAAAGTAATAATAATTCCATTCATAATACTATCATACAAGCTTCTAACTAACGAATTTCCTTAAATACTCTGTATATTTGATAAAAAGAAAAACATCAAACTATGTTAAATACTCTACAGATAAAGTATTTAAGAAACCTTTTTCAGTTGGTTCGATTCCTGATTTAAGCAGCTGGTTTCTAACTGGAAATTTTAAATTTTCCGACGATGAAAAGTTGGATTTCCAAAATTTTAATTGACTAAGGAATACAGTACAAAACAACGTAACGCTGTTATTCTCTACCAAAACGCGATATAATATTAGGAAGTTGAAAATATCCTCGTCGTACGTTATATTTACGTAAATTTTGCTATATTTAAATCGCACAGTTCCTTTATTTTACTTACAAGACTACAATAGCTTTATAACAAGGTATTTAGAAAGTAATACTTACTGTACACCAAACTGGATCCAAAGCGCAGAGATTTATATTAGGAAATTATATAATTGCGGTAACAATTTAAATTGTCCCAGATTTTTAGATATGTTCAGTTCTTTGACCTAGTCATTTATCTAAGCTATTTGGTTGTTTATGTACGAGTCTCTTTTGCGTGTAGTAAAAGAAGAAAAATAAAACAAATAGCACGCGACGACGGTATATCACGAGTTGTGCAATTACTTCGTTCGTTAAAGCATCATATATAGGATGTTATTTAACGTTTTACGGACGCTTTGTCAACGGTTGCGGTCCGACTCTGTTTCGTATACGAGGATGAATTTCGGATTGCTTTTACGATACACTGTTTGTCCATTGTTGCGGTTCGACTCTGTATCGTATACAAGGATGATGACGTTGAGAAGACGCATGTTTACTGACTTTCAGTTTTAATCGCTGTTTAGTTAAGAAGCCTCGCATAAGATGGATAGTGTTGAAACTGTAACTCTTTTCTTTTTTAAAGACTTATCCGCACTTATCTATATGCATACGACCTGAGCCCGTATATTGCAATGACTCCTTTGTTTTTTTTTTAGAGAAAATTGAAATATAAAATTAAATTAAAAAAATGTAATTGCTGTTCAAATTAATGTTGGCTTTAGTTGAAAATTCAATTTTATTCTCTTCAAATTCACTTATTTTTTTTATTATTATTATTATTGACCTTTAATTCGTAATTTTCTTTGGACTCTTAGGTCTTTGATAAAGAAAACAAAAGATTCCTTTTCCTCTTATTTATTTTGTATTGCGACGTTTCGTGGTACCATTTTCGTAGACGTTCTCAAGCCTTTCACAGGCAACCATGAAGAAGCTAAGAGGCTTGAGAATGTCAACGAAAATGGTACGATAAATAAAATAAATCCCAGAAAAAGAAACCTTCTGTTTCCTTTACCGGAGTGCTAAAATCCCAAATAAAGTAAAACACTGAAAAACTGCTCATATTTATTAAACAAAACACAATTAATCTCATATAAAGGTTCATTGTTTTTACGGCATCCTGTTGTATCTGGAATTCCTTAGGGCGGTATTCTTGGCCCTTTATTCTATATTGTCTATACGTCTGATATTATTAAATCTTTACATTACTGCAAGTATCATCTTTACGCTGATGATTGAGGCTATTTTTCAGATAAATAATGATCTTCATATGTTTATAGATATATCTGTGAAACGCTGCCTTCAGACTAATAGTAAAAAAATATCTGTTTTACTTTTTTATATTTTCTTAGAGAAAATTGAAATATCAAATTAAATTTAAAAAAATGTAATTGCTGTTCAAATTAAACATGTTGGCTTTAGTGAAAATTCAATTTTATTTTTCTCTTCATATTTATTTAGTTTCTATTATTATTATTATTATTGACCTTAAATTCGTAATTTTCTTTGGACTCTTAGGTCTTTGGTAAAGAAAACAAAAGATTCCTTTTATTCCTCTTATTTATTTTGTTTTGCGACGTTTCGTGGTACCATTTTCGTAGACGTTCTCAAGCCTTTCATAGGTAACCATGAAGAAGCTGAGAGGCTTGAGAATGTCAACGAAAATGGCACGATAAATAAAATAAATCCAAGGAAAAGAAACCTTCTGTTTCCTTTACCTAAAATCTAGAGCAAATATGTTTTTAGGACTGATATTCACAATTTCAAAAGGCTTTCCTCCAGCTCACAACCTCGACATATTCAAACCATCATTTTCTTATAGCATTGCTTTATTATATTCTTTGTTCTTTATTAAATTGTACGATCTTGAGAGCCAAGCAAGAGGAAATTACATAGTTCTTTGTGCAGTTTCTTTGGGGAAAGTAGCACCATCTTATTGGGAGAACAGGTCATAAAGGGTTGCTCAACATCTCAGTATATCATTGATGCATTAATTATTAATTATTCTTCAATTACCATCTTCCAAAAATTAAAGTCCAAACATACCTTGGCACCCAACCGGCTACGAATTGAGGTCTTTGGACGTTCGGTCACGCCTTAGAGATATTTTCAGCTAAACGAGCTTCTTTAATCCTCATTATTACGAACTTTCGATATACCCAATATTATTTATTGTTAGTTGGAATTTATTTTTACAGTGGTGGGGCCAGTGACGAGTACACGCTAATTGAAAACACAAACATATGCTTGGAACAAATAAGTATGTGGATGAAAGCGCTCCAAATAAAACAGATGCCGCTATTATGAGAGGTAAAAAGAAACGAGACCACGTCACTTTCACTTTGGACGGAATAAGGCTGGTGCCTACGACGGCGGTAAACTGGGAGTGCTGCTGGATGAGAAAAGGTCCTTTGGTGTCCATGTGCAGATGGAAAAATAAGGCAGAACAAAAAACGGCTAGCCTAACTAGACTTAGGCCAAATATAAACGGCCCAAGAAGCAGCAAGAGAGCGGTCCTGAGTAATGAAGTGCATAATATAGCGCTGTATGGAGCCCCGGAGTGGCACGAGTAAGAAGTATAGGGAAATTCTAGGAAGAAGGCGAAGAAACATCCTCATGCGGGTGGCCTCATCTTACAAGACGGTATCCCTGGTAGCCTTATAGGTGATCACCGGCGCAGCGCCTATCGATCTAATGGCTTTTGAGAGGACTTATATGTACAATCACGGGAAAGAAAGAAAGACGGTAAAACATGTAGCAAAGGAAAGAACCTTGATAGAATGGCAGGACAGATGGGATAAGGAAACAGGAAAGGCCTAATGGACAAAACGCCTGGTTCCCGAAATTACGCCCTGGATAAACTGCAAACATCACAACGTGGATTATTTTCTGATCCAGGTCTTGACGACGCATGAATGTTTTCGGGCATTTGCAAAGAGAATAGGGAAAGACGTTGAGGACAGCTGAATGTATTGCAACGAGGTCGACACAGCTCAACATACAGTTTTCGACTGCGGCAGATGGAGTGATACTAGAGGGATAACGTATACGCTAATTCCATTAATGCTAAAATCCGCTAACAACTGGAAAACTATACATGAGATGCGCAATAAGGAAATAGACAAAATACATAGATCGAGGGAAGAAACAGTGAGATTATCTAGGCAGCGGACGGTACCTGATGGTACATTTCCGCAAGTGGTTCCAGGTAACGTTGAGGGGTTTTTAGTGGGTAGGCTTGATTGAGAGTCCCACATTATCATGTTTTGCGATTGATCAAAGCAATTGGTGTGCATTAAGCATTTTTCCCTGGGATAAAATAAAAGTAAAATAATGATCTCCATTCACGGGACATTTTCTGAAAATACAACAAAATTATCGTCACAGACTAAGTTAAATTCTTCGTCTTCCATTTTAGGTAGTTCTTTTCAGCAGATCCTCGTATATAAACGTAAGTAAGAGCATACCGAAGAGTTAGTTTTGTAATACGACGATAAGCGGAAAATTGCGTCTTGTAACGGGAGATACGATGTCTTCAGATTGCGCAAAAGAAGATTTGGTAGGTCTTATCTAATAAGAGAATAATGTCACCGAATACAGGAAATAACTCGCCAAACTCCGATGTGTTTTCTTAATATATTAGCCGTAAGTGGCAATAAAATCTTTGGTAACATAATAACGTTAAAAATGATTGCATTACGGCAATTATTACGCGTGGAATTGCTGTTAGAGAACTTACCAAATGCTACAACGTTTTGCAATGCTAGAAGCAATTTGACGATAATTTTGTGATAATTATAAAGGCAATTATTAAAGATTACGATGTTGCTTTAATAATCCGCACGGTGAAATTGTCTTCACGTGACTGAATTTAATATCATTGAATAATAATATTTTTAATGAAAGCAAGGCAGTAAAACAATATCGACAAATAGTTTCAGAATATGAAGTAAACTAATAAAAGTCGTTATTTGGAATACAAAAGAAGTATTCGAAGAGGTGCATCTAATTAACTTTCCGATAATAACAGGAGTGATGCGTCACTCCGACCAGCTCACGTTACTAAATTAATGAGGAATGATCCTGAATCCGGAAATTCCGAAAATTATGAAATTTGAGAATATGTATAGAGCACATATATTGGCTTGCGTGTGGGTGACATTAATTTTTGAATCTTGGAAATTTTCCATTCCATCCATGCGTATGGTAAGAGATAGGGGAAAAGTCTTGAAATAAAAATTGTTTGTTGTAATGAGTTTTATGAAGCAGTAATGAATTCGATCAAGAAAAGAAGGTTATAAACCTGTTGTTTTGTGTTATTGTTACATGTACTTTTTAGCTGAAGTCGAAAGTGGAGGTAATGGAATTTTCTCATGCGGAACAAATGCCACCTGTTTCATAATACTACCGGAAGAGAACATTTTTATCTATAAAGTAGGTACACATGCATATAATAAAAACATTAACTCATGCATGGAGTTAATACTAGATATTCTTTGATTTTGTAGTGTTACGAATGTTAGCCACAAACATTTTAAAAACCGAAAAAATAGTAATAAATTAGATCAAATTTGACAATAATATAATATTAGCCTATTCTCATCAAGTTTATTATTCCTTAAAGCGCCTGTTAACATACATTTTTTATGAAAAAAAAATATAATAAGCTATTCTGCATGATGATGAAACTCCTGAAAGGTGTTTAAAACACAAGAATTTGTCACGCCGTGCAAATCGTATGATGGCATGGCTACCGCAAATGGAACAACCAAGACGATGAACGAAATCTTGTTGTGCGTAGGCAAAGACATCGTGATATTTTAGCGCTGAAAGTTGATTATGAATGAGAGATTGTAATTGATAACGTTACGTATGTACACTGCCGTTCAGTGAAGTTCGGTCATACAATAAAAATCTATTATATCACACTGTATACAATTATTAATACATAAAATTAGAAGAATATTAAGCCTACACTCTTTTCTAAGGGACTAAAGCCATAAATTATTATGTAAAGTAGAAATATTGCGACAACCACAATAAAGTCCCTTCTATTATCATTCCAAGAATTTCTCGGAAGTACCGATCTTTTGAAACGGGTCGTTTGGGGATCATTAACGAACAATACATTTAGGAAATATATCGCAGTATCATTCTTGTTTATTTATCACAGGCGTAAAGATATAAATTTGCTTCGTTTTACTGTTAAACGTGTTTTGGTGTGCATCTGTCGTTTTTGCGCGAAAGTTTTAAGAAAATTTACTTCAAAATGGCACGAGGCAAGCCTACCAGTGTAGAAAAACGTTCACGCATTATTACGCTGTTTGAAGAAGGATATTCGGGGCGACAAATTGCTGAAAAAATAAATATGAGAAGTTCAACAGTAAATGACATCACAAAGCGATATCGGACAACTGGAACTATAGAAAATCGTGTTCGTCCTGGAGCATCTAGGAAAACAACAAAAGCTGAAGATTTGAGAATCGTATTATTAAGCAAACGCAATAAAAAATTAACAGCTCCACAAATGGCAGCCGAAGTCAATCGCGGCTGTGAAGAACAAGTTTCGGCGAGTACGGTAAAACGT
>LR737474.1:299-55708 GCA_902655005.2 Marronus borbonicus
CCAGTTTTTATTCTTATTCATCCTTGCTGACTGCGATCCAATCGAGTTTGCACGTATGGTTGTTTCGAGGATGGCGTATTGGAATATGCCCTGAAGTCATATTTTGTGAACACGAACCGTTAACGGCGCTAGAAATCAAAAACTCCACTTCCAGTCAGCTTTTATTTTTTGCCACCCTTACCGACGGCGATCGAATCGAGTTTGCTCGTAGGGTTGTTTCGAGGATGGCGTACTGGAATGCGCCCTGAGGTCGTGTTTTGTGAATGCGAAACATTAACAGCGCTAGAAAGCAGAAACTTGATTTCCGGTCAGTTTTTATTCTTCTTCATCCTTGCCAACGGTGATCTAATCGAGTTTGCTCGTAGGGTTGTTTCGAGGATGGCATATTGGAATATGCCCTGAAGTCGTATTTTGTGAACACGAACCGTTAACGGCGCTAGAAGTCAAAAACTCCAGTTCCGGTCAGTTTTTATTTTTTATCACCCTTGCCGACGGCGATCCAATCGAGTTTGCTCGCTCGTAGGGTTTTTTCGAGGATGGAGTATTGGAATATGCCCTGAAGTCGTATTTTGTGAACACGAAACATTAAGGGTGCTAGAAATCAAAAACTCCACTTTCGTTTAATGTTGTTCATTATTTATCTATTTGTTTTGTTTGTCATTTTTGGAAAATAAGTCATAACTTTACAATTAAAATATACGGATACTAGTAGTCCGCTGATTGTTGCGGTAAATAAAGAAAAGTGAAATATTATTCTTAAACTTTTTTAAGGATGTTTGTACTAGTCCGGTTCGCAATTTCTTCGCGGCGTTTCATGCGGTCAACCGATTTCACACAGCGTTATATCCCGCATGAAAGATTCTGTTTGTCATAAACCGTGGCTGAAGAACCGTGGATAACTTCACTCAAACATCATATGCACGCAACTGCGCTCAGCCCGACCGATCGCATATTTTGCGCTGGTTACTTGGAGCAATTAGAGTAGGAGGAGCGAAGACATTTTTAGTTTATCACATACAAGATGTACAGAATTTAAGATCCAATTTTGAATATTCAATTCAAGGAAATTGATCTTTTCTTATTGGAACGTACTTGTGTATCGTAAGTAAAAACGATCACTATCGGTATACCGTGCGAAAGGAAAGTAACGGTTAAATTCATTATCTTTTTTGAAAAAAATCTTGAAGAGGTATAGCTACTTCGATTATTTAACTTTATACTACATCGTTATCATCTTGTTACGTCATTTGTTTTTAAAGTTATGACGTCATCCAGTGTTTTTTTTTCAAATGACAACTTATATTTTTTATTTTTGATTTCAAAAAAATAAATATTAGCGAAGATAATGAATTTATCTGTTACGAATAGATATTTTTAATTTATTTTATATAGGAAAATAATAAATACTTTTGAAGATCAATGGAATGGTTGATCTACTTAGTTGCCTTGATTTTTATTGATAGAGTTATATAAAAAAAACAAGTTCACACATGTTCTGTGAGGATAGAGAAGACCTGATAAATGGAGTGCAGAGAAATTTTGGAAATTTAAACCATGATGAAATTCGAAGTACAAGAAGATTACAAGAGAAATTTATAACTTTTATTTTTAAGTTCCTCATCCTATGCCTTTTCATTCTGTTCCTGTTTGCATATGTATATCATATAAGATTTATTTAAAATATTTCAGTTTAGCTTTATAATCACAAGCACTTTAACATTTATTTTTTCCGGGCTAACTAATGTAAAATTTTAATTGTTGCCAATAAATGCTTTTAACTTTTAAACTATGCAAGATTATTATTCCTACTCAGTGGGTTCTATTATGAAAAAATCGATCTACTTGAATTGAAAATTCATGAATTTTACCCTAAGTTCTGAACACCTTGTATGTAATAAACCAAATATTACATTATGACAGGAAAGTATTGAGTTTCTATTTTCTTAGGTATAAATGTGACAAATTGATTTAATTGTATTTTTGATATCAATGTTTAATTTGATTACATTATAAAAGAAAGAAAAATTAAAATAATTCTAAATCAGTTGATTTTAGAAGTACGGAACCTGAACACAATTCATGGAATTTAAAAAAGTAATAAAAAGTATGTCACTAAACCAACCAAAATGGAAGACGTTAGACCATCAGCTTTACAGAGTCTTAGACTAGATTAATGACTAGTATAAAAATTATGTATGTATCTATGAATACACATTATTTACGAACTGAACGCTGCTAAACTTCGTTTTAAAGTTCATATATGGCTTATCACGGAACGAATTGGATAAAGTACCTACGTTTGAAAATTGTTGTCGAATCATTACAATTAATTTCTCAAGATAAAAATGTTAAGCGGATTCATATAACTAGCTCCGCACAATAAGATTTATTGAATATAACCTCGTCCGTTTATAAGAAAACCTTTTTTTGACTATCTGCTTCATAACCAAGATAAAACAACAAAGAAAATTAAAACAACTGTATTCCATTTTATTTTTTTAATAGACTGAAATAATATCAGGAAAAAAATAAATTACAATATGATCCTAATAAATTTAAAACTTAGCCAGCATTTAATAATTGGAAAAAAAATTACAAATTGACTTTTACCGATGATATAACGCAACGTACGATTGTATATAGAATACCTCGTTCTCGTAGCCCAAAAACTGACCGAATTGTAGCATTTATCCTTGGCCCCGGAGACCAACATTCTCACTAAACAACATTATAAAATAAAGGGATCAGGAACACTTCTTATTTACTAAATTTTTATGTTTTTACACACTTATGTATAAAAAGTTTTACACGTTTAAATAGTCTACAAATAAAAACATAGTGTTCGAAATAAATTATTTACTCATAAATATTACTAATTTTCGCAATGAATCCGAATAGAGGTTCAGAAGTTATCGTGTGGTTTTTGGCAAAACAGAAATATTTTCTTAGAAGTAGACTAGAAACATTACGCGGATAATATACAAAATACAAGAAATTACTTCGAAGACAAAAGAGTGTAATAGCACATTTACAAAAATCTTTATGGTCTACGAGATAGATTGAAGGATCTTTCTAACAGTGAGTACCAAAAGTTATTAAAAAATACATGTACTTGCACCACGCGAATAACTTCTACTCCAATATATAAAAAACGCTAAGAAACATTTAACTTAATATATCTATCACGATTATGTTACTAGTTCCCAAATAGGATTACTTAAGGAGTTGCCGTGTAGATCTTATAGTTTAAACATTTCTTTATGTCTGTATGTCATCATAAAATACAAAAATGTTTTCTTTACATTACGGTTTATTCTTATCCCGACATTTGTTTCATACTTACAGATCACCAACACTTTAGAGATCGGAAAGGTATTTTTGCAGTAATCTTCTTGAAAAAATTAACAGACGAATTAGAAAAAAACTAAATTTCAATACATTTTTTTTTACAAGTAAACCGCTTATTAGTTATTCAGTTTCTCTTTATATATATACTTTTTTTAGTAGTACACTTAGTCGAATCACAAAAATCTAATGTTTATTTTACCTAACAATTATATTTATATTAAAGAGGCATATGTGTTTGTTCCACTAGTTATAAAACAGTCACACAAGTGCTTCCAAGATCAAGTCCGGGACCGATTTCACTTTCAATAGAACAAAGATGGTACTCAAACCATTGCACACCCTAAAATTATATTCGAGTACCGCCTAGGCTCCAAAAGAATTTTCTATATCGGACACATTTCTAAGAAAAATATGTAAACAAAAAATAATAATAAAGAGTAATAAACAAATAAAAGAATAACGTAAGTCAACGCTGTTCCTTACAACCACAATGTATTATTAAATAAAAGACGAAATATCCTAAATTATATGATATAAATCGATTGAAACCATTAAGCCAAATTGTGACGAAAAGGTATTTGGAAAGGGAACAGTTTTCTTCTTGTTTGTTCCGATATTATTGACGGAAAGCAAATGTCTGAAGAAATTAAACGCTGGCGCCTGTTACTTTCCTCGCAGTTCCCTCCAGTGTTGAATTAAATATACATTATATATAAGTTTGTTTGTTTCATCTAATGTGAAAGGAGAATAGACTGGGGGCCGGAGCATCACATAGCATATTTGCGAGTCCACTCGCGCGCTAACTCGTTGTATTTTTCCCGATCCGTCTTGTATATCCTAGCAATCTCTGGCACCAGTGGGTCATCTGGATTCGGATCACAAAGAAGAGAGCAAATTGATAATAGTACTGCAACAAGAACAATTATTGAATTATCTCATGAAAAAAAAGAAAAACAATTATTTTTATTTGTTCTATTTCGAGAATAGTAAATATGAACAATTTCCTATCTCAGACAAATTTATATTTTGTTACGCGCTAAATGTTCACTTGACGGTTACTATCCTGCATTGCATTTTTGTCATGCATTTTCTCCGGACGGATTGTTCGCTTCCTTTCGAAGCGCTTGCAGATTGTTTCGCAATGAAGTAACCCATCTCGCACACTTTTGCCAATATTTACCTAAAGTTTTATTTTATGGTTTCTGCAACACAGATCTCTTTGTCTCTGTTTATCATTACCTTTCTAGAAATATTTTTAAGCGCGTTATTATTTTCCTTCACTTTCAACAGAGGTCGCTCCTGGTAATAGCCTGGATAGTTACGATAATTTCTCTGATTGCTCAACTTGGGCGATGTTCTATAATAAAAACTATGTTATTCTAGTACTTTAAGGATTCCCGTTTTTGGAGCTCCTCTTTCCGTTAAGTTTTGACGAGTTCGGTGCGTGTACAAGGTTCTCTCTGCGCGGTATAACTATTCTGTGCCTTAAGGAAGTTTCTAAGCTAAGTTTTGCAGCTTTATTCCGCCCAGAGAAGAAAAGTCTGTTCGCTCAGGTAAAGGTAACTTTCTTAGAATTTACGGCTCGATGTACTGAACTTCGACGCTTAGCTCTGCGAAGTGTATTTCTTTCTATATGGTAACTCTAATGATGCATTAGGTTAAGATGCACAAATTTTCGTCTTACGATTATTTTTCCCGTCCTTTAGAGTTCTCTTGATGGGCCCGTTAGATGAATTTAAAATTTTGAAGGTACAACCTTTCGTTGTATTCTTGATCTAGTGAATCATTAAGATATCGTATTAATTTTGTAGATTCAATTTTAGTTTTTTTTTTAATAATATTTCACTCTTCGGATCCGCTGAATTATTGTTATTATTACTATTTATTATACCATTTATTATTACTTATTATATATTATAATAAACCCTGATCGCCAACTATACGCCATTAGCCACGTCCTCGGTTAGTGAGGCGGTCGGTAATGGTCGCGAACGAGGGGCGAAAGAGTTGGAAAAGAAGCAATGTGGGCAAAAGTAGGGGCCGTTATAGGCAATCTAGACCTTTCGGAAAAGATACAGGCATAGTTCGTACGGCGAGCGACATCTTCGAAGCTTCTAGTAGGCTGAAGGTTCGTTCGGTGGGGTTGGATATGCGGTAGTCGCGCCAGGTCGGACTATCAAAATACACAAAAAAACGGGGATTTTCCGCATTCCCGCGACGAGAGACGGCTTTCCGACGGATGGGATCGCCTTTATGTGAGTCCATGATGCGGATAGCGTCGTATCCAAAGAGTGTTTATTCCGAATTCGAAATTGAAATTTTAGATCAAGCTCAGTATTATGCTTTTAGGCTAAACTTTTGATGAAAATGTGTAACCAGAGGCGAGATTATCGAATGTTGGAGCCGATAATACAATGGTTACCCACAATTAGGACCATCTTCATTGAATATTCTTCCACTCAAAGGGACAAAGGCCGGCCAGCGTAATAAAATACAAGATTTGCGGTCCTAGCGTATTCATATTCATGCATGTAATGTTATTTTTATCGTGTTTTAGAAGCGAAGAGGATTAAAAACTCCACATTTTCAAAGAAATTACGATGCATGTTCCGAGAGTTTTATTTTCCGAGAATCCGCTTTTCGATATATATATATATATATATATATTCCGAAGAGTTTTTATTCCGAATTCGAAATTAAAATTTTAAATCAAGCCGAGTGTAAGTATCCATTATATAAATCGGACCGCAGTCAAGCTAGAATGGACGAGGTTATGAAGGGTACAGGGTGTGCAACGTGTACCGTAGACAACAAATTTCAACTCCGTATTCAAGATAGCAAGAAAGGGTAAGTGCCCGGTCTAAAGTAGAGACAAATATATTACCGCTTTGCCAAACGCTCGATATGTAGTGGGGAACGACGCTATCCCGTTGATGATGATGATCGGCAGCGGGATGGCAGTGGACCTTTACCCGTAGTAGGTGTTATGATATAAAGGAGTATAGCTCAGTCTAGTTGTACTTCCAGCATACATACACAACGTTTAGAATGACTATTTCAAGAACAATTTATATAATATTTTTATAAATAATGATAGCAAGGACTGTGGCGTAGTATGGTATATTACTATATAATAAATTAAACTTGTGTGGTGCGGAGGGTGCCGATACTTATTGTCGTTTATAATATTTTTATGGTGATGCAAAACAAAACCTGTATTCTCCTTATAAAAAGTAAAAGAAAATAAACGTTTATCCTAAAGGAAAATAAATTAAAATTCTACGGAAAAAAACTCACGTAAACTCAAATTAAATGTTCCAATAATGCACCATGTTGTTCTTGACAATACGCCAATGTAATAAAATTCTTGCCAGACATTAGCAAATATTTCTGGCGTTATCATATGAACACCTTCTATTATTTTAGCACGCAGTTCATCTACATTTCTTTTGCGAGGCGTACCATAAACTTTTTGTTTAATGTATTCCCATACAAGGAAATCGTTGGCCGATAAGTCTGGCAACCTTGGAGGCCAACTGATTGTGCAACATTTGCTTATAATGCGACCATAAAAGGTATTTCTTAAAAGCTCCTTAATATTTGTCGCATTATGAGCAGGGCAACCTCTTACGGAAACGAAATATCTTCAAAATTAACGCCAAGATTAAGGACAGTGGGAATAACATCCTTATTAAACATACTTAAATATTTGTCGGCATTAAGCATACCGTCGATAAAGAACGAGCTAATAATTGAGTTGTTCAAAATGCCAGCCCATAGATTTAATTTTTGTGGATACTGTGTGTGCGTTTGTGTCTTTAGGTGTCTATTTTCCTTAGACCAATAACCGGTTATTTGAGAATTGTGAGACCCATGCAACGAAAATGATGTTTCATCAGTAAACAAAATATTGTTGATGAAATGTTCATTTTCTTCTACTTTCTGCATTATTATTTCAGAAAGTTCAAGCCGATTACTTTCGTCGTGAGCAAATATTTCTTGAGTATAACGAAATTTTCGCCACTTGTATCCATGCCTTTTCAAAATTCTTTGCATTGTCCGCTGTTTCACGCCACTGTCATGATATTTGTTTTGCAGTAGATGCATTTGCTTTGGCTACAGCACAAATCGCAGTTTCTCTATTTTGCCATTCTTCGCTGGTGTACCTATTTCTAGGCTCGTCGTCTTATAAATGTAAACATTTTCGGCAATTTGTTATACGTGTGCACATCCCAAACTTATGATTAGTTTTTTAATTTAATTTAATTTACTGCAGTGTGTTCAGTAGGAATTGATCGATTTTCAAATACAAAGGCAAATTGCCCATTTCTCGTAATGTACTGCCATTTTACAATTTAAATCTTTTCTTCGATAGTATGAACATAAAGTATATTTCGTACGGAGATACAGATCACGTGCACTTTGCAAACGATGGCAATATTGAATATTGAGCATTTCGCCGTGAAGCATCGACGTCGTCTCAACGAACTGTGAACTGCGCATGCCCCAACTTGCATGCGTGCGCAAAACCGCTTGAAAGCTGGCATCAATGTTGAATCGACGCGCTATAGTATCTATGTTAAACCCAGTTACAATAAAGACAATGCAGAATTAAAATTCGTCGTCTACGGCATGTCATAAGCGTATGCGCTTAATTATTCCGATATTATTTTTATCGCTATTTTATGCAACAAATCGAAAACTTTTTCAACAATTTGTTTCTTGTTGGTTGACAGCGAATTTGGTTCGGCGAAAAATTAATCGGTTTTACGCTTTCAGATGAAACCTCTAATGAAAAGGCGTAACCGGAGGCGAAATTATCAAATGTTGTAGACGATAATATAACCACGAATGGTGAGTTGTCCTGATTTCAAAGTGTATCCAGATTCATGAAATGTAAATTAAGCGAAGTGGATTAAGAACTCCGCATTTCCTAGGATTCTCATTTTTGAAGCTCTATTTCCGTTAAGATCTGACACGAGTTGGGTGTATACGAAGTTCTCCGCGGGGAAAAATTATTTTGTGCCTTAAAGAAGGTTTATCGCTAACATTTTGCGGCTTTAATCCTCTATCTGATTTCGAGAACCTGTTTTCCGATATATTCAGTATATATAACGACGTAAACTTTTTCGGCTTGGAGTGCCGAACTTTGACGTTCAGCCCAACGAAGTGTTAACTACTTTTCTTTTTGTGTGAGAACGCTAATCTAGAATTAGGTATATACTTAGTTTTCTTTTGCGCGAATTTTTGTCTTATGGTTATTCTCCCCGTTCTTAAAGTTCTTTTGAAGGTAATTAGAAAACACGTGGCAATCACGGAGAGCGTCCGTTGACGGAACCGCAGAGTTTTGTCGCAGAAGAGTCCGAGGGTACGCCTTGCTAGGTACAGAACGACCCTCTACTTACACCGCCAATCAGATAAGTAGCACTGCTCCATTTGTACAGATCCAAGAAATGAGATCACTATTCATCACTGACGTGCTTTTTTTTTGTTTTTTTTTTTGGCTCAAAAACTTTAATTATCTTTTTCTTCTTTTTATATAAAAATTTGTACTATTAAATCTCATCAGATACTTTATTTTTAAATTGTATTTTAACATTACGAGGAGATTTATAAAATTTTCCACTTCTTAACTGAAACTTTTTTTTTAATTGGGGTTACTTTACTACTATTTACTACTACTATTTAACCCTTTTTTATGTACATTTTTATTCTATCCTTCAGAACAATTGGACTTGTAATATTTGTAATGAACGTCCCAAGATCGGCGTAACTGTATAACGCTTCCTCTTTTTTTATTGAGTAGTTATTAGTGATAAGCATCAATGATTATAAATTTTATGTGAACCTACAAAATCTGGAAGGGCGAATGAATCAAACGTATTCATAAAAACGAATAGATAAGATACCCGTATGGCAAATATTACATTGTAGAGATTAATTTTATTTCTATACTTTGTTTTTGCGTTTCACTTCTCCCGATCAAGCTATGGGACTAAACTCCTTCTGAGTCGTACTATTCGTTTTACTTAAGTTGAGTTATCATCTAATCTGGTTGTCCTGTGCGACTTTCTGGTTACGTACCTCGGTACCCACGGACGTTTCCTTGATCCACTTATCGACATTTTATTTCGTATAACGTATGTATATGGAACACTTTGCTACGCTCGCGTGGCAGCCAAACACATACTGGATGTGTTCCTACTGCAATAAGATCGCTTGCACATATATTACGAATCACACTCCTGAACGACTACTCTCATACCGACGCCTTTGCAGCGCACGGAAAGTGGGAAACTTTAGTTATAAGCGTATGCGGTTCGAATCCGTCGTCGGATGTACTCTTTTTTCATCTTTTAGTTATTTTTATTAAATTAAAACAAATCGAAGTTTTTCAGTTTTTTAAAAGTAGTTATTTGGAATGTATGCTACGAGAAAGGTAGGTTGACAGCGGCAGTTGGTGAAAATGAATGAAAATGCATACAGGAAAGGATTCGGCTTTATTGAACTTTCCTCATATCAAAGGGTTAAGTAGGGGTTAGCTTTATAAAACATAAAATGCCGCCCTAGGGTATTCATATCCTGGGAATGTAACGTTATTTGTATCGTGTTTTAGAAGAGAAAAAGAATAAGAACTCCGGATTTCCATAGAGAGTACGATGTATGTTACTACACGGAGTTTCTATTTTCCGAGAATCCGCTTTCTACCGATTCGAATTTCGAGCGTCAGTTTGGGTTATTAACATCGATTGCGAACGTACTTATTTCGAACACTTAATCGTACGAAACAGTATTTTGCTCGCTAAAATGATAGTTTGAAAAGAAAAATTTGAGGTAATTGGTTTAGTTGTATACCATAACCTAAATGATCACGTTATTTAAAAACGATTTATACTCTATTTTTTAATTCAGAGGAGTAAAATAAAAAGACGTGTTTACACAATAAAATTTCTCAAAGCTACTTTTTGGCGGCAGTTTTAAAGCTAGTTCGGATGTTATATAAGTTGTAGATACATAATTAATTACATATTCATTACAAAAATAATTCATTAAATATAGAAAAAAACTGCAGAATAATATTTATGGATCAAATGCACATCATACTAGATTTCAACTTTATATATGGTACCTTTTCCTGAATGTTGCTGTATTCTACTATAATTCTCATTTTTGTGCGATTATTTACAATCGAACAAATTAGACTAATATTAAAGGTAGTGTATACAAATTAAACAATAACTTGGCCCTTAAATACATGTTAATACATTACATTACCTTCTGAAATAATTATTCACTATCACTTTTCATTTCACTTCAACTACTATCTTTGTCCACTGATATAATAACTGGCTTGATTAATCCACCTAACTCCCACATTTGTCTTTCTTCTTTAATATATTCCACAAATTTTTTCCAATTGTCCGTAGTGACATTCTAGTTTGCCTTTAGTAAAAGTGCCCTTACATCCGCTAATTTGAATGAGGTATTCTTAGTTTCTTCATTTTTTATTTGAGCCCACACTAACTCAATTGGGTTGAGTTCGTAGTGATAAGGTGGTAACCTCAACATAGTTGCATTTTCTGGCCATTTCATGTATTATATTGGCCTTTATTAAAGCGAATTAAATGAAGAAGTTCAGATCGGACAATCTCTTCATCGTACTCGATATTTTTTGATTTCAACCAAGCCTGCATATCTAGATGTTGTGGGAATTTTTTCAATATTACGACTATAATATGTAGCATTATCCGTAACCTTACTTTCCCGCTAGATTACGTAAGCCTTCATTCGTCAGTCTTTCATTAAACGCTTGCCGTCGACCTGTGATATTATCACCTACTCAAACTTCTTGTTTGGTATGACCTTTGTTTAGCCATGTTTCGTCTAAATAATAAATTGGCCGATTTTGCCAGCTGATTATATCATCACGTTCTATCAAAACACTTTTTCAATCTGTCCTCATGTACCTACAACAATAACTATACTTATTCTAATATATGAAAGTATGTAAAATATAAATTTGAGCATCAAATTTTATTGCATATTAGAACATCGGTACTAACCCGAAGTTTAGCATTTTCTTCAATTTGTACAATGTTGAACGACTCATCTGTGGAAAATCATCATGCTGATTTACTTAATTCGGCACTTTATCAGGCGTAGATAGTTCATTTTTAGAAAAAAAAAAAACCTATGAATTAATTGCCTTATAGAATTCTTGACATTTTCATCGTAATCAGCTATTAAAGAATGTCCAGAAGTTTGCTTAGGCCAGGTAACTTGTCCTTTCTCCTTGTATTCTTTTATGGTACGATAGACTGTGCCACTCGAAAAAAATACAATAATGGTGGTAATGGATTATAACAGCAACCTATCAAGCTTCTACTAATATTCTTGGGACAATAGCAGTATTCTCATTCTGGGGTTATCAGCTCGAAGTTATTTGAATATATTCAATATGTTCTGCTTCTCTATCAAAGATAGATGTCCTAAGTTCAGAAATTTTCGCCTTCTCGGCAGGAATGTGTGAGTTCCAGAAGTAGTTGCTACTTCCTCCATATCCACGAAAAACGCTGTGAAAATGTTTTAGGCGGAGAATATGTCCGCCGATTAGTTCTCAGAAGAACTTTTTTATTATTACAACGCAAATTTTAGGAGAAAAATTAAATACAAACGCACTCAGAAAAATCACGTTCTAACGTCAATCAGCTGTTGTAACAATATTGCGCCCGGCAATATATCAAATTTCGCTGTGTGGTTATTGAGATATAGTATTTAAGCCTTTTTTGTAGATTTGTTTACTGTACCTTGATATTTCGAAAAAGAATATTTCTTTATCGTTGGAGAAAAATTCTAACATTTTTATTTACTTCAACAATTTTTATATTTACCAGCTCCAAGTATGCACAGAGTAAAGAGAGCCAATAATATATCAAACGCACATACTCATTAATTACTACACAAGAGAAAAACCTTCCCGCACATATATGGAATAGGCTAGAACCGCAGATGCAAGCTGCAGTATTTGCAGATTATTTAATACGTTGGTTTAAATTGGTTTGATACAGCTTAGTAATGACAAAATATAGAGCAACACAGACAGTTTTATTTGGTAAGTTTAAAAATATAATTTATATGACAATTATATTTTATTCTATTACATTTAGATTAGACGGTAATGTAAATCTTTTTCTTGATATTTTGAAGAAGTTTCCATTTCGTTAAAGAAAAACTCATTTGGCAAGTAATCGCCAAAAGTAATTTGGAATAATGTGATTAAACATCACAAAACACAAGCTATTGCGTAGATAATCGATCATCAGCTTAACAAGGGGCACTATAAACTGCTGAGCTATAGAAATAATTAACAAAACAACAGCACAAGAATAAAAGCTAAATTTTAATCTGCCAATAATCGCGATTAAGTAAAAGTATCAAATAAGTTTAATAACGTTATTATTTCACTCCAATAGTTGTATATCAGTGTTCTGTTTAATAAGATACTGGTTTTCTGAGGAGTTGGGACATATGAGTAAGCTTGATAATCCACTGCTAGAATTGGAAAATGTCAACTATGTGCCTCATTATGAACTAATTAATATTCTATTAAGATTTCGAGCTTACAATGTCATCTCATCAGCAGATGTAGAAAAGATGTATTACCAGGCAAATCTAGATTAGAGAAATTATCAGCGTATTATTTTGCGAGAGAATTCTCAAGATGAATTACAACATTTTACACTTAATACTGTGACTTACGGCAGGACATCATCTCCATTCTTGGCAATTAGAACGTTACAGCATGTGGCATAAGAGAATTGTAATCGATTTCCGGAAATAAGTAGAGTGATATTGAAAGATTGTTATGTGGATGATTTTTTAACTGGTACTAAAACTATGCCAGATGTGATTCAAATACATGAAAATATTAGTATATTCTTGAAGTCTGCAGATTTTAATTTGAGGAAATGAATTTCTAGTAAAAAGGAGATGAATGAACAGTTTGAGACAGGGACTACAATTAAGATTTTAAAAATAGGAGATGGTGAATACAGGATGCTTGGTTTAATGTAGAATCCAGATTTCGCTGCCCTACAGTATGATATTGAACGAGTATTGAGTAGGTGTGCTAGAACCAAACGTCAGATGTTAGCAGCAAGAATATTCTATCCGCTAGGTTTGATTGGTCCATGTGTAGTACCAGCAAAGATACTAATGCAAGTGTTATGGGCACATAACCTATGCATTACCAAAGGAACTAAATGATGAGTGGGAAAGGTTAAAATTAGATTTCAAAGATATTTTAAAGATACGCATACCTAGGTTACTAATTAATAATGGTGCTACTACTATAGAATTACACGCATTTTCGGATGTATCACAGGCAGCTTATGGTGTTTATTTACTTAAGATCTGTATTTGCTAATAGAATGAATGTACATCTTGTATGCGCTAAATCGAAAGTTGCGCCAATTCATAAGTGCACTACATCGAGATCAGCAGATTCAGGAAACAACGGCTAATGCGAAGTGGTATCACGCGGGGACGAAAGATAACCCCGCAGATTTAATATCCTGTAGTGTACCCGCATCCAGTAATGATGTTATTTGGTGGAGTGGGTCAAATTGGCTATCATTACAAACAGATATATAGGTGATGTCATCATATCAACAAACTCAATTGGATTTTCCTGAGAAAAAGACCATTATAACATTTCCATTTAGTTATACATTATCATTTTCGAAATTTTAATGTGTTACAGAATGGTGTTTGAGATTCATTTGTGATTGTAGGACAGGAACAGAAGGGTTCAGTGGGAATCTAAAAACAGTGAAGTTAAGTCTAGCTCTTAATAAAGTTGTTAAGTTATCTTAAGAACAATGTTTTCCTAATGTAGTTAAGGGCGTGTCGGAAAGTATATACCCCGTTATGATAACTTGAGACGTCTAGCACCCTTTGTAGATGCGGAAGATTCGATATGAGTAGGGGAATGATTCAAGAATTCATCGTTCAGTTTTGATAAGAAACATCCTATATGAAGAATTTCAGGAAAACACTCATAAGCTAAGGTGATTTTACAACATGAACATTTAAAATCAATGCATACAGGACCTCAACTTACGTCGGCAAATAGTAGAGAAAGGTTCTGGATTACGGGTGGACGTAATTGAGCTCGATCGATTGTGCGTAAATGAATTAAATGTTTTAGGATTAAACCGGTAACATGTGATCAATTAACTTCAATATACCCATTTTTTTCTGAAGGTATGACAATACTGGGCCGCTGATGATTAAGCAAAATAAAGGTAGATGTAAGGTTTTACTAAAGTGTTATATTTGTCTATTCATTTGTATGTCTACAGAATCAATTCATTTAGAACCTGTAATAGAACTTACTACGCAGGGATATCTTGGGACTTTCAAACGTATTGTTGCGCGTAGAAATAGACCTTCTCATGTCTGCTCTGATAACCAATAACGTATGAGCAGCATTCCATTTGAAAATTTTTCTTGTTTAAAATTGTAATACATTAACTTTTATAATGGCATCCAACGAAAGGGTAGTTTGGAACTTTATACCCGCGGGTAGTCCTCATTTTGGTGTCTTGTGGGAGATAAATCTGTAAAACACCATTTAAAAAGAGTTCTTGGTAATGAGTGTGTGGTATTTGAAGATTTGCTTAATATATTAGCACAGATTGAATCCATTTTTAACTCCAAACCATTATATCCTTTAAGTGACTCTCCTAATGATTTACAACCATTGACTCCTTCACATTTCTTAATCGGAAGACACCGTGAACATATTCCGGAAGTAGTTGTGACACAAACAGCAGCCAATTGTCTGTCCAGATATCAGCAGCTGCAGAAAATTCAAGCGCAATTCTGGAAGCGCCGGTTTTTGAAATACATTTCGCAACTACAAGAGAGAAGAAAATGGCTGAAAAAAAACAAAAAATATTGAAGTTGGCAATTTGGTTATTTTAGAGGAAAGATAACTTTCCACCACTTCGTTGGAAGAGGAGAAGAGTTTTTGTAGTGCACCCAGGTACTGATGTTATAGTTGGAGTTGCCACGATCAAAACGCAAAATGAAGTGAAGAGGGCGATCACGAAAATGTGTCTTGCTCATACCTGAAACGGAATCAGTTATATGAAAATACACCTAAATAAATTACATTCATATAAAAGTACATATACTTATCTGCATTGCTGTTACGTATGTTATTTTATTATCTGCACTATGTATTATCTTCTGTTGTTTATTTTTAATTTTGAGAGCGTTTCAAGACGGAGAAAATATTGAATATCGTTTAAATTTAAATTTGAATTTTTAGCGAAACTAAGTTTGGTGTATAAAAATATGACCTCAGAACGTGACGTTGTGTACCAGAATAAATGAAATTAAATACTAAAAAAAACAGTACATTTTAATTGATATATATGTGTGTTACCACAAAATGTTTGTATATTATTTGTGTGTATCAAATATTTTTTTTTCTTATTCTCACTTTACTTAAATCAAGCCCTTTAAAATAAGTCCGTATTTAAGTAGATAATCTGTACCATGCGTGATCATTGCACACATCTAAACCTTAAAAAAATATATATTGATAAATGATATAAATTTAAGGAATTTTGTTCTATTAACGTTTATACTACACTTTTGTATTTAGGGGTTGATAGTATAAATTTAAGTAGTTGACGTCCACACGGTAAAAAGAAATCAGCGAACTATTTAACATATAGCGTCCAAAATATAATTATTAACCAGTTTACAGTGCACCGCCCAAATTACCAATTTCAAACAATCTGACAGTATTTACAGCAACATATATATTTACGTCTTATTCGTCGGATCATTGTGAATGTTATGTTGTTACTCGATTAAAGCGAACTAAATGGATATTGAGTTATGGAAAGTTTATACATATATTGTACTAATTTAAACATTAAATTAGTTATTTACTTTAAGTGATTGTAATCATAAAAACAATTAGTTATTTATACCATTATAGTTGTAAATCCAACATAAATGAAATAAGAAAATGAACAATGACTAAATGTGCCTAAATGAGTTTGTTCCTTTTTAAGGTATAATTTTTCTTCTAATTATCTCTATTAGGAAAATATAGTCACAAAACTATAACTCCCTAAAGCCGATCAACATAAGGGATAGATCCAAAATACACATCAAATAAGCCACAATATACCACTTTTTGTATTTATTTTCTCCAGTATACAAAGCGCACTGCATACACGTCAACAACGGCAAATGTCACATTAGACGTTTGTATGCAAGATATGAAAGATAGCTGTTTATGAGACTTCACGACGCGAATAGTATTGCGCCCGAAGTTTTTATGGCGAATTCGAAATTGACATTTTAGACCAAGCTAAGTGTAAATATCTATTAAATATACAGGGTCGTAGTCAAGGTGAAATGAACAAGTTTATTAAGGGGACAGAGCGTGGAACGTGTATGTGTCATAAGCGTATGTGGTTCGAATCTGTCGTCGGATGTACTTTTTTTCATCTTAATTATTCCGATATTATTTTTATTAAATGATGTATGTTAAGAGACGGAATTTTGATTTTGCGAGAATTCGCTTTCCATCTATTCGAATTTCGCCCGTCAGCATGGGCCATTAGCATCGATTGCGAATGTATCGCACTTTATCTATATTTGAAGCACCTCGGGGAGATTTCAGCCGTTGGAGCCGTAAGCCGTAAGGAGTTGTAATTGGAGTGTGTGCATTTACAAACAGTACGCTCATGAAAAAATTGACCCAAAAAAAGGAATAAAAGGCTATCCCTAGCCATGGTAACAGGGGATAGCCTAGGTTCGCAAAATGTTGAGGTATGGTTGACTAGATTATTATTTATTTTCTTTTTGTAGATTTTTTTTATTGCCTAATGTTTCGAAAAAAAAAGATTCTTTTATCGTTGGAGAAAAATTCCAACGTATTCATCTACTCCAACAATTTCTGTATTTACATTTAGAGGAGCAGCATTTGTGCATTTGCAGCTAATAATGTACAGTGCGACCAGACGGTGATTTATCGCCAATTTTGTGATTTTTATGAAATTGTTGCGACTGCTTGTTACAGTAATTCACAAATCACACACTCGTGAATTCTTCAAAATAGGTTTGTGATATTTGTGATTTCTGCAGTCATAGGAAAGTTTTAGCAGATGTTAATATTCATTTTTAAAAAGATAAATCAGTCTGATGCAACGTAACAGATACCATCGATGATTCCTGTCACGGGTTACGGGAACATGCTTATTTTACCGGCTAGTCGAATGTTTTTCATTTTAACTAAATCTGCTTTCAATTTAAAAAATATTAATAGAAAGCAATAAAATGTGTGATTTACTACCATACCAGTAAGGAACAATGAGCAATAAATATACAAAAGTACACATTCACAAAAAGGAATGAGAGGAGACATTTTACACATAGCAATCTTCTAGTAGAATCCTATTTAATTTGCGATATCTGTAATATTCAGTATATAGATCGGTGACCTTGATTGTGGTGATGGTAATTTTATTTATATTTAACATGCCGGTTATCAATAAATACAAATGGTGTTGACTCTAGTAACTCTAGCTACTGTAAAGTGTGTCGTTGTCCTTTAAGATCATATAAAGGCGATTTATTACAACGCAAAAAGTATGAAACGTAAATAGAAAATGAATGAAATTGACAAAAAACAATTTACAATAAGAAATTATAATGGCATAACAAATACATAATATTAGTGAAAACTGATTATTCCATGTTGATATCAATCTTGAACACAATTTTTTAAATATGTAAAAGGATTATTTACTTTATGAAAAAATCCATATAAATTAAGAGATAGGTGTATTAACTAACTAATATTTTTGTACTACCTAGCAATTTAATAAATTTCAGAATTGTGATTTAAACTTAACAAAATGTCTTTGATAATATGTATCCTTCTTTTTCTGTTATAAACAATCGTATTTTTGTAATGATCTTATTGGTGATGGGTTTTACAAAAACTCAAAGCTCCATGAATGTATTATACATTTATGAAATTGTTATTTCAGATACTTCTGTATCTAATACTACAATAAAGAGAAAGGAGATCATGTTAGCAAGTTATATAGCGATAAACAGTTCAGTGCGAAGTATTGAGCATTTAAGTGACTTAATAAAGGAATTTAATATCCCAAGTAGTTTGGCATCATCAAGTGAGTTTTCATTTGCACAGAATAACATGCACTGCTGTTATAAGATCTGTAATTGCGCCATCTCTTCCGCAAGAACTAATTGCAAATATAGAATTATTGAAGGTATTCTATTATTACAGATGAGTCAACAGATGTTACCAATGAAAAACTTTTATGTATATGTATTATTCGGTATTGTTCGTTCTGATTGTCAAAGATCAACCTTGTCAAACAGCGCCGACGAAAGAAGTATGAATGCACAGAAGAAAAAAAGAAGAGAGTAGTGCACACGTTGTTGACACACATTTTTTTTGTATTCCTCATTTTTTATTTTGTAGTAATAGTTAGCGACAATTAAAGAATTAAACAAGTAGTTTATTGTAAGCCAATCCTATAAACATTCGGTATTTGCATCTCAGTACATAACATAATGGTCCTTCGCCGGAAGCCGGATGTTTATAAAGTTACAAAGTTGCACAAAATCAATATCAGTGATTTAACCAGCGAGCGGACATTATATATGTATATACCAGGATTCGCATAAGAAAAGGGTCAGTGCAAGCATTACGGCATATATTGGTTTGAACTTGTACCAGGTGTGTCGGTAATTCTTTTCCGGTTTTTTCGCTAAAGAAAACACGTTACTTAGAATGGATAGTTAAAATTTATTTATTCAAAGTATTGGCCATTTGATTCTATACATTTTGTCCATCTCTCAGGCAATTTATGAATGCCATTCCAAAAGAACAGTTCCTCCTTTGAGCTAAACCATTCATCGAGCCATTTTTTAACTTCTTCGAAATCGGCGAAGTGCTGCTCTGCAAGCGCGTGCCCCATCGATGCGAAAAGGTGGTAGTCGGATGGAGCCAGGTCTGGAGAGTACGGCGGGTGCGATAAAACTTCCCATCCAAGTGATTTCAACATTTCTTTGACTGGTTTTGCTGTATGAGACGGCGCGTTGTCATGTTGCAAAATCACTTTATCATGTCTTTCAGCGTATTGTGGACGTTTTTCGATCAATGCACAGTTCAAATTGATCATTTGTTGTCGGTAGCGATCACTATTAACTGTTTCTCCCGGTTTCAACAGTTCATAATATACGACACCAATCTGGTCCCACCAGACACAGAGCATGGTCTTGCGACCAAAGCGATTTGGCCTTGCAGTCGATGGGCCAGCTTCGCCAGGTGATAACCATGATTTTTTTCGCTTGGGATTTTCGAAATAAATCCATTTTTCATCACCCGTTACTATTCGATGCAGAAATGACTTCCTTTCATACCTTTGAAGCAGAATTTCACTAACGATTTTTCGATTTTCCATTTGTCTGTCATTCAATTCATGTGGCACCCATCTCCCCATCTTTTGGATCTTTCCCATAGCTTGTAATCGTTCACAAATTGCTACTCGGCCCACATTCAACTTTTCTGCTAATTGTTTTTGAGTTTGTGTTGAGTCTTCATCCAATAGCTCCTGCAATTCCGCGTCTTCAAACGTTTTCGGCCTACCAGGACGTTCTTTATCTTGAACGTTGAAATCACCACATTTGAATTGTCGAAACCACGTTTCACATGTTCTTATGGTTGGAGCATGCTCACCGTAAGTCTCTACTAGCAAACGATGACTTTCAGCGGCTTTTTTCTTTTGATGAAACAAGAAAAGTAATGCGTGCCGCAAATGCACGTTTTCAGGCACAAAACTCGACATTTTCAAAAAATTATAAATCTATAACGCTGTTATTTTGGCGGAACGTAACTTGTGTAGTTTTAAGGTTAATGTCAGTAGAATAAAATTACATATGTATCAAATCATAACATTTCATACTTATGGCCAGTGACATCTGCCGGAAAAACCGGAAAGGAATTACCGACACACCTGGTATATGTGCAGCTAGCAAAGGTTTCGTTCAGCCACAGTCAGCGATGAAAGAGTGGAGTTTAGCGAATTTTTGGAAACTCGACAACGTGCAGCCAGCAAAGGGTTCATTCAGCCACTGCGAAAACAGCAGATTGACCAAGGTACATTTAAGGGTGACTTAGGCAAAGGTAAGTGAGTCTTATTAAATTAACAAAAGTATAGCAATGGAGGAATTAGTGCAAAATAAAGGCAAAATTGACCAGATTCAATACATTTATAAAAAGGATCAACAATAACAGACGTTACAATGAATTAGAAAAATACAAACCAAGGCATAACAGCACTACAAGGTTGACAGAAAATCAAGATATAAACACAAATAAAATTATTGCCAATTAAATTACAAATATTTTTACGTTTTACGATACCTATATTTCATTGATTCATTCCAATAACAATTTAAAAATTTTATTATTTAAAGTCCATTTTAACAAAAGATGCCCTACAACTGATTGCATCAATAGAGGTAACGTCTCAAAATTATCCAGTGGCGTGGTCACTATTAAAGGAAAGATTCTTAAATTAAATTAAATTCTAAATTCACGGCCTCCTAACTCAACTAACCGATGATGTCCGTGATCTAAACGTGTTAACCCCTGCACATTTCCTTATAGACGAGTAGTGTCGGTTAAAACCAAAGACGGACTTTTGAAGCGAGCAGTGAATAAGTTATGTTTATTACCTACTGAAGACAATTAATCTTATTTTGACTATTGTTGAGAGAATCTTTCAAGGTGGGCGGCATGTTCGGTATTGTTCGTTCTGGCCGACAAGGATCAACTTTGTCTAATAGCACCGACGAAAGAAGTATGCATGCGCAGAAGAAAAAAAGAAGAGTAGTGCACACGTTGACTTACACACATTTTTTTTGTATTCCTCATTTTTTATTTTGTAGTAATAGTTAGTGACAATTAAAGAATTAAACAAGTAGTGGTTTATTGTAATCCAAACCTATAAACATTCGGTATTTGCATCTCACACAAAACAATATTAAATACTATCCTGCTAAATCTTTAATCGAGGTAACACGAGATTTTTTCCTAACCATTAAACTAAACTTTAAAAAATTAGTAGGGATTGGGACGGATGGGGTAAGTAGTTTATGTGTAAACATAATTAATTTCTTTACTCTCTGTGAAGAGTACACCAGTGATATTATGCTTGTAAAATACATATGTCACAGTTTACACTTACGTACCTCGAAAGCTTCTGAAGTATTCGGTAACAGTGTATGCGTTAGCTAAAAGAAAGGTACAACTGGTATTCTCGTAGTATTCTTCGAATGAGTAAATACAAAGATGTTTACAATGTAATTAATAGTAATTCAATATTTACAAAATTAATTAAGTTGTCTAGGTAAAGCTATTGAAAAAGTTTTCTCACAGTATTTGGAATTGGAAAGCTTTTTTTCAATTTGGGCTATAAAGGAAAATTGTTATACATCCAAGCTACTTGCTGAAACCAAATTAACTTTGATATTTTTAGAGGCAATACTAAAAGAAATGTATTATTTCAATTTATATTCCCATACAACAACTATAAACGTTCTTCAGTCATTTAATGATATTAACTTTATAATTCGGGCACTAGCTGGTCGCATTCTTAAACCTAGTATTATGACGCACTTAGCTAACAATTTTGAATTCTTAAACCTGAAACGATTGTGATTTTGATTGTAAATTCAAAAAAAAATAGTGATCAGGAATGTTGCCAAAACAAATGTCTGAGCTAGTGCAAAAATGTTTTAATTTCACAAAGATTCTTGTTCTTGAATTAATCAAGCATATGCCATCGCACTTGGATGTATTTAGCAAAATTAAATTATTTAGTTTATCCTGCACTTTAAATCATATTTGACCTACACTTACAAAGCTTCCATTACAGTTTGGTAATGATTTGAACATGAATGATATGAAATCACAATATAGAAATTTATTACAAATAAATTGGGAAGAAGTTGTTGGTAATAATATTCTAGATGACGCAGTAACATTTTGGCAAAAAGCAATTAGGTTAAAAAATGCGGCAGGTGATCTCCTGTTCAAAAATATTTCTATTTTGGCCTTTTACAATGTTAAGTTGACTATATTCAATGCCACTGTCTTGAGAGAATGTTTTCTGTAATGAATGTTATAAAGACTAAGTCGAGAAATAAGAAGATGCTTGAACTACCTAATGCAATTTTCACTATTAAAGATCATTGCAATGCATACAATGTACGTTGTAAGTCTTTCCAGCCATGATACATTACAACGCTTCAATGCAAATATGTATATGTCACGCATAGCAGAAGGTACAGATTCAGTTAATGAAATAAATACATTTTAACTATACGTGAAAAATATTTGTAACATAATTTTCATATTTTATTAATAAATCTGTTTAAGTCAAAAATGTTTTAGTTTTAAATATTTAGCGTTAATACATATTCAGTAATAGAGCAATAGAGGCCACCAAAATTACAGCAAGTTTGGCGACATACGTTTCTAGGACATGGCAACACTGATAATATATATAGTACATATATATTATCAGTGTTATATATACTTTGTAATATTTTTCTAAGGTGAAATATGGCAAATTTTAAGAAATTTGTTGAAATTCTAAATTTTCTTTATAAATTGCGGATCGTGAATCCGGGAATGTCCCTAGACACTCTTTCGACAGATGAAAATAGACGTTTCAGAGACTCCTTGAATTTTTACATATACAAATCACTTAGAAATTCTTTCCATCCCTGTACAAAAGTGTATAGTGAAGGATGAGTTGGATAATAACTTGGGACTTGGTGTGCAATAGCGCCGGGATAAAAGGGACGTGATTTTAATCCAAATTTCTTTTTATAGTCGTGTTGAGCAATGTTAGGAGATCGTTTTAGCAAAATATAAAAATGACAATATTTTTATAACAATTTCCATAACCAATCAAAGTTGACCGTCCCGTCAATAAGAGCGCACTGAGATTTGTGCATCAGTGAAGAGCAGTGAAGCAGCCTTACACCTTGCGGTTAAAAAGGCTTTATCGATTATATATACATATAATTAGGTCCGCTAATGTCTATACCTGTTCCAACACCTCCTATTCTGGAGCCGTCCGTGTACCATGCCAGGATACCTCTTTTGCTTTGAGGCTGCCCAGATGCCCGTTCACGGCATTCAATGATCCGTCTTATAAGATGAAAATGGTATTGCATAAAGATCTTGTCGCTTGCAATATGCATCAAATTTATGTTGGGATCTTCAAGGATTCGAAGATGCCCTTTAACATCTCCAGGCTGCAATCCCTTCATTCTGCTTAGCGTAAGGTCACTAGCCTGTTTCTGAATGTGGGACCAGCGTATTACTATTATTCGTAATTTCACTCTTTCTCTTGCAGATGCGTCCTTACCACGATTTGCGGAACCTATACCAAATGTGACCGTCACCGTGGCCCGAGATGCTCCGTTAGCCTGTACCGTGGACAATTTGATAGGCTTTAAGGTAAGTTACGTATTAAAATGCTACTTAAAGGCAAATTTACACTTATCATTTTCAATATTTCATCGTTTCATCATACTCACACGCACACGCGCAAAGTTAAGAAAGTTAAGAAGAACCGCTCATATGGTCCTCTTTTCGAATGCATCGCGCATAGCTTACGTCATGTGCAGAAGCTAAAAATAGACGCCTCGAAAGCAAGTTGCTCAACAGGAAGCAACACTAACGATTCCACCTTGTTCTCAAGTCCAAATCCTCTGATAGGCTTGATGGAGAAGAGAGCAGAGTGATCGGCCTGTGGTTGTGCGGATTCTTGTCCGGTTTAGGTATCGTGATCACGGTAGCATTCATCCGCAAGGATGGAAAATGTTAGAGGTTAAGCATGGAATTGACAATCCTCTCCTGTTATCAATCTTAAGGTACGATTAGTGATCCCATTAGGGATCAGAGCCTTGGTCAGCTGCAGCACATTTCGCCGTTTATCTGTTTTGACAACGCATGGCAAAATGTCATCTTTTTGCCTTCATGTTTAAGAATGTTCAGAGAAAATTTGAGGCAAATATACAGGTTACTATACTTTTGTATCAATCAGATGATCAAAAGTGACCGTGCGGAGTAAATGAGCGCGTTGCCGTAAACGTTATTTACGTTGAAAATGTTGGTCACTTTTTAACTGATATTCATTTTTGAAAGATGTCCAGGGAAGATTTAGCGAGATGCCAAAGTGAGTGTCTCCACATTATTGATTTGTTTAGCTATGCTTGTTGCACGTTTCGTATACATACTTTTCTATCACTATGCAATTTACACAAACGGAATGGCAATACCTTTTGCATTCTTCACACTGTAGTTCTCCCCCTTTTTCGCCACAGTAAAGGCAGTCGTATTTAAAGTTTTCTGACTGTTTAGATAATTATATATTTTAAATAATCTCTATATAGGGTTAGATTGAAACTAAGGTATATATAAAATTGACGCTTTTCAGGAAATATAGGAAAATGTCTATTGCAGCACTTTTATTCCCAAAAGAAAACAGTTCCCAACTATAGCAATGTAGCATTGGTAGTTCTGAAAAATGTCATCCAGCTTTGGAGAAATCCATATTCGTTATGACATGCAATCCGGCATTCTCGGAATGGGTAAATTTGGAGGGTACGTTTCAAACAACTACTTTCAAATTGTTTGTCTTTTCCATAAATCTATTGGCGCGACAATCGGTGTTCAGTATGATCAACGTTGCTAAGGCTATCTTTGCATTTCAATTTTTGACGTATGCAGTATCTGCATGCTTCGAATTTTCAAAACTGATGTGTATATTCACTACTTCCGTGAAATCCAAGTTTCCGAGTGTTCTTGGAATACTATTACTTACTTTTTAATTTTTCGGGGGAAGTTCTTTCTAGTGAGGAACAACATTATATCACCTACGTATCACTTTAAATTTGCTTTTCCCCAACATGTGTTACTTCAAAGATATAATTGTAACACTTATTCTGCATCAAAAAGGTACTTGTATATGAATTTATAACGTTAACGAGAAGTGTAGGCCGACATTTTTTTTAAATGTATACTTTTCATACCGTCGTTTAATGGGGTAAATGCTTTCCGTTAAATAGTATAAGAGTATTTTCACGTAAAGGAAGATGAATATAAATATAAATCTATTAATTAATACCCTCTTAGATGCGAAAAGTTAATGTAGTACCTAATAACGTTTCTGTCAAAATATTAATTACAACTCGCGATAAATATAACAAATTTCAATCCACAGTCAAACACATACATGGATACCCGATTTCTGGTAGATTTGTTTCAATGCGACCGTCTAGGCAAGAGTTATTGAAAAGCAGATAAAACCCTTCCTTAAACTGAATTGCCTTCGTTCGCATATGTGTATATAACAGGCAACTATATTGATGCATGCATCGAACGATAGTAATAGAATAAGAGTATGGACCGTCTTCCAGCACCTCAGCTTTTCCTTCGTTGTTCGCTTTAAAAATTTCGGCGCTGTACGTACTACATAGTACTTTTGCCGCCGTTGCAATCAATGTTCTTTGTCTCATCATTAAGTGCAATGAGACAGAAAAAGGTAGTGCGCGCGCCAAAGTGTGCATTGCCGTTTAATGGTGTCTACCTAATAAAGTAAATAACTTATCGAGCAGACGTGACCAATATGTATACGGAAATCAGCATTGTTTAAATTCAAATATGACGATATTTGTGATGAACATTCCTTTACTTACTTGGTCTTTAAAAAAATACTAGACAACATATCCACCTACTTATGACTATTACATATTTATCAAAGTCTAAACATGCTGGTGAAAGTCCTTAATGAAAATGTTTGCAGATAACCTGCAAGAAGTAGATTTAACAACGTGAATCATCATCGAATGGAGATAAATAATAGCAATAACAACGGATTGCTTTAGAAGTGATACTGCTAAGTATACTAACGACTTCAATTAGATTAAATTTACAACTCAATAGAAAGGAAATTAACTAAAACTCATGACTAAGAATATGTATTTTATATATACATATAAAATACATTATTTAAAAAATGGCTTTGAAATGGGTTGATGCATTACGCTAGTGAAAGTTAGAGATGCAAATACAATTAGGGAATAATTAAAGTTCGCCACTTTCCGTGCCCTTCACGAAATTAGCAGAGACTAGAGAGACTCGTGTTTATTTATTACTGGTTTGCCCGAGAGTCGACAAAACACGAGTCTATCTAATCTCTGCTAATTTCGCGAAGGGCACGGAAAATGGCGAACTCTAGAAATACTATACCACTGACCATTTACTTAATAAGATGTAAAAGTTGACGAGTAGCCTCCAGATATCGTGTTTGTTTATGAAATAGTATCGTCGCACATAACTGAAAGGTTATTCTTTGGATCGAAATATTCAGATATGTAATTATGTAATTGGAATTTGAGCACCTAATCCAATTACTGGGAAGTTTCTACTATTTTTATTCAAAATTGTAATTATTTTTAATTTCATCATTGTCCTGTACTCTATCTTACAATATGTGCTATTATATATGTATATAATATTTTATATGAAGCACATATTATATACATATATTTCTATTCTTGCTAGCAATATAGTCGTAGTTTCTAGTCTTGTTTCACAGAAGCTAAATGTGAGTGAAAGGGTCAAAGAACTACATAATTATATAAGAAGTCTGAATTTGAAAAAGCAAACACGATTTTGGTGGAAGAAACAACTTCATCATTCTCTTTATCGTAAGAAACAAACTCAGGCATATTGTCTTGTTACAGTTCCAGAAAGGTTAAGATATAATTAATTTCGATGAATTTACAACAGTTTTTGAGTGATTCACTTGTTATTATGTAAGTAGAAAGATAGCTGGATATTTTTAATACATTCTATGTGTACTCTCACTACCATGATGGAGGCTATTATGAACAACGTGCGCAGGACAACCAATGCCAACAAGGTTATTATTCTTTTAAATGTTTCATTAGAGAGTAGACGTTTTGGCCAGACCTTCCGTTTATATACCTACAATTAACATTTCCATCATCTCCTATAAACGCAGCACACTTTCTAGATAATCCATACTTGTCGAGAGCTTCAATTGGATAGTTACCCATGATTTCAGCTGATTCGTTTGACATGCTGCCCTAAATCCAAAATGTTAGTTTCAATTCCATAACCGCATCAGTTAATACAGTGCAACCTTGGTAATCCGTATATGATATTCCGAAATCACGGCAATCCGAAATGTCGTATCTTGCTAATCCAAAATTCTATTGCGTCAGACCTTGAAAATGCGAAAATTGTGCCCAAAACTGTCTGCAGCGTTCTGTCTTCAGTCACAGCGTAAACAGTCGTATTGCTGCCTAATATAAGACACGCTCTGTGATTACATATACGAAGTCAACAGTGTTTGTTATAATGTAAACGAAAGCAAGTAATAAACTAAGAGTAAATCATTATTTTCTATTTCATTCTATATAAAAGCAAAGCTACTATGTGCAGAAAATCTTATCTTTCTATATTACACAGCAACAGTGATCATACAAATATTTAATAAGTGCATTGCTAGTAAACCATATTTAGTGCAATTCAGGCGCTCAGCGAATTCCACTTGCGAACGTTGCACAAGATGTTTAAAACTAAAAAAAAAACTAAAAACAAACGGGAAGTTTGGCAACGTTGCCGGGCTCCATAACGTATCCAAGCTATATACGAATACACAGTCCGGTTCCATTGTATATCAGGGAACCATAAGGACCTGTTTATACCTAACTTTTTAGTTTATAGAAATTTCTTACCCCTCCCGTTTGAACTTTTTTAGTTTTAAACTACGATCTATCTTACGCAGTTTGCAAGTAGAATGCGCTGCGCGCCTGAATTGCACTCTAAATATGGTTTACTAGCAATGCACTTATTAAATATTTATATGATCACGGTTGCTGTGATTTACTGCTAGTTCATTCAAAGGTTGGAATGAAGAGGAACGGAGCATTTTAAAACTTTGAATTCTTTCATTTGAAGAAAACTGAAGGGTTCAAACAAAGCCCGTTTTGAAACCAATTTTTCTTAAATTTCCTGCTGTACATTTCAGGGTTTCCACAAACATTTTAGTTTCAATTTCCCTGATTTTCCCCGACTTTCCTTGACTAACACTCCATACACTACTTTTATCTTAAGAATAATACAATATGTAATGCTGACGGAATATCCACCTTAAGTTGTCAACATGAATTTTCAGTACAGCAGAATAAAAGTGGAGTTCCAAAAAATCTCGAGGTTTTGATGCATTCGATATGAACTACGCGGGCAAACGATTTAAACTTTATTTTTTGATCGCCAGTATTTTCTATACTTTCCAAGACACTATAATACCTAAAAGTGAAATTTTCTGTCTTGAAGTAGGTTTTTCCAATCAGCACCACATATAGAACCATAGTATAAAAACAATTTTCTTAATTAACTTTGGGAAGAATGTTCTTAAGAGCCAAATGCCAATATAAGCTAAATGTGATTATTGGATACAGAACAATATAACTAACGGTGAGAAGGTTTAATATATACATTTTAGAAAAGATGCAATAAGTACAATAAGTTAATGTGAATATTAAAGAACAGTAAAATGAACTGAAGTGATTGCACTTACGAGCATAGGAGCCATGCACGTTAACTTCGGAAAAGTTTCAATGAAGAAGTGTTAATTGCGGAAAACTTCAACAACAAACCTATTTTCTACCATCACAACAACAATTGTTGATAACATAATTTTTCCCCAACTTTCTTAGAATTTGTTATCTTTTAGGTAAATTTACACAGTTATCTCTTTTTATTGGTCTCCCATATGTTTTCCGTTTGTCTATGTTTTCCTATTTGTAAGGTGATCCAGCCAATCTATGTACTTTGACATTCCATTCTTACAAGAACAAATTATTACCTGTTTATCTTATTTAAGATTTTTTAGATACTCTGTTTCTACTGGTCACATTAATTTACATTATTTTGGTAAATATTATTTACTGCTTTTCTGAGCCTGCCATTTTATTGCCCATTTTCTTAGAGTTCTTCTTGTCTAACAATCAAAGGTTCTTTCCATATTGATAAAGCAAAATATACTCAGTAAGATCTTTTGGTCGTCAATTATGCTCTCCCCTTTCTGAAACCGATCGAATTGCGCCTAGTGAACTTAGTCCTTAAGTAATGGCTCCCTTTCTATGTTAATGAGACGGTGCAAATAACCTACTGACGTTGCCTTCCCATCTTCGCTATGTGTACCGCCTTCTTTACTTCCATCTCTTCTATGTTGTCACCCTTATTTTCTAACAACCCCCTGAATCCGATCTGGTTTTTGTTCCGTCTCGTAATTTTTGCTGACATTATTTTTAGCTTTGCATTGCTTCTGCTGTTATGCGTACGCGCATCGTTCGTAACAATTTCTCTATTTTTATCCTTTATACATATTCTGGCTTGTTTCTTTCTTTCCAGCGTTCTTTAGGCCATTTTCTTCTATCCTTTCTCCGCTCTCCTTCTAACCATATCTTTCAGTTTGGTTTGCTATTGCTCCTAAGCTTCATATTTTGATATGATCCTTTCACTCAAATATTGGTTTCAATTTACTTTCTTTATTTTTGTCTGTTTAAGCATTTTTTAACTACAATGCTTGTTACTTAATAAAATTCGTTTTTCGTGTTTCTAGCGCCATTTTTACTGTTTTAAATTCCTCTTTATCTTTGCCTTGATATATATATATATATATATATATATATATGTGACTAGAAATAATCAGTAGATCCTAAAGCTACAAATTTCGCGAGGGCTCCATAGCGTATTCCCATAATTTAATAGAGAAAGTAGTTCCGGGAACGACCATGTAGGGGGCGCCCTGATCGAATTTTATATACAGTATATACGAATAGATCAACATGACATTGAGCCCGAAATTTGGCAACAACTGCGTTGGGCTCTGTAGCGTATCATCGATATATAAATGTATATTAGCGGGTAGCGGGTTTATATATCTGAATGGACTTTCTAGTCTATAAGTACTAATTAAGTATTAATCTAAATGTTATCGTTTTTGATGTTTTACTATCCCTATTAATCTAACTAATTCGTTCGTTTACCTCATGTAATAAAACTATACTACAATATAGTTTTCTGACAAATTGAGCAGGGTCTTTTGCTAAGAAAGAAAGGTCTATAAGATTTGAATAATTCTTATGTTGTTTTAATGTAGATACCCTACACATCAAGGTGTTGTTTTTCCATAAGACTTTATTTTTATACATCCCTCTTTATCGAATATAAGTGAGAACGCCAGTGCATCGAAAAGAATTACATGCTTATCCAAACAATACTAAAGTGCTCAAACTAGGAATGAATTATTTTTTTGAACGAATAAAGATGTTTATAAACAGAACACATCAGAAAATGCCTAGAAACAATAACCAAAAATATAATGCTAAGATAGCTTAGCTTCCTCATGGTATTGATGGAATAATTCACGGCATACGCAATAAAAGGAGAGAGAGAAAAATACACTAACACACGGACATGTTTCTGCCTACCCGGCGTCATCAGCGTGGTTTCGAGAGTACTTTTCATATCTCTACCTTCTGTCGCTGTTGCCTCACAGTTAATACTACTAGGCATTTTCTGATGTGTTCTGTTTATATACATCATGGTAAGCCTGTCGGAATATTCACATGTGCGGTTTCCCAAAGCGCTACCAGCGTCGCCATCTCGTGTTTGGCAGTCATGTGAACTGCTCGAGGGATGGTTTGGGGAACAGTACCCGGTTTATGTCGCTGCTTCCTGAACGGCAGGCATGCGTTTCTTTGGCACTAAAGGGCGCCAAGAAATGTCGAGTTTGTCGTTGTGAAAGTTGTGGTATTAACTGTGAGGCAACAGCGATAGAAGGTAGACATATGAAAAGTACTCTCGAAACCACGCTGATGACGCCGGGTAGGCAGAAACATGTCCGTGTGTTAGTGTATTTTTCTCTCTCTCCTTTTATTGCATTTGCCATGAATTATTCCATCAATACCATGAGGAAGCTAAGCTATCTTAGCATTATATTTTTGAATAAAGATGTTGTACAACAAAATTATCATGGACGGTACCAAATGGGTACGTATTGAAAAATTGATTGGAACTTGATGAGAAAATTAATACTGTTGTTGATGACATATGAATTCTAAGATAATAAGATAAATAATACTTGTATAAAATTGATGGAATATTACCTTCTGAACAATATAGTAGTAATAAACACCTATTACCGTCATACACGAATCTGTTGCTTTACTCGATAAAGCTCAATTACAGAAGCGTAGTAAGTCACAGTATCATGAGGAAAGCAAGTAAGTGACGTGATGGTTAACAGAGAAACAGAAACATTTCCCGATCACTCTATGCTTGCGGCAAAAATTAAAAAAATATATAAAAAAAATATATATATATAGTCCGTCCAGAATCAGAAGGTTTTGAACACCTTTTCTATACAAACATTCCACCAACTTTCTTCTTTCTACTTGCCACATTATTTCACAAATATTGAGCCTGTTGATAATCAACAATATTTGACAGCTGATGTTATATGATTTTTACCATGGCCTACAGTCGGCACAACCTACGTGATGCATTACTTTTGTCTTAACAAAAGAGAAATATATTAAAATTAAGAAAAATAGTAAATTCCGGATACTTTCTAGATGGACAATATATATATATTGAGTGTAGGCTTTCACGACCGTAATCCATAGTAGAAATGTCTTTCGGGTGATGTCGTGTAGTTAATATTTTACTTTACGTTTCGGTGACCATCCTGTCAGCTTCTTCAGAAAATTTCTAAAGACTGCTGTTGTTGTCTTTTGCTCCTCGTTATATATCCTATTTCTGTTCCGCTTTGCTGATCCATAACCGTTCCGTTCCGCTGAATCGCGTCGTTCGTTGTATGACGACTCCGTAGTGCTAACTTCCACGTGTTGCTGATCTTGTATCCATCTTCGCGATTGAAGTTGTTGGTGTTCTTCATTATTTCTATGGATTCGCGTATTATCCTCGGGTAGTAGTGGCTGGTCCTGGCTAATACCTTCACGTCGCTGTAGCTTATGCGGTGGTCTCCTTGTTGGTGCAGGTGTTCTGCTACTGCAGATTTTTCAATATGCCTAAGGCGTGCGTCTCTCTCGTGCTCTTTCACTCTGCACTGAATACTCCGTCCTGTTTGACCGTTGTAGCTTTTTCCACATTGGCATTTCAGTTCGTATATGCCTTTTGCTCGTAGTTTTGGTAACACGTCCTTGTTAGGAGGGAGTAGCTGGTCGATCTTGGTCACCGTGTCGAAACGTGTGGTGATATTTTTCTCCCCTAGGGTCTTTTTTAGCCTATCGGTGACTCCGGCTATGTATGGAAGGTACGCGTATCCTGCTGGTTGTTGTTGGTCTTCGTCTTTTCTCTGCTCTCGTGGATTCCTTATATCTTTTGTACTGTAGCCGCAGAAAAACGGCCGCACGCCTTAGGCATATTGAAAAATCTGCAGTAGCAGAGCACCTGCACCAACAAGGAGACCACCGCATAAGCTACAGCGACGTTAAAGTATTAGCCAGGACCAGTCACTACTACCGGAGGATAATACGCGAATCCATAGAAATAATGAAGAACACCAACAACTTCAATCGCGAAGATGGATACAAGATCAGCAACACGTGGAAGTTAGCACTACGGAGTCGTCATACAACGAACGACGCGATTCAGCGGAACGGAATGGTTATGAATCAGCAAAGCAGAACGGTTATGGATCAGCAAAGCGGAACAGAAATACGATATATAACGAGGAGCAAAAGACAGCAGTCTTTAAAAATCTTCTGAAGAGGCTGACAGGATGGTCAGCGAAACGTCAAGTAAAATATTAACTACACGACATCACCCGAAAGACATTTCTACAATATATATATATATATATATATATATATATATGTTATAAAATAACATCAACAAGGTTAGCTGTCGTCCAGGCACATTGTACTTAGCATTTCCTTCCAATAGTGTAAAATATAAAATTTATTTATAAGTTTGTTCAGTATTATATTATTGAAGAAGAGATGTTCGATGAAGGACATAAACCTGGTATTTATGTAGTGGAAAGTTATAAAATTTAAGGTTAGTAGTTATTTTCATTTCTACGTGTTAACACGTCTCATCTAACAATTTTTCAGCTGCCGAAAGAGTGTCTACGGACATTCCCGGATTCACGACCCTCAATTTCTGTAAAAAAATTAAGAATTTCGTAAAATTTCTTTTGGCTGATGAAAATAGACGTTTTATAACGTATAAATTAAAAATAACCGCTAACGTTAAATCTTAACAATTTCTAATACATAAACACTACGTTTATGTCCTTCTTCAGCCTCTTTTCTTCTTGAGTAAATTATTTAACACACTCATTAATAAATTTTAAACTAGAATATATACTCGGAACTCTTTAAATTAGAGAAAATGCTTGGTATAACTTGCCTTGACGACTGCTAGACAGAAAGTCACAAATAAAATTCCCATGGTTTTTCACCATTGTCAAATAAGTTGGCAATTGCTTTATTCCAAAGATGCCTATGGTACTTTTTAACCTTTGAAAATATATTATTGTAAAAATATATATGCCAAAGGAAACAATTTCTGCTGCAGCGTGATGTAGGGACGCAACTGAGGATGGGATTCTGCGTTCTTTGAAGACACTTCTGCCCACATGCAACACTACAACGTTAAATTACACTGCCAACATTAGAAATAAATAGAAGAAAGAAGGGGGACTTGGTAATAAAAGATTAGTGTTGGCACGTTGATACTTGAACAATTAATAATAAATAGTGGAAACATTAATAATTTCAAAATTACTAAATTAAAAGACATTACATGTCTTTTAAATAATTTAAATGTTATTAAAAAAATTGATGCGATAAAAGTTTTTCATAGATTAATGTTTGAAAATACCGGTGATCGGAATAATCGTAAAAGACTTAGAGACTTTGAAGGGTTTAAGTTTGAAACAAACTCAGACGACTATGCTTTAAAGTTAAAATTTATTCAAGAATATTTCTTGTTGGCGATTTAATCGTTATTTGTAACATCTTATGCATTGATTATAAAGATACTGAAGATGAACTTGGATGTCGTATTTGTGACTATTTGATGACTCAAAAGGGATATGATTAATTCTGAAGATGAAGATAGTGAAAACATTGGAAAGGATTGTGACGTAAAGGTGGATCGAGATTCAACGATACTAACAGGTTCTACTTTAAACTTCCGGGATATTGAGGGTACCGTACGCAAATTTAAAAATGGCATCATTATTAGGATGGAGCGCCTTACACAAATTTATCTATGCTAAGAAGCTACTAACCGGGTTGGCTCGACTTTTTGTTAAAGCAGAACGTAAGGTGAAGACGTGGGATAATGTGAAAACAGCCTTAAGCAGGCAAAAGTTTAAACAGTACCCGATTGCATCGCAGTCTTTTAATTTTACGTTCACTCGTAAAATTAAAAGACGGCTCAAGAATATTTTCTACATATGAAAGAAGTGACTAATAGAGATCAGCTTGAATTTGGTTTAATTTGCATTTATGTATGTGGGCTAGGTAAAAAACTCATAAGACACATGGCGTTTCATTCGAAATAGAAAAGTTAAGCACTGTGTCCAATTTAAGGATGCAATCAAACCGAAAATATGTTTAAAAAATAAATCTTTGTCCATAGCATCGTTCAGCAAAACCTCAGAAGTATAGTCAGTTACTTCCTGGGATACGTCCAATTAACCATTGTCATGAATGAGCATAAATATGAAGTGTAAATACTAAAAGTCGCGATCCTAATTTCTGGCAGTTAATCTTCAAAGGTATGAAACAACACAAGTAGTAATTTGGCAACAACGCTGGGAAAAAAGTGTCGTAATACAGTAGTTGTTGATGGAATTAACGATGACATCAATAACAAGATGGTGCTGTACAATGCAAGGGATTTAAAAGATTTAAAATAAAAGATTCGCATTTATGATAATATTAAAGACAAGAGGCAGCAAGAACCCAGATCTGATTCCATTCGTGCAAATAGTAAAGCAGCGCACAATCGGCCACCCGATGCTAACAAGAAAATACGTTGTTATAATTGTGGTACAATGGGCCACAAGTCTAATGACATGGTCATCGCTCCTTTGAATGTTCACGTAAACGGACCAGTCCAAAGACTTCTGATGATCGCGATATCAAAACGGGAAACGTGAATACTATAAACCAGAATGTAGGATACCTAAAGAAGCTATACGTAGACAATTACGAACTATCCGCGTTGATTGACACTGGGAGTCAAGTAAATGTAATCCAAGAAAGTTTGTATAAAAGAATTTCTAAGCCATCTCTTGATGAAAGACGCATCGATCTTAATGGATTCGGTCAGAGTCAAGTCTCCACACTTATCTATCTATAAGATAAGCTCAACCATAACTATTGATAATAATGAATTTTGCGCAAGACTGCATTTAGTACTAGATAACAATATGAATGTTGAGATGATAGTTGGTAAGAAGCTGTTATCTCAGGCAGAACTGCTAGTGGGCGGAAAAAACATTACTGTGACAAAAAGATCCCAGGAGACTAGTGCTGAAATGATGTCTATTCAAGTAATTGATGATGACTGTATGAACATGGGTCACACAGTTACGACAGAGTAAAGAGAGGAGATTGAACACCTTGTAAATACCTACTGTCCCAGAAAGACAAAGACGACCGAAGTCAAGATGAAGCTAATTCTGGCAGACGAGCATGCTTTGTATCATATGCCAAGATGACTGTTATTCGCAGAGCGACGGATAGTAGATGAGCAAGTTGAAGACTGGTTGACCAAGGAAATTGTGGAACCATGTGCCTCAGAGTATTCGAGTCAAGTAGTAGTGGTAAAAAAGAAGGATGGAAGTTCAAGAGTCTGTGCGGACTAGAAGCTAATAAACAAGAAAATAATAGAAGACCATTATCCTGTACCGTTAATAGAGGATCAACTCGATCGTTTTCAAAAGGCTAAAATTATTCAGTACTTTAGACTTAAAAAACTGATTCTTCCTCGTTGAAGTAGATGAAGGAAGCGAGGAGTATACGTCTCTTGTGACGCACTCCGGACAATTGTAGTTCACCAGAATGCCTTTTGGCATGTGCAACTATTTATTCAACGATTTATTACTCAGATATTCCGTGGATTGACGATGCATGGTATTGTGCTCCCGTATATGGATGATTTAATTGTGCCCGCTGCGAACGAAGATGAGGGTTTATGTCATTTTAAACTGGCTCTGAATGTTGCAAGCGACTATGGGTTGGATATTAATTTTAAGAAATGCCAATACTTAAAGGGCGAGGTTGAATTTTTGGGTCACGTGATCAACGACGGTAAGCTGTACCCACCTGCCGATAAAAAGGCCGTTATGCGTTTTCCGATGCCAACAAATCAGAAACAGTTACAGAGTTTTCTTGGATTAACGGGGTATTTTCGTAGATTCATCCAAGGTTACTCAGTGATAGCAAAACCTCTTACGGCTTTATTAAAAGAAAGTAGTATATTTAGTTAGACAAGGAAAAATTTGCTTTTGAAAAGCTGAAAATTATACTATCGGAAAAACCTGTACTAGGCATATTTAGGCAATATCTTGAAATAGTACTCCATACCGATGCTAGTATAGACAGCTATGGCGCGATATTATTACAAAGATCTGACGAAGATAATAAGCAACATACCGTTTATTTTATAAGTAGAAAAACTAATGATGTTGAGCGGAAATACAACACTTACGAACTAGAGGTATAGACGATGAAGAGAAGAGAGCTAGGTGCAAGAATAGCCAGATGGGCATTATATTTAGAAGACTATAACTATGAAATTGCACATAGGTCAGGAACGGCTATGCGGCATGTCGACTGCTTGAGTTGCTGTTACAAATAAATGGCCTTACTGCAAGAATTATGAAAACTCAGGAAACTGAAGACGAAATATGTGCAATTAAGCATATACTCCAGACTAATGATGAATATAACGAATACTTTCTAAAGAAGTCCTGTACAAGTTCAAAGATGGACAGAGGTCGCTATGGTAGTATAAAGACGGAGGAAATGCTGAAGCAAGACTTTTATATCTGTAAATTGCGTCCCAAAGTAGAAAAATGTGTTTCTAATTGTGTCACATGTATACTAGCTAACAAGAAAAAGGGCAAGCGGGAAGGTTTTCTCAGCCCAATTCCTAAAGAGTCTGTGCCGCTTCACACGTACCATTTGGATCATCTAGGTCCTCTGGAATCCACTAACAAGAATTATAAACATATACTAGCTGTCATAGACAGTTTCATAAAATTCGTTTGATTGTTTCGATTGATTCGACAAGAACTACTGCAAGTAAAGAAGTGATAAACAGGTTAAGAAACCAACAAAAAACTTTTGGCAATCCAGCTGTGGTAATTTCAGACCGAGGCGGAGCATTTATATCTCAAGAATTCCAAGACTATCGTGCTGTAGAAGGTATAAAATGTCACTGTATCACGGCCGGTTTACCACGTGCCAATGGTCAAGTAGAACGGTTGACTTCCATTATAATTTCGTTGCTGGCAAAGCTTTCGATAGATAGTCCAGCGAAATGATATAAACACGTTGTTCGAGTTCAAAAAGTAATCAATTCAACCACTCAAAGAAGCACCGGTTATACCCATTTTGATCTGCTTTTGGAGTTAAGATGGGGAATAACAAAAATCTAAACATAGAGAAGCTTTTAGAAGAAGAAATGGAGAAGAACTATGATGAGGAAAGGAGCCGTTTGAGAGACAATGCCAAAGAAATGTTGTTAAAATTGCAGGAAGAGAACCACCAGAATTTTAACCGGAAAAGGCGACCAGCAAGACTACAAACTTGACGACCTTGTCGCACGCAGCTGGGCCCTGGACCCAAATTAAAATTAAAATTTTCCGGTCCCTATAAAGTTGAAAAAACCAACCATAGGTACAGCGTCGTAAAAGTAGGAATTCATGATGGTCCCAGTTCTACCAGTACATGCGCTAAATTTATGAAACCGTGGTTAAATACTCATGAAAACGACCTGTCTCCCGAGACGATACAGAAATAATAGTAAGATAGACATAGTTTTTTTAGCAACAGAAAACAGATTTTTATGATGGTTTCGCAAAATGGTATTTAAGGATCCCTCAGTACTTTGCTAACAAGTTTCCTTGTTCAACAATGCCGACAATACGAGAAAAACTGTAGTTCTTGCAAATATGGCAGTTTGGAAAGAACGTTCCATGTGTATGCTGTCGAATTCAAAAATATTTAAATTCTAACTTCGAAATCCGAAAATTCAAAATCTAATTTAGAACTGTTCGAAAGCTAAAGGTTTTAGACGCATGTGCCTTGCATTTTCTATATATTTTCAGCGATTTTCAGTTGGCGAACAGCGCGCGGCATTGGTCAAATGTGTGGATTTTTCTGTAAATTTTGATACATTTTAACATCAATATCCAATGTCCAATAAAAAGCGGATGACTTGAAAAGGTGGGGGTTTGGTCTATTTAAACTAATGATGGTTCGCGACTATGATTGATGTGGTGGAGTCCAACAATAAAAGCATTTTGAAATCCTTGTAAATGACGAAAATGGTGGAATAAGGAGAAATTTGATAAATCCTATTCCTGTTTGGCAAAATCTACAACGAAGACGAAATTCAAGTTTGAAGTGCACCATTTTACAACTAAAAGGATCCGAGTTGACTCTGTATGAGGTCATCTTAGTTCAGAATTTTTTTCCTGAGTCACTCTTGTAGTATGACGTCTGACATTGTTCTGTAAGATAGCACTTTTTTCTATCGATCGATGATGCTGTTTGTACTTACTGAAGTTGTTCACAGTGTTTCCAAGAACTCATATACTAGACAATTCAAGCTGCTGTCCACCAAACACAGAATAATAACTTTTTAGGTGCAAGGAAACCTTAGGAATGTATGGTATTGAGTCCGTTGGCGACAACTGATAATACGAACGCTCAGAGTTTGAGTACATTGTTTACTTTTCGTTGCAAACTAACTACCGAATAGGAAAAGGTTCATTATCGTTGCGTGCAATGTTTACCAAATAAATAGTGACGCAGCTGAATTTGTTATTAACTGACAACCGATTTGCTTAACTTCCACATCTGCTAGCTGGTAAAGGTGTAACGAATGGTTTCGTCGGTCACATCGAACCTTTCGACAATCTCTAAGTACGTTGTACTGGAATTTGCTTCCACAATCTGTTGAATATCGTCGTTGTTAATGATCTTCGGTCTACCTGAGCGTGCTTCGTTGGTCAAGCTGAAATCTTCTGGAAAACAATTTTTGAACCACCTTCCATCATTTTACAGCATCACCTTCCAATGCGATACGTATTTTTTGCGTCGCTTTGGTGACTAGCTTGTACTCATAGAGTAACCAACCTCGAATTAGTTTTATTCGTTGCAATTTTAATTATTTTAAAATATCAATTAAACAATTGTCACCAGAAGTGTATGCATCCAATGAAAAAAAGTATCAATATTATAGCAGATGACAGATAACAGTCATGTGCTGCCGATCAACAAGTTAAAAAGTAATCGTTACAATCTGATTTATACAAAAACCGCTTGAATTTGGTTTAATTTGCATTTATGTATGTGGGCTAGGTAAAAAACTCATAAGACACATGGCGTTTCATTCGAAATAGAAAAGTTAAGCACTGTGTCCAATTTAAGGATGCAATCAAACCGAAAATATGTTTAAAAAATAAATCTTTGTCCATAGCATCGTTCAGCAAAACCTCAGAAGTATAGTCAGTTACTTCCTGGGATACGTCCAATTAACCATTGCCATGAATGAGTATAAATATGAAGTGTAAATACTAAAAGTCGCGATCCTAATTTCTGGCAGTTAATCTTCAAAGGTATGAAACAACACAAGTAGTAATTTGGCAACAACGCTGGACGCAAAATTGTTAGTAAAATGTGGAAGTGTGTATTTTCGGACGTTGAAAGAGCGGTATTGTATAAAATATTTCATGAATATACGGCGGGCGCAGAAAACAATGTAAGATGTGATAACGGAGAAAGGTTGTAAATGTACAAACTTAAATAACTAAGGAACTGCTAATGTATATTGAACGCGGTTTTTATGATAGATATAGAAAAGAAAACCCCAGATGTCGCTACTTAAAAAAATTAATATATATGCCTCGTCGCAGAAAGTACGGAGAGATAGTGTAAAATAAAATATTCCTAAAAAAAACTTTAAACTATTCGATATAACATGCTAAGTGAAGAAAATTACTGAATTTCTATTTCCAAATGATGATCATTATCACAATTAAACATGTCAAAACAAAATCAATGTGTTGGTGTGGCAACAATGAAAGCACTGCAAAAATCAGTTGTGATATAGTTAACTGCATTGCCGACATACATACAACTACATATAGCATGCTTAAAAAGCCCGGCAATCTCTCTTACTCCTTTTATGTACACTATATTACACTTAATTTTTGGACACAACATCGAGCCGAACCTTCCCGAAGCTATTACTGTCTCTCTCATACCCCCTCACCTACTATTACGCGTCTTAATACATTGGTAGGCATTCAGCAGGTAGCCAGCAGCGACAGCACGCGTTATGTCCGCGCCCTTGTATTTATCTTATTATACATGAATATAGATTTTGCAGCGGATACATAAACGTTCACAGAACAGATTGACAAAAATATGAAATACATTTTAGGAAATGTAAGTAGTCAATATTTCCTAATTGTCTTTATTCATGCAAATTTTGTACAAATTTTATTTTTGATTATTATAATTATTCTTAGATTGATAGACTCCTTGAATTTTTACATATACACTACCGTTCATATATTAGGGGACGACTAAGAAAAACTCCCAAAAATAAGCAAAATTGAAATATTGACAATTGATTGTGTTTTATATGAAAGAGTATACATTTCTATATATATATGAACATAATTTACAACAATATTCTCTTCTATCCCATCAAATTTATAGCGCATTTATATTCTACCACAGCCTCAGGCAAAATTCCTCTTAATCCTTTTATGGGGTTATAAACGTAAACTTGAAAATATTGTCGAATATTTCCACAAAGGAATAATGTGAGATTCATAGAACACTTAGTACAACGAACAAAGCAGATATCGTCTTGTATTTAAAATAAAATCGATCTTGATGGTAGTTTAGTTTAAATTTAACTATCGTAATAAACGGGTGGTGCTGAAATGGCAAAACGAAAAGAAATTTCCATCGAAACGCGTTCTGCTATTATTACTTTAGGTAATGAAGGTTACTCAATAGCAGTTTTTGCGAAAAAATTAAAAATATCGAAAAATGATGTATTTACAACATTAAAACGGGTGGCGGAAACGGGTTCTTTGGCTGATAAGAAACGTTCTGGACGCAAAAAGAAGACAACAGCTGTTGAGAATCAGTTCATGGTTCTTGTTTCAAAAAGAAACAGATTCCTAACGGCTCCGGAAATAACGCAGCAAGTCAATGTTTCACGAAGAAATCCTATTTCGCATTCGACCGTGAAACAAAGATTAATTGCGGCAGGCTTAAAGAGACGAGTAGCTGTCAGAAAACCGCATTTGAAAGTTCAAAATAAAAGAAAAAGATTGCAGTGGGCACAAGAACACAGACACTGGACATTCGAACAGTGGTGCAACGTGCTGTGGACAGATGAGTCCAAATTTGAAATATTTGGCTTCAAACGGAAAACGTTTGTTAGGCGACAGGTTGGTGAAAGAGTTAGTGAACAGTGTATTCTACCTAGTGAAGCACGGTGGAGGTAACGTAATGGTTGTATCCATGGATACAAGATCAGCAACACGTGGAGGTTAGCACTACGGAGTCGAACGAACGACGCGATTCAGCGAAACGGAACGGTTATGGATCAGCAAAGCGGAACAAAAATAGGATATATAACGAGCAGCAAAAGACAACAACAGCAGACTTTAGAAATCTTCTAAAGAAGCTGACAGGATAGTCAGCGAAACGTCAAGTAAAATATTAACTACACGACATCACCCGAAAGATATTTCTACTATGGATTACGGTCGTGAAAGCCTACACTCAACTATCTAGAGGATTATTAGTGTGTAAATTACCTACGGCGCTTTTAATTGAATATATTTTAATATTATTTATTTTCTATTATTAATTTATTTATTTTCTAGCCAATAATATTAAAAGGGATGATATATCGAATTATGAACTTCTACATTCATTGTTTTGATCAAACCAATTTATAATCCAAACATGGAAAAACTGTGGCTAACACTATCGGACATTTTTGTATTTGGTCTCTACTCTTTTATTAGAAGTAATATCGATGGCTACAAGCCAGAAACCGCAACCAAGTCGCAAACTTCCTATATAATGTAATCGTAATAGTATTTGTGCACTTCCGAATATTTTAAAATATATATTAAATATAAAATTACCTCCATTTGTTTGTCAACTAAGATCTTACTGACCAAGTTTACATGCAGGATTTAGGATAATTCCTTTGAGCAACCTACTTTACATTCGCCGTTGCCAATTGCCTTAAGCTTAACAGAGTAACATTACCTTACAACTGACAAATGCATCCATGAAATTAATAAATTTTAAGATTAACTGTATGGAAATCTAGAGTAAAATAATATGTATATACACATACATACATCATGATTAACTATGAAATCAAAGTTCATATAATATCTCATAAATGACAATGACAACTTTCATAAAAAATGGATAGGAGTGCTTTGTTAAGAACACAATGAATGGAAACTTTTATTTAATTTTTTTTAATCTGAAGTAACATACTTGGAGTGATTAGAAGGCCTATCGCCAAATCTTTTTTCTTTTTAACGTCTACAATGCTGTTTTTTTTATTCTAGTAACTAAAGCTACATTTGATCGATCTCGCAAAACTGCTGTTTTTCCTATAAATAAAATTCACTTTATTCCCCTTCTGTATTACCTAAATGTTGGATAAGCAGCGTGAAACAGCGTCACTAAATCTACATTAACTGTTATCATTAATTAATCTCATCTCTTCATGCTGTACCATTATACACGACAGTATATAATAATAATAGCTGCTAATAAGGATCGGCATTAAACGATGGGAAATTCAAATAAATACATGTAACAACTGTGCAGAATTATAATAGGTAATAATAATTAAATTTTATTTTTGTTTCTATATGTGCTACTACCGAATATTGTTGTTTTTGTTATATTATATTACAATTGCCGATATTGCATTTCAGCACGAATTTTAGAACGCACGAATTTTCTAATGCATAATCAACTGTTTCATGCACTCATAAACCCTGACGATACTGTTTCCTCGTTCCCGTTTTCAAAATATAATAAACTTGCCGATATCAAAGCGAGCAGGTAAGCATAGTACTATATAACTATATACATATATAACTATAAAATTTGAGGGGCAAGGAGAGCGAGAGATAGCAATAGCTTCGGAAAGGTTCGGCTCGATGTTGTGTCCAAATATTAAACGTCGTTCAGTGTACGTAGTAAGTACATAGTGTTGTTTTGTTATTGTATTCACTCATTTTGAGCACATAAATAAACGATTACTTCGGTATATCGCTTGTAGAACGCTATTATTTATCGGTCGAAAACAAGTACGATAAAAGGGAATATCAAGTCATAAAACTAAATGGAACAAATTAGGCTAATTGGAAGTTTCAAATAACAGTTGTTTTGAAATTTATCACGAAATTTATTGGACGTAGTAACGGACAGTTGACGAAGCCTGAAGAGCCTGCTGAGAAAGACAAGGAGTAGGAAGAAAAGAACTCGAGAGCACAAGAAATAATTGTTACCAGGTTAGAAGAAAAGATAATGACACACCTATTATCATGCAAAAGAAGTGTAGAGATGTGGGAGAAACTGTTAATATTTGAACCAAGATTGAAAGAATTGCATTCATTTGATGCAGCAAAAGATTTTAATTTAGTGTTTGATTGTTCTGTGTCTATTTTCATTGCCAATGTGGAGGAGTTGGTAAATCAACCGAAAACCATGGTGAAGAGCTTTCGGAAAATATGATTACCACAAAAATATTGATGGCGCTACCAGAAAAATACAAGCATTTCATCTCGGTATGGGAATCTGTACCTTCAAAGGAGCAGAATGTAAAGGAACTAATATCGAGACTTCTTGTGAAAGAAGAAAGAAGTAAGAACACAGACGAGACTGATCCATCGGCAGTATTATTTGCGGAAAACAGAGGCAGACAGAAGAAGAAATGTGTTCAAAATATTCGTGTGAATACATGGAAAAAGCATGGAAAAGAGAAGTATGTTAAGAAACCAGGAAAGGGTGAGTTGCGTTATTTCTGTAAGAAACCAAGACATTTCATTAGACTGTAGGTATAGAATACCAAAAGAAGAACGTTCAAATAACAATAGTACACCAAGTGATTTTGATAGAAACATTTGAATAATGGAGACAGGAGCAAGTGAACATATGTATAACAATAAAACATTATTTACTGAGTATAGTACTTTATCTGTACAAAAATTTTTAACTGTGATTGTAAAAATTTAAAAGTATCTGGTATAGGAAATATAGAGGTGTTATCAGATAATGGGTCAGATTTAATCACGAGTCTGTCTATAGAGGGACCAATTCTATTTGACCAGCGGACACTCTTTCCCTCTCACCTCCCTAACTTATATATACGGCTACAGTATAGTTAAGTTCATCATATATCGTCATTGACAACGGTAGGTTCTTTTTGATTTCCCGTTTCTATTTTCATCCTGTTTCGTTTCATGTTCACTATTAACTGTTCTTTTCAAAGCAATAGCATTATTCGTCTGATTTCCAGGTTAGTAATGTTAATTTTAATGACGCTGTTATTTGTGTTAGATATATTACAAACATACCTAAGACAAAATCCGACCAGAGCGAAGAAATCACTATGCTGTAGAATATTATCATATTTTGTGAGAGCGAAAAGGGACAAAAGGATATTCATTTTCCGTTGACCAAGTTATAACTCGTGCGTCAGCAGTGACAGGAAAATCCGACAGAACAATTCGGTGGATTAAACAGATGCCTTGTAATAACAAAAATGTAAGAATCAGGCCGAACCACAATCTTCATCGATGGATATTGTCAGAACAAGATCTCGTATTTTGGTAGATTATGCAGACAGATATAAAAATATTAATTGTTTGTGTGAGTATTTACTATATCATTGTTTTTATGTTGTAGATGTGTACTTCGCAATAAAATTCTTTCTTTATATGCAGTTGATAAGACAGTGTCAACTCTAAACATTCTACATGCGTTCATGGTAAATGAAATGAATTCAAAGGTTCGAAAGAAACATTACGGAAACGTTTAGTTGACATGGGATTTTAATTTAAAAAGAGCCAATCAAATAGAAAATATCGAATGGAGTGATATTTTATTGTGGTATGGAGAGCTCGTTATTTACGTCTCCTAAAAGCCACTGATGAACTTGGTGAAAATGAAATACCTGTTGTATATTTAGACGAAAGCTAGAAGCACTCATGAACTTAATTAAATTGCTCACTACAGATTAAATTACTCAGTTTTATTATAATAATCAAACCTAGTACGCGGCTCCCTGAATAATTTAGGTAAAACGTTTTCAAATAAAAAATATTCAGGGACAAGAGCTACACAAAATAAAATTATGCTGAAGTATACGCGGTGTTGAATTTCCGCACTAGATAAATTTGGTATTTTAAATAGAATACCACATATTATTACGTGTTTGAATGCCACTCTGCACCTTCTTTATTTCCTATACATATCTTAGTTTTTGAGATAATTTGAGATTCTTCTGTTTCTTTCTTACATATTAAATGTTATTCGTTTAGTGTTTTTTTGAAGTTGGTGGTAAAAATTATCATTTCAAGTGACAACTACGAGATAGCAGCTTAAGTCGCTGCCGTTCTTAATTCATGCTATTTCAGCTTTTCTAAATAGAACATACTGTATATTTTTCTACAACTTCACAATTTTATTTTTGTTGAAATGCATAGAGAAATACAACGTTACCTATTGCTTTGCGAAATTCTTCCAGGAAGTTCTTTCATAAAATTTCTATTTACAAGGAAATGTCCTGAGACATCACCGTTTGGATTGAAACTTGGCAGATTTACAGGATTCACCAAGCCGCTTTCCATTTTGACGAAACCTGCGTTTAGGGCGTGAAAGCCATGAAATTTCGACGATTTTCGAATTTTTGCAATTTATACCGTTATTTCTAATTGAATAAATAAATATTATATACCTCTGTTGGTTAAATTTCTTTGCTAACAGTTTTCAGTATATTCTTTCTAATTTTTAACTCCTGAAAAAATTCACAATTAGTCTGCCATGGTTTATATAAATCTAATCGTTTTATGCTGAACTCTCACCTACACTGTTTGCTTATTTTCGCTGTATATTGCTTATATATATTTGCTAACTTACTAATGCTGGTTACTTCGAAAAGATGCCGGAATTATACCAAGAAATGTATAGCTCACTCATTAATTTTGATCTTTAGCGAAACAAAAGTTTGTAGTATTTCGTCATAGCACTTGTTTTTAAATGAAAAGCTTATCTGCATAATTTCATATTTTGTTTACTGAAGAACGATAGATTTTGCGTATAAGGAAATATGTATAAAAAAATCGAACGTTTTCTTTACCAGATTCTGGAAAAGTGTACAGGAATCCTATAAAAAAAAGCTAAATAAGATGAATCCAATACGGTAGCGATTTCGAAATATACCGAAACCTAGAATTGCTCAATCAACAAAAATCGAGTCACCTGTATAGAGTGTAGGACAATTAAGACATCGACTGAAAACCAGCAACATTTCAGAAATATTTCAAATTGTGTCAATTATCTCCAAAATTAAGATAGGTTGTAGGTATACTGTACTGATACAAGCATTGAAGAGAGGCACCCAAAGTCGTAATATGTAATAAGCAGTATATTCCATGTCAAACACGAAACTGAGCACTTTGTATACTTGAAAAAAATACACAATTAATGTTTTACAGTAGTGTTAGGTGACATTATAGTATCTGAATACGTAGTATCAATAACTCAAGCGTTTGTCAAACAGCACGACCTTTCAAGTAAAAATTACAGAATGAATGTTATATCATACATTGGATGGCATGTTTTTGTAAGACATTAACCTATATGCAGTTTAAAGAATCGTTAATATTGATTTTTTTCAGTTTGAAAATATCTATATTTGGAAACAGCTTAAGAATTTAAAACATAGTAAAGATGACGATAAGGGATGCTACGCATGCCTTTCCATTTCATTCCATAAAAGCATATATCTTAATCTCCATAACATTCTAAAATATTTAATTTCAACAAAAACGGCACAAATTCTAAAATTTTAACACGATCGTAAATATCTCGAAAACAGTTGACTTTAGATAAGGTACCCTAATTACTATTCTTTAAGATTCGTGATATTGATCTTTCACTGATCGCGAGAAGTTAACGTATGTGGATGTACGAAAAGTGCTTGCGAAACTTCTTAGCTAATCATTGGTTTTGGGTGCATATTGAATTTATATTGCCAATAAATAACCTCGCGGGGTTTTCCCCACATCGACCAAGTCTTCTTTAGAAGAATCCATTTTAGAAAACAATTAACTTGACATAGATCTTGTCACACTCGGAGTGAATGAACCATTTGTAGTCGACTTAGTAGTAACACAGAATTTAACATTTAATTAGGTTTCCACTTTTCTGTTAATGGTCACATTTATTTTGAAATTGCTTATGATCTACATTAAACAAAATATAACTCAAAAACCATTAACTTTAGGTATAATTGGGGTAAAAATATACGAGGTATTTATAAACGTTACCTTCTTAAGCACACTGTATGATGAAGTAAAAATATTTGATAATGACTAGTGAACTTGGGCTGCTGTCACGACTAAAAAATTCTTGTAGAAGAATGACAAGTAAACAGCATATGAGAAAATATTGTAATTGTAATTTTTCGCTCGAAAAGTAAGGATCTTAAAACTGTTCATTTTGATTGTATGATATATAATATAAATTTGCAATAATAAATGGCGTACTCTAAAAAGTAACAAACTTAAACACTGTACGACTTGATTTTCAGTAACCTCCATTCGAAATATTTTTCCACTACATGAATAGAGAAGCTGCAGCTCAATACGTGCAGATAGTGCCTTATCCTGCATATTACACCGCACATTAAAATAATATTTTTTGCAAATAAACACATGCACTGCTAGGTTGCTTATTGTCTTTTCTCTTTATTGCTGTTTACCTATTTTTCAATTAAGTTATAAAAAATGTCAGTTTTAGATCTAACGAGTATATATTTTCTTGTAAACTAAAATTGAATTTTTAGTATATAACCACATACAGGACTAATTTGTTTACTGCAAATTGCTTTTCCCTTTTTCTTATCTACGCGTCTTCCAAAAGTTTAACTTTTGTAATGAACAGGAATAGAAGGTAATGGGCCGCGGGTGACGCGAACGACTTGGCTCTGATCAGACAAATCGCCTGTGTTAAGCAATCAAACAAGCGACAAATTACTCTTGAGTCAGAATCACTGAAAAATTAACCAATGACCATTCTCAAAAACTGATACATTCATCACCACCAAGTTTAATTAGCTAAAAACTTCATGTTAGCAAAACGATAATACTCAAATGCTAGAAGCATTCTAAATAAATATTTGCAAGAAAATCAGAAGGTGTATTATAAATATTGTGGTGGCCACTACGGAGTGTAGATCTTGATATAATATGTTTATTTATATAAAAGGAATGTTGGAACACAACCTAGAATTACCTTACATTAACCATTAAAAAAATTGTCATAAACAGGCCTTTATCTTTTGAATTTAGTAGTCAGTAGAAGGATCACATATGCAGTAACAATGTTCTGCAAAGCAAATTTCCTTATAATTGTTAGGTTTTATAAAATGATATATATCGGAAGCAACGAGTAAGCATGTATGTTGTGCAATTTAACTTGACTTCCAGTAAAAGTGGAATATAGATTTCATTGGTGCAATGACTCACATTCACCAAACCAATGAATATTTAATACATTCACATGAGCGAGGAGCTCATATGAATGTATTAAATATTAGTATTTACATTATTTCTGCCACCTTTTAATATGCAATATGCTATTAGCATATTTTAGAAAAAGGTAAGAACTATCTCTAAACAAAGTTATTCTAGTAACAATAACGATTCATCACCATCAGTAATATTAGGAATCAGGTGTGGCAATTACATTCAGAATTGGTACCTTGTAATGAACTCAAGCTTTGAAGAAGGAATTAAATAAATATTTCAGTACCGAACACAACACAAACTATGCCTTAAAACAAAAGAATAAATGAAATGATTCTTAAAAAAAAACTTGATTTTTCCACAATATACCTGGGCATAATTAATTTATTAATTCTCTATGCTAGTAGACGTTGAAATTATTAATATTTGTTATATATCTATACATATATAAACGAGATAAATAACAATCCAGGTACAAAAAAGTGTAACACATGCTCAACGTATATTCAGTACAGTAATATTTTTTGACTATATACACTACTGCCATAGTTTTAAGCTTACCTTTTGAAATTGTAAGTGCTGGTGACCATTGAGAACGTAATATATCAAGACAAATACTGCCATTACTGTTAATATTGGGATGATAAATTCTAGTTGTAAACGCAACTTTAGGAGGCTTAAATGGATAGTCTGTGGGAAAATGAATTGTTAAAAAGAATACTCCTCCTTGGTATGGACTATCAGGCTAAAAAATAAAAACATAAATAATTGATTGTTTGCAAAGCATTAGACTTGTTTGAAAATACTTACAGGGCCCATTATTGTGGCTTGCCAATGAAACACTGCAATAAGCGATTCATTTACAAAAATAAAAGATCAATATCGTAATTTACTTACAATCATCTCCAACAGGTCCTGCTGAACACTGTGCTGGGGGATCTCTACCAAGATCTTGTAATTCCTAAAATAAAATTGAATAGAATTCAAATTAAAATGTAGTGAGATAATTATAGCCTTTTTGAAGTTTGGCCCCAAATGTGATGAGGTTATACAGTTCTGAAATATAGGTGCTTATTCATTTAAAGAGGACTACTGACAAAAAAGTAGCATGTTAACTAAAAAATTTGTTACTATTACTGATGAACACATCAACCGGAACCATTCTGCATTACGCTGTATCCGGTATTTTTTTTTAATTCTGATTGCTCTACTTAATTCAAATAAAATTAATTTTTTGACAACACGTAAAATAAAGGTTACGCCGTATTTTTTGTGAATAATCTCGCACATTTTATACATGTTTAGAAGAAAAACGTTATGGACAGCTACAAGAAGAGATTTGACTGGTATTCACACTACATTTGCACAAAATCGTTAAGGGCGTTCAGTTAATTTAAAAACGATCTTAAAACAACCTGACGTTTCAAAAGCATTTAATCGACATTAGAATCTTTAACATACCTTATTAATTCGTTTTAAAGCCATTTGATCTGTGTATATCTACTAAATACTGGCTTTTCACCAGACAATAAAACCGTAAAGCAAGGACCTTTGATAGAAGATTGTAAAGATGGCCTCCTTTAAACTCGAGTCACAACGTAACTCAAAAGAAGTACAAACAAATAATCTCAAATAAGTGAACACTCTAAAAAACTAAAGCAGCTCACTGCGACAATTTACTTATAATTGTAATCGTTTCACAATTTTATGTAATTTTAACATGCAAAAATTATTCTAGATCTGACCGATCACTTCCGTAACTACTTACTAAAGAGGTTAAATACCATTCCTGTTGATTATAACCACAAGAGTGCGTGCGCAGTATGTCAATCTACTACTGATATACAGATGTCGCTTAAACTTATTGATTACATTATAAAAATTTATATCAAAACGTATTTCGTTTTAATTTTATTTTGACAGAAACAAAAAGTACTACAAAGTTTGAAAGATGTAGTAAAAGAACTAAAAGAAACGTAAAAATTCTCTCGTTTAATAAATATTGTTGAAATAGTTTTGAATAACAAGGTACCTAAATTTGAAGCTGTTTAACATAAATCATTTTAAACATGTGTACCTTTGTTAAACTCGCTCTTTATTGTATGTATTATTAATTCTCAAGTGGGAAACGAGTGAATTTAAATACAAAAGATAAAATGTGCTTAGGTTTTATTGTTACAAAAGTAGAGATATCTACTCTCGAATTTTTTTGGTTTAATGTCTTTATGTTGATTAGATTTTCGAAATAATATTGTTACCTTTCAACCACTTAGTGTCTCCCTCTTGTACTTTATTGAAACTCACGTGTTACTTTTAAAAATTCAACGTTTATTAATAACTAGAGCAACAGTCTCGCTTGCCTTCTAGTAGTATTTAACCGCGAGAGGTTGGGGGCATACAAAGTTGCTTAGTTACATGTAGACATTTCCCGGAACTCATTAAAAATGTTGAAAATGCGTAGCAATACATCAACTTGTCTGTTTACTAGCAGGGTAAACACGTATTTATGGCAATTTCCAGACTTAATATATAATGGTAAAGAAATCAGGTGTTTAGTTTGCGATAAAAGTTTATTATGTGGGAAACCATATATGTAGGTACCACGTAGCGCAACAGCGCAATACACAAATTAAAAAATAACCGGAGGCGACCGTATAAAGAATTTCTACAGTACAAACCACGAATCTTTGCCGTTACATCATTGATTGATCGGCAAAGTGTAATATTTAAAAAATTCGAAGCACACGTATACACAAACGAGATAGTAACATATAACGTACGTCGTAACTAGTCAAGATATACGTCCATATTTTGTTAAGTATCAATGAACTAATTGAAGTGAGACAGTATATGGCGGAGCAATGCGTAAATAAGAGCTTTCGTAATGTTTACTGCGGTGCATGCAACCTTGATTTGTAAAGCCAGAATATCACTCCTTTTGATGTTTGACATTTGTTTTATACTTTTTATTTGCATAAGAATAAATTTAAATAAAAAATGAAATGTGAATAATGTTCATAATTTAGTATAATGTTTTGTGGATGAAATATTTAATATATAAAGCTTTGTTATTTAGAACGTAAGTATTTACAACATACAAGAATAAATAAATACTCCCTGGTTAGCTGACTACGGTTTCATCCTTACCTCTCTCTATTTGTGAAGTATATAAGCGACAAAACAGATGTGTAACATATTTATTACAATTCTTACACACACAGCTTGAAAAATATAATCTGCACTTTAGAAAACAAAATATTAAATGATATTATACAGGCATTGAAATACAAATAAAAGGAATGCAGCAAGCTAGTAATGAAAAAAAACAGTACTTTTGTACAAGCAATAACACTAGATAACATGTAAATAATTTTTATTCATCGTTTTTATCTTCAGAACCACAATTTACAGTAAATGAAAATTCACCTGCATCGAAATTTGCTTCTCAATTATACCATTCTGTAATTAACTTCTCAATATGCTGAGTACAATTTTTCCAAATGGTTGGAGTACACGCTTCTAAGCTTTCATCCTGATTACTACGATGTCATATCCATTTCGTCCTATATGTTTGTTGTAGTATCCTTTTGCTTGTGCCCATACTAACTCTATTGCATTGAAGTCACAATGATAGGGAGGAAGTCTGATTACTTCCTGGCCTTTCTAATTGAATAAATCATCGATTACATACACCTTTTGTTTTTTATTGTGTTTTGCAATTTCCAGTAATTCATTTTTGTTCATCGTACTTTCACAGGGAATTTGATTGCTGTTCAGCCATTGAATTATATCATCTTTTCTCCAAGATTGGAGAGGTTGTTTTTCTAACAAAACACTTTGGTGAGGTGCATTATCCATAACGATTAAAGATGGTACTTCAAGATTTGGTAGTAACCGCTCCGTTACCCAACGTTGGAATGTTTCGCTATTCATTTCCCCATGGTAATCAGAGGAAATACTAAATAAAAGCATCTTTTATAAAACCATTTATTGTTCCTGCGTGAACAACAATATATCTTTTGCCATCATAACCTTCTGGCTTCCTAACGCTTTTAATATCTTCATCTTGCCAAGATCTTCTTTTGCTACCCTTAGAAAATATCCAAGTTTCATCAAGAAACACAGCTTGCTTCTTCAAATGAGATGTTAAATTTTTATGGTAGTTACGAAAAAATGAATATCTTAATGCCGCGATATTATTGTTTTCCATTAAAGCTCTTCGATTATCATCTGCTTTAAATTTAAAGTCCATTGATGTCAATAATCGGTTTAGGGGAGAAATACTGTTCTATAGGATATATATCTCCTGCAGAATTTCATTCAGTGTTTTTAATGTCATATGTTTCTCGGAAATATTTGCTAATTAGATAAAATATTGTGCAGCAATTTGTGTTACTTACTTTGTTTATATATGTCGTATATAATGTTTTATACTTCCATCTTCATTCGGTCATCCAAATCTAGCGTTTTGGACTTGTATTTTGCAATAACAGAAGTAGGTGGTGTTTTCCTTTCATTATTTTATGTTTTGCACTAGCATTAAACTCTCTAAAATTCATTTATTACAAATTACAAGTGCTCTTATTAATAGTTCGTAATATAGCTCTAATAAGAACTGTTTGTTATTTTAAAACGATGAAAACAAGAAATAGATTCGAGAAAATAACCTAGACAACACAGAAAAATTTGACAGATGTTATAACAATAACACCGGTTGGTGTACCTGAATTTGTTTCAGACGATGCATACTTCATAGACAAGTATGACGTAACGGCAAAGTGAAGACAAGCGTAATATTTAAAAATCGGAAGTACACGTACACACAAGTGAGGTAGTAACATACAACGTACGTCGTAACTAGTTTAGATATACGTCCATATTTTGTTAAATATCAATGAATCAATTGAAGTGAGACAGTATATGGCGGAGCAATGCGTAAATAAGAGCTTTCGTAATGTTTACTGCAGTGCATGCAATCTTTAGATTTGTTTTGTACTTTTTATTTGCATAAAAATAAATTTAAATAGAAAATGAAATGTGAATTGTTAGCTATTAGTGACTTTTAGTTTTTAAGGTTATCTCCAGGTAACATTACTGACGGTTGGTAATAGATAAGAGAGAAACAGAGTATGTCGTTAAGTAAGAAATGTGATGTTAATAAAAAGCCGTACGTATATTAAGAGACAAGAAAGTAGTTAAATATTGCACTGTTTAGTTTATTTAATAAATAAATAGTATAATCCAACAGAATATTATAATGATCATAATAATGTTTTGTTGATGAAATTTTTAATATATAAAGCTTTGTTTTATTAATTAAAAACGTAAGTATTTACAGCATAGAAGAATAAATAAATACTCCCTGGTTAGCTGATTATGAATATACATTATCATACAGCAACTTAAATACCAACTCCTGGGAGTTCGGATCTAAGCGTCGGCCTGGCATGGTAATCTCTATATACATTTCATAAAAATAGTAATACATTCATTACAAATAAAGTTTAACTTACAAGTGCTCTTATTCGTAATATAGCTCTAATAAGAACTGTTTGTTATTTTAAAACGACGAAAACAAGAAATAGATTCGAGAAAATAACCTAGACAGAAAAATTTGACAGATCTTGTAATAGTAACACCGGTTGGTGTACCTGAATTTGTTGCAGACGCCGCATACGTCATAGACAAGTATGACGTAACGGCAAAGATTCGTGATTTGTACTGTACATTTTATTTGCGAAACACCTTACTATTTCTGTGGTATAATGCGCGTGCGCA
>LR737397.1:0-46830 GCA_902655005.2 Marronus borbonicus
AAACGGACGGAAAACCGACATCGCTCCAGTTTTCGTCGATTATCTCCACATCTATTCGTTCGCGGTATGCGAAGTGGATACGTTTTGACGTTTTTCCGTTGCAATCCTGACGAGTTTATTCGTCGATACATAACTATGGACGAAACACTCTGGAGAGGAAGAAACAGTCAATCGTCTACACCGATTACTCGGAAAATGGATAAGCAATAACTGGAAAGTATTATGCGTCGTTATTGAATTGGTTGAGCGAAGAAATCGATGAAAAAGGAAAAGATCCTCTTCCATCAAGACTATGCACGGGTGCACACCTGCGCAGTTTCGATGGCCAAAATTATGGAATTGAAGTTCGAATTGGTACAACATCCACCGTATTCACCCAATTTGGCTCCCAGTGACTTCTTTTCATTTCTAATTTTGAAAATATGGCTTGGCGGACAACGGCTCACGTCGAACGAGAAAGTCATCGCCCAAAGAGATGCCTCTTTTGTGGACCTTCTGGAATCCTACTTTTTGAAGGGCTTAAAAAAGCTAGAGAAGCGCTTGGAAAAGTGTTAAATTGAGATTATGTTGAAAGATAAATAATGTAGTAAATAATATCTCTTTTTAAGGACTTATTAAACGACTCTCGCAGGACGACGATTTTTTTTGGGATTCGCAAACCATAATCTTAACTGATTATTTGAAGAAGGGGATCGCGGGACAGTTCTATCAGGCCTTCTTATCCAAAAAGAAAGATCTCTACCATCATGGCAACGCTCTGGTCTACTCATCGGTAAAACTAGTCCAGTTAGGGTAGCAGTTGGTGCTTTAGCCAATTGGGCAGATTTAGTCCCCTGTTTCCAAACTTGAGGAAATGACTTGGCTAGAAGCGGTTCACAACAAATGAAGAGGTCAGAGCGCAAGTCCTATTATTTGGATGATTTAAAAAGGCTGGAACATCCTCAGAGAGCTCAAAGAGATTATGTAGGAGAAATAAATTTACTAAATTCAAAATGTTGCGTTCCTTAACGTAGGTGTTTATTTACAGCAGTTTAGGCGAGTTACCACTAATGATGATGGACCAAAAAATTAACATGCAAAATTACAGGCTTCCTTGCTAAATCTGGTGGCTATTTTCTCCAATAAAATAGTCATCTAACAATACAACTTTGCGGTTTCTTATTGGCTCGTTCTCATAGTGTTATCGTACCGGAAAACGGAATATCAAACATTTGCATACATCCGTAGGTACGTTCGACTTTGCGTGGCGTAGAAAAATTTCGCAAAGATGATTTAGCACATTTTTTCTGAACCAGACGCCAGCCGTAATATAATATTACATATGCTGTGCGTAATGTTTATGTATGCACGCATACATATACGCGCAAACACCTAAACTATACAGTATAGTATAGAATTACGGAGATGGGCATGATAAGTGCGCGCGCACACCTCATTCTTGGTATATAGTAAAGCCGGTATTTATATCGCAGTAGTAACATAGTAGGCGTGTTGTTCGGTTATATAAAACGTGTCTATACCGGCATCCGCCTGATCGCGAGACTTATTTCCAAAAGAGAAAACTTCTCTGAATTTGAATTTTTTTTTCCTGAACGGAAACCCTTATTTTGAGGTCTACTTGTTTCTTGTTTTTTTTTTTTTTCTTTTGAATTTAGTGAATTAACGCAGCTTTTACACGCGTTACATACACAGGTGCTATCGATTTGCCCGCAAAACAAGAGAGGAAATTCTGAGTTTTCCGCGGAATTGGGATAGGTAAGTTATTCTAGTATAATGTTGCGACTGTAAATTAGATCAAGGCGATTGTTTATATTTGCCCTTGTAGAAGTGCGTCTACTTTAACTTTTTTTTTTTCAAGTGGCTGGTGCCATACTTTTGCTTTTTTTCGCAATTAAAAGAACTGGTTGTATGTATAAGCCCATTCGGAAGCAATGCGTTGATGTGCTTGAAGCTGCTAAAATGATTTAATTTATTCACAAAAAGAAGATAAATTTATTTATTGTAAATTCATTTATCTTTAGCTTGGCGCCACTGTTCTTTTTTTTTATAGAACACGGGGTATATTATTTCATTCTTGTATCATTCCACATTAAAATCCGAATACTTTTTATTCAGGATTAACTAGTTTTTGAGATGCCTACTTCAAAAAAACTATTTTCCAGATGTTTACAAACACCCTTGTATTTCACAATAGTATTGATCAAAAACCTCACATCCTGTGGTAGATAGTTAATTTAGTTAGTGTTGGCTATGTGGTATTTCGTTAATATGACGAAGCAGGTTATCGTTGTACAGGAAGTTCTAAATAAGATGACAACAATGACAATAATGATTTTCTTGTTTTGAAAGGAACCGCCTATATACGGGGTGATTTATAATAGGTGCAAAAAACGTTGAAGTTTTGTTTGGGAAGTCAGTTAAGATAAAGAATATTAAATAAACGTAGGTCCTAGTTTCTTTTTATTTTCAGAACTAATCTTGCCCTTATTACATAGAAGGCAAAATAGCCTAAACGCGAACGAGCATCAATAATACATTCTCGGTCCTTGCCGCTCGAACGGCGTATAGTTTCAATTGTCCTTATTTTGGTCAAGGAACGATTTTTTTTTATTAGGTCCCTACCCCTATACACAACGATTCATATAGTTTGTCGTCCAATACGGAGCACCTATTCACATGCGGCTCTACTACAAAGGATCTTTGGGGTGGCTTAGGCAAAATAAAATTGTGTCAGTTGGTTTTGCCTCCGGTGTGGTTTACACGTTGAGTTTCCGTGCTAATTGCGGCCTACCACGTTTCCCTCTCCTGAAGAGGCCCTATATGATTGTGGGCGAAACGTCGAGTTGTCGATTAACCATAACACGGTCCAAACCCGGAACACGTTTAGTTTTAAACTGGCTCTGGCCGTGGAAGTCTACGTTATTGTTTCAATATGAATCATTTATAAATCAACATCATTTAAATCTTTAAATTTATATAACATCTTTTTAATTAAATAACTTCATCGAAGGCTATTGCAACTATTACAAATCACCCTGTATATTCTATTCTCAAAGTTAAGATATTTATTTTAATAGGTTGTAAAGCTTATGAAAATAGACCATTGTACCGAGAATCCTTTGTGTACAAGTTGAAAACTAATATATACAGGGTGTACCAGAAATTTCTCTGGTGATAATAAATATCATACAGTATCTTTCAAAAGTATTTACGTGTATAGAGGATGATCGATAAGTACCGAATCAGGCATCTATTTTGTTTTTTTTTAAGTGAAACACCCTCAATGTTTTTACGCTATGGATATAATATGGATTTCATCAAATTTTTATGTAATTAAATCGCATACTTGTCTCTATCTACAGGGTGTACAGTATTGAGCTCCAAATGCAATTGCTAAAAATTTGTTTAAATATCTTCACATATATTTTTTGTGTACAACGTACATCTCTAGCGCTCTTGCATAATGATGGATACGTCTTTCATTGAAAGTAGAAGAGATATTACAGTTACCAAACAAAACATACTAACATTAGCCGTTTTGAAGCTGCCGATTCAAAAGTTTGAGCCCGAGTAGCTACTTACGAAATGAAGTACTTAAAAGAGGGTTGTATTCGCATTTCGGATTTTTGGAAGGAAATCGGGCGATTCAAAATCTGAATTTTCGGGTTGTCGGCATTTCCTTGTTACAAAGGTAGCGACCACCATCAAGAAATAGACTCCAAAAAAAATGTATCCCTCCGCATAGGATTTGTCCATTGCCTTCGTGAAGAACCAAGGACATAAACGAAATGCTAGATCCAGAAAGTTATACAAACTCTAACTCTGTACGAAAGGAAGTTAAAGGACAGCTTGAAAAGACCTCAACCGTCGGCACCGATCTTTCTAAACCAACCTCATCGGAGTCTAAGCCTCGCAAGGCGACAACTATCGGCTTATTGGAGCCTAGTTCGTTTAATTGCGACAACTATCGGACCCTGAGGGCCTAGGTCACCAGGCATTGGTAACTATTGACCAGCGGCGGAAACGGAACCGATCGGCCCACCCGTGATTTAAACCCATACAAATCGTGCCTGCCGGGATGTTTGTTACTCAGAAGCCTGGAACTAATTGATACAGCCGACGCAGCGAAATGTTTCCTCCTTCCCTATGTATATTTGCCCGCGCCACGTTCGTTACTCAGTGACCAATCATAAATTGGGTAGTGAAGCTGCAGGGCTTGAACACGTATCAGTAATAGGAACTTCATCTGCTCTTGTTGTATAGCATAGGGATTTTTTAAATAAAATCTCAAATTATGACAGTTATTCCACATTTAGATACCCGCTTGTCTTAAATTATGCAACTTTCTTCTTCTTGACAAAAATGTCAAGCTTTTTGAAGCTATCTTGTTTTTTCTAACATGATTTTTTTTAGTACATTTTTTGATAGGAATGCTTTGTAACAATGTTAAGCCATAGTTTAACTAACAATAAATTATCTCAAATTTAGTGGTTTGGTTCTTTTACCGCTATCAATCGCAAACAATTAAACAAGGAACATCAACGCCTTCTAAAGAAGTAATATAAAAACTGGTCTCCGTTGTTTGGCATCTGTTATGTAAATAATTTTGAATATAAATGCTTCTCCTGTGGATTTTAGAAGGGTTCCTAATATCTAAACCTTGTATCAAGTATATGCGAGGGTTTAAAAAATATATGATTTTTTTTATACAAAATAATGGAACGTGTTTGTTTTTTGTATGTATTCAAAATATTTTTTTGACCAGAAACGGTACACCCCAATTTGCAGGACACTACTTCATGTTAAACTTAAATTTTTCTGGTTACTTGTTTGGAGGTCGTTTTGTGTTATTTTAATGTTGATTGTTTTACTTGCTGTCTACTGTACAATTATTTTAAAATCAATTTCATAACGCTCTCGTTTTAAAGAGTGGAGTAGTTTCACTTTGCAATAATAATTTACATTTAGCAGCCAATAGAAAAACCTTGAATTATTCTCCAGTTCCACATGGTTAATTGATTATTTTCTATACGTGTTCAATGGCTCTTAAGGACGACGAATAAGAGTTTTCTACGTAATTTTCAATGTTTATATTTACGGAATTTCATATTTAAGTCTTCGAACAAGTTTTGAATAATTCCGAACGCTTTTAAGATCAATAATATAATTATTAAACTTCCAAAACTCGGAACACGTTTAGTTCTAACTCCCAAAAAGTCGTATTGATTCAGGAGATTGCGTCGAGGTCATGAAAAGTATGTTACATCAAATATCAAATAAATTGGTAGAATTACTATCAAATCAAACAAAATTTAAAAAATCTCATAGATTTGATTCAATCATTTATTCAGAATCTAATGCATGTACAAGGATTTTACATATAGCCTTAAAGGTTGCCACCAATGTAACGTCGCCTATCGAAATTAATTTCAACTTTTATTTATTTAACTTAAATCCAAAGTTTCATCAAAATGTGGCAAGTGATTTAGCCACAGCAAATTTTTAACCGTGACAAGTCATGGAAGTCCAACGAAATTGTTAAATTCCATTCTTTGCTTTCCATCTTTACTTCAGACTCGTAGCATTCTCATAAATTCATTCACTGATGATCCCAGTACTTGGTTTTCTATTATTGAACCTTAGCTGATTTCGATTCCCTTGATTTTTTTACCTTGATTTTGGTCAGAAGCAATTTATTTATGGGAAGATACAATTTACAGAAAGGACGTTAAAGAAAGAATTATTCCATTAATAAATATTCGATCGCACAGCATCTTGCGGAGAAATTCTCGGAACATGAATTAATAAAGCATTTGGTTAGATATTTTAATCTTGAAATCGGAAAATTGTGCAAGATATACACACATTAAGCTGTTACTAAATTATTATAACATGTCTAAGATATATTTCAAGGAAAAGATTTCGAATAAAAAAATATTGGAGATAAATCTTATACAACGTAAAATTATATTCGATTATACAGGATGCTTAGTTCCCCCTACACGCGATACAAGATTGACTTTTTAAATAGATCGCCTGTGTAATGTTGCAATTTTGGATGCTTATCTTCAATTCAAGCTCAACTATCCTCGCTTAGCATTTGAGACAATAATTTGAGATTTCCGCGAAATGACGATGTTTCTCTAACATCCAATATCTTAAATCTAAAAAGCAATGTTAAATTCTGAAAAAATATACAGGATGTTCGTTTGAAAAAGAATAAAATAACGAATCAAAGCTGACAACAATTTCGATGATCATCTTGCAGAATCTACCTGCAGACTTTCGATGTACTCCGAGAAATTCGAAGGGATACGACCACCATTCTGGCATGTAAGGCGTTAAAGGAAAATCGACATTTCGCAATGATTTTAAATGATCTCAATTATCTCAAAAATTAAGCTAAAATGTTGCAGAAATATTCATTTAAAAGACCATTTGTAGCGGAAACTAAACACTCTGTGTATTTGAATATAATCCTCCATAAATATTTTCTATTTGAAAACTTTTTCTAAATTATCAATGCACTAAACGGACAGTGTGCTCGCTGTATATACACAATTCTTCATTACGATCTCTCTCCTTTTTGGAATAATGATATTTGCAGTATCACTGAATGAAATTAGTCACGCAGAAAGAATAAAAATTGTCGAGTCATTTAATGTTCATTAAAAAAAATATATATATCAAACGATAAGTGTGATACGTTATCGCTGCATTGTTGCTTTTCTAAATATGCGCCTAGTTAATGACTTGATAAATTATTATAAATTGGGAGAAGGTTAATTAATACATTACTGTTAAGTTAAGTGTTAATATCAATTTAAATACTACGAATATTTGATGTGTATATCATTAACGCACGATATTCATGTTTTTACTTGTTATCCTTCTGAATAACTAAGAATTACGTAAATTGTAAATGAATATCTTGTTATTTTCTCTTTTCTATTTTTCTTATTATTTTTTTTCTTTTCTTATTCTTCTCATTCAAAGCAAATCTAAATTTACCAGAATATACAATTTTAAGCACTTTTCAGTGGTACCAAATTCACTTATATTTGGTTGGGTGCTTTTCGAGTAAATAAAGAATTTATTTTCCTTCTCTAATTCTCTAATTCTTTGACGAAGTTGTTCAAGTGGTTCTGGCTGAGTTTTGTACACGATAGACTACGTGACGCCACAGAAAGGAATTCATTACCGATAGGTCTGATAATCTTGGAGATCGCTCAACAGAACATCTTCGCCCAATCCACTGATTTGGGTGTTAAGGATCAATAATCGCTGCCTTACTGGAACTACGTAGTGTGGTCGGCTCCATCTGCTCCAAAATGCAGCGAGCACTCGCTTGAAGCTCGAGCAAATAAAAAGTGCATTCGTCACTGCTACAATAATTCGTTCAGTCATGATTACACAAAATTGAATCCGCCTGCGTGGATCATCGTCACCATGTTCTTGAATGATATGCATTCTGTAAGGATGAAACTTGTTAAGTTACAATATTCTCACGTAGTAATGTACTTTCTAAAGCTGCTCGATGTTTCGATAACGTTGGATTGATCGGTGGAGTGGTTGGTTTCTTTTTTTGTTGGCAACGGACCCAGTTTTCTCAAATTTCGCGACCACCGCACAGTGCTCGTAACTTACGTCTTTGCCGGGTTGTTTCCGTTGAGGACTTTCGCTGTTCGTAAGAAAGACCGGTTCTCAGTGCCATATATGGAGATCATGTCCACACGTTCAGCCATTGCGAATTAAAACGAAGTTTTATAGCTTCTAAAGCAGATCTGCAATGAGGTGACTGAGGCTTAGATGTTTGGTAGGGGTAGCTTTATATTGGTTCATCTTTCATTTTACTTATTCTCGTTCCTGACATATTGTCCATTGCAAAGTTTCAATATAATGTATTTGCAATAAGAACATGTATTTTTATAATAATTAATTATAATTGACTGCTGATCCTCTAGATCGTCGTTTGTTTCACGTTAATTTTTCACGAAAGCACCCTGTGCTTTGTTAACAGCAAGGAAACAGCTCACAACGTCATTGTCTTCGGAAAATATTATTTAAAACAGCTAGAATTTCGATTTTAAAAAAGTTGGGAGATGATGTCGTATTTCTCAATATTTTCGACCGGCTTAAATTTTTTTTTTTTTGATACTTCGGAACAATGCAGAGCAAATCTACAATAACAATTTTCAAGAAAAGTGGGGTTTACTCACCTGTATGAAGATGAGTTGAATTTAAATTTAAAGCAAATTGTGTGAAAATTGGTAAGCTGAAAGTGAAAAATTATTTTAAATGGTAAAATTGATCGTTAATAAACGGCTGAAAGGAGTAAATAAGAAAAATAACAATCGGAAAAAGGATGATTAAATTTGGACTGTAAAGCGGGGATTGTGGGGAAAATATTACCTCTTTTTGGAAACCGGGTAATCGGAGCTGCTGAATCCTTTCACAATTTTCACTCAAGTTAAATGAACGAGGACTTGCTTGAAAGGGCTTTGAAATGCTGCAAAATCTGATCTTCAAGGTGTAAGCAAAAAATTCCGTTATCAGTACTTTACGCATAAAGTTTATCACTATTGGTGATTTAAAATTGCTGCTTACGCATTCAATTTGGTGATTTGTTACCGTATCTCTAATATTTATTTATGATAAAACGAAAGGATTTCAAGATAATAAACGATCTTTGAATGTTCCAATAAAAGGGATGAAATCCTCCTTTTTGGGAATACTTCGCTGCAATATTTTAACATTATTTGAGCACCCAGATTCCTTCACTTCCTTTGCAAATTCATTTGTGATTCTAATTATTTTGATACGTTTATCTAAAATAATGTGGATTAAAAAAATTATCGCATTGCAATCTTTACGTAATATTAAGTTTCACTTATCACTCGATCACATGAACTCCGATCTCGATGATTCTCGATGTTATCAAAGCCAAGATTAACATTTCCATTAGACTTAAATTCCATTGCCAAATGAAACAATCGCTGGTATTTTCATGTTGATCGTGATATTTGATATCGTCCCCTTCGATGTATGGTAAAGTTATACGAGCTATCACCGGTTTACTGAGAATCGATACCAGAGCTTTGGGAAAATCACCTAGATTCGAGTATTTTTGAGTGCCTATCAGATAATATTTCGGATAGCGTGAAGACAGAATAAAAGATAATCAATCGATCTATGTGTATGGGTTAAATTTTTAGTGATTATATTATAATAACATCTATTTTTGGTTTTTGCTGTGTCATTCTTATTTGTATTGGCGCTTGTAAACGTAAGTAAGCGAAAGTATGTCTGTACAATAACCTATCTTTCTTAAAGACATTACCAAACATTAAAGTATCGGCATACTTCGCACCACACAGATTATTTGATTAAAATCGGAACAATTGTTTCGAGAATTCGTGGATTTGCATTGTCATTCGGTCGTATGGAATGAGGCGACAAAAAATGTTTAATTCTAACGTGCTTTGCTTTGCTCTACACTAAAACTAAACCCTGCGAAATACTCGGAACTAGAGGAAAATGAACGGGCCTGTGGCACAAAATCCTTAACCGGGCGTTCGTTTTATCTCGATAAATTCATCAACACAGAATTAAATCACGTAGTCGAAGACTGTGGCACTGAAACACCCCTTACCACAGACACTTTTCTTACACTGTACGCACGTTTCTTTAGCTAAGCTATCATTTTCAGCAGCAATACTGAACTCAGCACAGAATTACTGAGAGTGTCTGCTTCTCTACTTAACAAATTTGTATTCTTTTTCATATAAAAGGTTTCGTAAAGGTCTCATTCTCGGGGTTCAATTCTTCCATAGAGCCAATGCGCTATGTGTTTTTTGAACTTGGTACTTATAGGCGTTCTCCTTTGTTCATTGTAGCTTTATCACAGTTATCGCATGCAATTTTGTAAATTCCCGACCTTTTTTTCATATCCGGTTTATTTTTCCGATTGCCTAGAAAGTTTGCGAATCTCTTTCGAGAAGTGTAATGGTAATAAAATGTACCATCCCAGAGATTCTGGCGGTACTTAATTTAAAATTTGAGACCTAACCGAACGGATGGAATTTTTAGATGAATAGATAGCTATTCATTATTACAGTAAAACGAATTAAGTTTGTTCATTCAATCGTGTTACATGTTTTTTATGTATGTTTTATTGGTAGCCTGCGTGAGCTTCTATTAAAATATCGTTTCCCTTGTTTTTTCTTTCTTTCGTAAAGAAGGAAGATTTGTAGCATCAAATCTCATCGGTTGTGGACATCGAAAGCCAGAATAGCGCAGCCTATACATCCTCGTAGTTAAAATGCTCAATTTCTTTTACTTATTTCTAAAACATAAGTTGCATCTATTATTTGTCTCTTCTCTACTTAAGCCGAAAATTTTGAGTCGACAGTCAAAGATGGTTTGTTTACTATTGTCATAGTAACCAAACTATGTTAACATCAAAAACTGTTTGGATGCAATTTCCAAGTGTATGATTCGTCTTTGTCGGACTCCTGTGTTTCGGCACTCCACCAATTTATGACACGCCTCACGTCAGTTAAACACGCAACTCGAACACCCCGTAAAGGTTCCTTTCAAAACTGGGAACAGATGAAAATCACTGCGTGCGAGATCTGGTGAGTAAGGTGGATGCAGAAGCAATTCCCATCGCAAATCGTCCATTGTCTTTCTTGCGGTATGGGGTCTTGCATTGGGGGCTGAAACATGGCTTACGTCCAAACAATCGTAAACTCATAAACTTGTCGTGTGCCTATTCCTAGGCACTAATTTGATGAATAGTCATTCGCTTGTCCTCTTTCAGTAGGTCCTCCGCGGCAGTAATGTTTCTTTCGTTTACCGACGTACTCGGGCGACCACAGCGTGGATCGTTTTCTAATGATGTTCTACCAGTTTTAAAGCAATCGATCCACCGATATACGCTACTTTTAGATTCTGCAGACTCACCTTGCAGACGCTAAATAATTTCTGAAGTCTTCACACTCTTTCGACAAAAACAGCGTCTTCCATGGTTACAAAAACAGTGCTACGGAAGCGCATCTATATCATTCGAACACCTGACTCAGACCGAATTATATTGCACTGGATAGGTGCATAAATATGTCGAGACTTGTCTATCACCAATAGCATTTCCTATAAGTTCTGCGTAATTTAATTAGAGCACAATTTCCAGAACTTTGGAAACATCCCTCGTATTTACGGGAGCTTAAAATTTAATTAAATGAAAGTTTAAAGTTCAGAAACGTCAACGTTAGTACCTTTCGTCTATTTCTTAATAACTCATATTTATTTATCGCGTCGTATTGTTTTGGAACCACCTGTATTGAAGATTGTTAATTCCTTATTTGATATTGCCCGCAATTGAGGTCCCTTTTTGCTGCGACACGCGCAATGGACAAAAAGTTGGATCCTGGCCGGCTATTGCGCTTACAATTTTGCAAGATTAAGAAAGTGGCTGCTGGCGAGTACGCGCGAATGCTGAATTCAGTAGCTACTTTCAGTTGTTTATTATTTTTTGTTTTTCCGCCTTATTTTGAACTTAATCTAAAAAGCTCCAAAAATTAATAATTGTGGGTCGTTATGTTCCGTTTTCCACGTTAGCCATGCTTTACAGTAATAGCCTGTATATACGGAAATATTTTGGAAGATACTTTATCAGGTTCTACTATTTATACAATAGGTGCAATTTTACAATTCCAGAAGGTTGTATATTGAAGGTGCACGTTTTTACAATTAATAAGCACTTGATAACAAAATAGAGATAAGCAACGCGTAGATAAAGGGATTGTCTACTTGAAAGTTAAAGTTAATAACGTTCGAGCTATATGTGTATATTGGTATGCGTCATAACTAAAGCTGTGAATTCGTCTGAACAGGACCGTATTCGGGGTGTAGCGTTACTATTTTCAGGCGAAAGACCATCCAGTTTAGGGTTTTTTCCCTGGACTCGTGGCATTGAATCCTATTCATTTTGCGAAGATTTCTCCGTGTCGATCTTTCTAATATACTAATCCAATCATTTTGTATGTTTATACTTTGATGAATAAATAACAATTCCTATATGTGCTGCACGTACAGTTTATTTATTAATGCATAGAGGCAAATTAATAAATAAATAATTAACGTTTGATTGGCGGATTCATTCATACGTTAATCTATACATCGTGGAAACTTTTCATCGCTTTATCGAAAGCTTAACTTGTTTATATAATAAACATATTGTTTCTTATGCGTATTGATAATATTGTTATATTTCTTAATATCTGCAGTTAGCAATTCATTGCAATGATAAAAATTAAAATGGAACATGCACTAGTTGCATTTGTGGTTCATGGTTTTTCTGCGTATAAAAAATTTTTGATAACGTCTGGTTACTGAGTTATTGAGCGCGCAAGTTTTGTTTCGATCAAATTTCGTGATTTACGCCGTAAAAATGGCGTTGTTTTAGTTTAAATTGATAAATTCTCGTTTTAGGTTGATAACCTATTGTAAAAAATGTGCAAGGTTTGTTACACTTAACCTTTGCAGAACACAATATTTCGGTTTATCAGCTATTTGGTTGTAACGTTTAAAAAAACATAGATACGTATCTTATTCCTTATCATCAAGCATTTAATTATTTTACGACGGGCGTCTTTCCTGCTCGCTTTAAAATACCTGGTTCCGTAAAACGGCTGACCTTACCAACGAGTATGTACGAGGCGAGTTCGATAAATACCGTGCCTTTGCAAGGAAAATACATTTTTACGCGTATAATTCAATGCTACTCTATCTTTTGTATTCCTCCAAAAAAATACGATTTCTACAACTTCTGCAATCGTTCGAGCTAGATCTTTTTCAGCAGAATCATATTCGGAAATAAGAAATAATCGCTGGGGGCTAAATCCTGCGAATATGGTTGGTGTGGAAGCAATTCGTATCCTAAGTCATGGAATTTTGCCATGGTGACAATGCGGACATTTTTCTTTCACAGCTTTGCTGAAACGATACAATAAGTTGCATAATGCTTCCCATTAATCGTTTTCCTTTTTTGAACGTAAATAACGTGGATATGCCACGTACATCCTAAAACATTGTGGCCACGATCTTGTTTACCTTATTTGGCGCCGCTTGGTCACGAAAAACCCACTGTTTGGACTATTGTTTGGGCTATGTTTCCTCAACTGTTATGAATCGATACCGAATTGCGCTTTCAATTTCCCATCATTCACTATCATATCGTACATTTTTTTTCAATAATTTCTGATAATGACCTCATTTGAACGACGGTTTGACGTTCTTCATAAAAATATCCGTACAGCCCCGCTCAAATTCAGCTGCCCAATATGTTATGGTCGATAACCACTGCCTTCCTTATATGCTATTTTTTCCATTGTTGTGAAACCACAAAGATTGTTCACTTTAACTGGCGAACCCCTTTCATGTTTAATTATCGATCTATCTCATTAACTCCTTCTGTACGTAAGATGCTGCCATATGCTATATCAATATGTCTTATTATCCACGGTTATTGTAATTTTAAGAATAGACATTTTTGAAAAGCTGCATTTAGTGTATTCCATACAACGGCAAATGAATTTGTATTTATTCAGTAAAGTAAATCAATCTCTGGAAAGAAACGAGTCTGCCAATGCACCAGTCACGAAAGTATGGTTACAGCCGGATAGCAACAAAACCTGCTGTTACGACGAGGAAATCGTCAGAAACGCTTAGAGTGGGCAAAGGAACATCGGAATTGGACGGTGGGAGAGTGGAAGAATGTAGTGTGAAGTGACGAATCTGTGATTGAAGTGATTTCGTGCGGCGATCGAAGGACGAAGAAATGTTACCGAAATGTGAAGCAAAGAGGAGGATCGGTGCTTGTCTGGGGTTGCTTCTCCTTCAACGATGGCTGGCTTTACGATAAAAGGACACTACAAAGAAACAACTTAGAGTCTATGCATGACAATGACCCAAAATACACGTTATTCTTGTGCAGAAATTATCTAACAAACAAATTCCAATTGGAAGCTTTTGTCATTTATCCAATTTGCGTTCAACACGACCTGCATATGCAAAAGTTAGAGATTATTGGGATCAGGGGCGTCGCTTTTAAATGATTTATTCTATAAGATAAGGAAGAAACCAATTTGTACAAGTATCAGTAGCAATTAAACAAGATTGTGCTGCAGCACCAATCTTCCAACAGTAGTGGCAGTTCCCCTTTAAGAAAGAGGCGATATATTGCTCCATTCAACTTCGTCAGGACGTATGAAGTGATTTGAAGCAGGTCCGGTCCACGCAATAACAGAGAATTCATGCTGATGGCGGGAATTCAGTGTGCCTTCTTCGGCCGATATGTGATTTATAATAGCATTTCTGGAGAATCTTCATGGGCGTAGAACAATTCTATGCCAAAATTAGTAACTCCCGAATTGTTGTCTGTAATAGGATGTTCCTCGACTTCACATATCTTATTAGTCAGACATCCAACAAACTAAGGCAAAAGAAACGTTAAAAAAAGTGTAACTTAACATTTACAAACTTCAAACCATCATTTCTGTGGCGTCATTCCTTTTTCACAATTATAATTAGTTATGTGGGTGTAAATAAATACAGGATATGAAAATTATATATTTATCCATTCATTAACATATTTTGAAGAGTCTCGCGTTTATAATTGAAGAGAAGCACTAATTTAAACATGTTACACGATAGATACACCTACAGTGCGTACCGATAGTTCATCACAAATAAGATTTACGCTGGTCTGTACTAATTTAGAAATTATTTAGTGATTTTTGCTGGAAACTTATTTTAAAAAATTGACCATGCGCTACAGCTTGAAAACAGATTTTAGAAAAAAGACAAAATAAGCACTAACACAGTATGTTTCTTACTTTTGTAGCATATTGTATGTATTTAAATTGATAATGACGGATCCAAGTTCAAGTCAACCGCTTAGGTTCTAACAACCACTTTGAATAAATTTGAATAGTAAAATGATCCTGTTAGTTTGAATTTGAATGAGAAACTAGTTTTATGTTGGTCAAAATTAATGTTAATTTCACGTCATAAAACTCAATTTTATACGCCTGGCCGGTCAAAAAATGTATTACTACTCGAGCGTGAATATTGTGTAATTCGCAACGATACTAATATTAGTGCGACGTGAACTTGTAAATTTAATGTTGAACAGTTAACTACAGCCGAGGCTTACGTAAGGCGTGCCAATCAATATTATATATATTTTTTATTGTACATAACTAAATTTGCCAAGTACTGGCTTATTGGCGAATGCACAGATAATTGATTCTTAAAGCATTCCGCTTGCATTTTTATCATACTTTACTGTTTCAATTGCATGCATGTTTTTTGTAATGGTCCAAAGATCAACCAACGTAATTAATTAGGCGAAATTTCGCTATCTTCACGTGCAACTCGTTTCCTGTACCTGCACCAGTAACAAAATTGCAATTAATAATAATAGCAATAAATCTTTAATGCCCAATAAATTATATTCTCCAGTAAAAAAGGGTTAAATATAAAGATAAAATGCACCACATGAGAAAGAAATGGACCCATTTGAAATGGAAGCACCTCTGTAGAACAGTAAAATGAAACGATGAAGAGTCTACTTCCACACAAAACTTCAAAAGTTCATCTACATTTTCCAGCACAGTATGATTATTGTTTTTGCAACGTCACTGAATTCAGAAGGTTCTAATATTATGCAATTCTTTGATGAAATAACAATTAATATTAACGATTAAATTTCTTTGGCAAATACAAAAATGCACTAAGTGAGGGTAAAATGAAATTATTTAAAAAACCAACGTTGCTAGTGGGTATTGCTTATTACTTAGATATTTGGAATTTAGTAGATGTTCTTATAATTCTGATGGTAGTTTTAGCATTTTACAACATGATTGTTCGCAATTCTATGGTGTTAATGACATGTTTAGTTGATTTGTAGATATCCTTTTTTATCAATTTTGATCTACTTTGATCAGTAGATGGTAGAAGAAGCGGATTTGTCTCTTTCTCATATTCTTTTTATTAATAATTTTTAATTTGAACGAGACTTTGGTTAAAATCCTTTTAATACCTTCTCAATACAGTGATGTAATTAGATTTTTAATAAAAAAATCGCTAATAAATGTTACTGCTATTAACTTCTTCCTGGTTTCGCCGTTCATGCTGACGGCTTCTTCACTAATTCTGCGTTATCCGACATTCTTCTTGGTGCATTCGACCGTGAAGTTTCCACTCCACTGAGTGTGACAGCTCTGTGTAGCTCTTCCATATGTTGCTTAGGTGGTACTCTTCTTCTCTGTTGACGGTCTTGTTCTTTTCTTGTCTTTTTCTTGGTGGTCGCTATCACTTTTACGTTGTTGAAGTCCATTTTATGTTTAGTCTCGTGTATACGTTCTGCCACTGATGATTGGCTAATTCTTTTAAATCTTGCGTGTCTTTCGCGTTTCTTTATTCTTACCGCGGTAGCTCTTTCTGTTGGTCCGATGTAGCACTGCATGCATTCACATGTTATCTTATAGATACGTTTTGTGGGATTTTTGTCTGTCCTGTCCTTAGCGGTCGGTAAATGCTGCTGGATTGACTTTGCAGGCCCGAAACGTACTTGTATGTCGTGTTTCCTCAGGATTCATCCTACTTTTTCGGTGACTCCTATTACGTATGGAAAACACGCCATCCCTCTCAGTGGTTCTGTAGCCGTCTTTTTTCGGCTCTGGATAGTAAGGTTTTCATTGCCGTCGTCTTCTGCATCGGATGAGATGTCGCATATAGATATCTATCGGTATGCGTCTTCTTTCTAAATACTGTGTGTTGTAGTATTTCCTCTTCCTTTCTCTTTATCATTACATCCAGGAAGGGTAGATTTCCATTTTCTTTTTTCTCCATGGTGAATTTAATGGATGGGTGCTGCGAGTTGAGGTGTTCCAAGAATGTCTCTTCTCCGCGTTGCCATATTACAAACGTATCGTCGACATGTCGCATCCAGCACTTCGGTTTCGTTCCACTGGAGCTTATGGCGTCTTCTTCAAATACGTACATAAACAAATTGGCTATTACACGAGATAGAGGGCTTCTCATCGCTGTTCCACTCTTCTGCTCGTAGTACTTTCCGTTGTACTTACTAATTTGAGGATATCATTTTGTAGTCCAAGTTCTGCTAGTATGGCCAGCGTGTCCTCTGTAGCTATTTTGGTAAATAGCGATGTAACGTCAAAACTTACTAGAAGGTCTGTAGATTCAGTCTTCAGTGTGAGGTATGAGGTAGTTTGTCCGGCATAAGGTTTTAGTAGGTTTGCTAAAAACTTTGACTTTGACTTGGTCGGTGATCCAGTATTGCTTACTGTCGGTGTTAGTGGCACTCTTTCTTTATGTATTTTTGCTATTACATACAACCTGGGTAGTCTAGTGGCTCTTGGTACACAGTGGTTATACCGACCGTGAAAGCCTACGCAGTGTTAATCGCTAAAAAAATTTTGCTACTTTCGAACTTGAAAGTGTAAATGAACTTTTGAAATTTTGTGTGAAAAATTTTGACTCAATATGTATTAAAAAAATCATTTTATTGCTTCCATTTCAAATGGGCTACGCTGTGTATAAAAGAAAACAGCTACTTAATATTAAATTCCTCAAGTATATAGTTTTACTGTTAGATACTCGCTCTCGTCTTTCTATAAATCTTTGACCTTCCATTCTTATTTTATTACTATCGCTTCCGGATTGGAGAAAATTGAAAGGAAAATGTTGGTATTTTCAAGAATACGCGACCTCATCATCAATGACACTTCCTGTTTTATTCAGCATAGCATGTAAATTTTATTGTAGTGCCTATATAATTTCCGGATGGTTTTAAATATTTATCAACCATTTATGCCTATCTATAAGTTAACAAGCAGAATTAACATGCTATTTACAGGACGATACAATTTAACGGGTCACTACTGGAATGTGCATTATTATTCATCGCACAAGATCGATTAAGTTGGCAATTAGAGGTGTTTTTGCTACTGATTAATCAGCAGTTTACTAGGAAACGAATGAATAACGTACATAAATATTTCCTTCAACATTTTTCCGCGGTCGTGAATATGATTCCACCCGCTTTACCATGGAGGACGAATCAGATCTATCTTGGTAAAGCGTTGCCTTTCTCTCCTAGATGTTCTCGTACACGCATCCTGGCGTTGTTTATCGAAAACCTACGCACACAGATAAACCTCTCACACCATCTTCTAGCCCAAAAACGCGGTATTATCAATTTTGTTGAAGAGTGCGGAGGAAACGTCGGCAGAAGCCACGTCAACGATGCGGTCCAACCCTAAAACCTGCAGCATAGTGTTTATTATATAGACTATTGTTCTGAAATGAATTGGGGAGGTGTATCTGTGCTCCTATTCATAATACGCAAATTAATTGATGTTTAACGCTTTCGCCGCTCTAGATCTCCGATGTGAAAGGGATAAAAACATGCACATACAACGTTTTGATTCATTATGTAAAACGTCGAGCTTCTTCCATAAACATAAAGCTGTTTTGAAAGGCTGATATCTTGTGACAACTTCCATCAAAAGAATCACAAAATTTAAAAACGAAGTGCACTACTTCCAAATTACACACGTTATAAAAGGTTAGCAAATTATTATTTCCAAAGCTCTTCTTTTTACAGAATATCCCTCTCTCAAATTGAATAGCTCTAGAGGGCTTGAATGAATAGTGAAGGATAGCGTCTTGAGCTTTAACAGACGACCACCACATGACTATCGTTGGAGTAATGACAGTATAAAGGTCGACCGAATAGCTTGTTTACAGTGCGCGTTTAAAGAAAGTAATTTTGTGAAAAAATAGGTTTTCGTTAGACATTTTTTTACCACCTTAATAGAGGCCTAATATAAACCATCAGAAAAGACTGCTTTCAACTAATTTGTAGAACTTTCTTATGGTCGTGCTTCCATCAGTGATGAATTTTGGCGAAGGTCGATTATAATTGGTTGTTGTTCCAAAAAACATTGGTGCTATGCGCAATATGATTGGAGATGATCGGCGTATTGCTTTCCGTGAAATAGAAGATACCGGTAGCCCACCAGCAAACCAGTTGCATATTTTGTTGCTAATTTGTTACCCAAGAATTGATTTTGTTTTCTTTGATTTCTCAGCAACGGCTGGAGCAACAAAATCAATTTTTGGGATGAAACTTCACAAGAAGACGCTGCCAAGCTTTAATTGTGAGCAGAGACTGAATATTTCCCCCTAAATAACAGTACAAGATATAATTTAATAAAAATAATAGTCAACCAGTTAAGTTATTTCATTTTTAAAACACTTTCCTTTTTCGTTTCCTTTTTTTTTCAATTAAAAAATGAAAATAACAACTTTCTCACTGAAATGCGGGTCTTCTTAATCATATTCTCCATTTCATTGGCAACACTAAATAGTTACTTTAATCGATATGCTAATTAATGCTTGAGCATCTAGACTTTGCGGTGCAATCCTCGCGATAAAATCAACAGATGCCATTGAATATTACTACCATCACGCTATACCTCTCAACAAGTTTTCCCCTTGTAACATATATTATTGATTTATTGATTTCATGCCATCTATTTTATTTATAACCAAATTAATGCAATTAGATTACAAACATTACCCGACCAACAAAAACTAATCAATTATTTTCCTATCCCCCATATCGTAGTGACACCTACGTACCCTACGCCAACATTTAATTATCATAAGATGCTTCTGATAAGCGTCATTATAACGTAATCAACTCTATAATATCGCTAGGCTATCGTAAATAATCTATAAGAACACTAAGGGAAAGGTCGCTAATGACATGATAAAATTGTTTCTTCCGCGAGGTAACTAAGCAACAAGAATATAAACATAGTGGTATTCCCAGAAATTATATAAAAGATGCATTACAGTGTATTGATCCTCCGTGGCATTTATGGTCTATTGTTCTTGTAATTTCTACATTTTCATTTCATACACATTAAATTTGTTGGACATTTTGCAACTTGATTAGCACCATACCAGCAGTTCGATTTCAAGTTTCGGTGCTATCAAACCAGTTGGCGGCTCGGAAACTCGGCAGTAAGAAGATGGTCTGTTCCTGACTGTACGGTGTACACTGCCGTTCAGAGAAGTTCGGTTGGTTATTAAAAAACATGAAAAGCTTACAGAAACAAACGAAACTAAAAACAAAATGCAATTTTATCGTATGTACAGGTAAAAAAACAAAAATAAATAAATAAAAAGTTATTCTGGCCTAATATAACATACTGAACATTATATTTTTTTTTTCAACGAAAAAACCTCCTTTGCTGTTAATCACCGCTCGAACTATTCTAGGCATTCTTTCGATAAGTTTTGTTAAAACGGATTGTGGAATATTAATCCATTCATGTTGCAGAATATTCCGTAAATGTTCTTGTGAACTTGGGCATATTTTTCGGATCCTCCTGTCCAGTTCATCCCACAACAACTCTATAGGGTTCAAATCTGGGCTTCGTGGGGGCCATGTCATTACTTTCAGGGTGTGCTGTTCTTCTTGCTCCTTTAGATAGTTCTTACACACTAACGCAGTGTGTTTTGGCTCGTTGTCATGCATGAATGTAAAGTTACGGCCTATTATACGCAAGCCTGATGGCACTGCTTGATTCTGGAGTATTGCGAAATAATTTTCCTTCCTCATTACACCCTGCACTCTGCATAAATCTCCCGTCTTAGCAAAGGAGAAACATCCCCACACTATCGCAGAGCTACGTCCTAGCTTCACTGTTGGCACAATGCAGTCCGGGATCACTTTTCGGTTTTAGATCTTCGAACATAAACTTGTCGATTTTGCCCAAAAACCTCAAACTTTGACTCGTCACTCCAAAGCACATGTTTCCAATCATCTAACGACCAATCTAGATGAGAACGGGCCTACTGTAGCCGTTTTGCTCTGTTGTCCCGACGTAATAAGGGTTTTCGAATGTAAATGCGTCCATGAGGCATTTCCATTCGAATGGAAATGTCATGAGGCATTTCCATTGTTGAAATGTTGAAGTCAACAAGCGAAGTTGTCGACTTCAACAACTTCGCTTGTTGAAGTCGACGTTTTACCGTACTCGCCGAAACTTGTTCTTCACGGCCGCGATTGACTGCGGCTGCTATTTGTGGCGCTGTTAATTTTCTATTGCGTTTGCTTAATAATACAATTCTCAAATCTTCAGCTTTTGTTGTTTTCCTAGATGCTCCAGGACGAACACGATTTTCTACACGATGTTCTATAGTTCCAGTTGTCCGATATCGCTTTATGATGTCATTTACTGTTGAACTTCTCATATTTATTTTTTCAGCAATTTGCAGTCCCGAATATCCTTTTTCAAACAGCGTAATAATGCGTGAACGTTTTTCTACACTGGTAGGCTTCCCACGTGCCATTTTGAAGTAAATTTTCTTAAAACTTTCGCGAAAAAACGACGAAAAGATGCACACCAACACACGTTTAACAATAAGATGAAGCAAATTTATATCTTTGCACCCGTGATAAATAAACAAGAATGATACTGCGATATATTTCCTAAATGTATTGTGCGTTAATAATCCCCAAACGACCCGTTTCAAAAGATCGGCACTTCCGAGAAATTCTTGGAATGATAATAAAAGGGAATTTATTGTGGTTGTCGCAATATTTCTACTTTACATAATAATTTATGGCTTTGATCCGTTAGAAAAGAGTGTATGCTTAATATTTTTCTAATTTTATGTATTAATAATTGTATACAGTGTGATACAGTAGACTTTTATTGTATGACCGAACTTCACTGAACGGCAGTGTACATTCACCTCCAACCAGGATCTTAGATGGCAGATTTTTCTGGTGGTTCCGATACAATATCGGGAGGAATAATTCACAGCGCAATTTAAGTCGAAGATGATGATGAGATGATAGGAACACTCTACTACACACACTATTTGCTACGTTTTCACATTAAAAGGCTCCTTTAAAAGCCTATACTTCCCGTAGAGCTAACGCCAGATTTTTAAAAATACTAATCTTATAAAAAAAATACTAATTAATTTAAAAATTCAATAACAAAACGCAATCACTTACTTCTAAATGATATATGAATATGGGATTTTTCCAGACTTCAATAATAACTGGTTCAGATAATTATTTTTCCAGTTTAGGTAAGTGTTTACGTTACCTCTAATCACTTCTTTTAATCAGTTTACATTATTTTTGCCAGTTCATCTATTTAAAGGTTTCAATTTACAAGTTAATCTATTGTATGCATAACACTATGCAGGGTATGACATCTTTCTAGAATTGAAAAATCTATTAAATCTCTAAATTGTGTAAACACTAGAAAGCTAAAATCTTTTGATAACGTAACGGATCATAGAGTATCTTTAAAAAATATGTCCCTATACAGGGTGTCGCAGGATGAGCTTACGTTAGTCGTGTATCAGAAATTAAGCAGGTTTCAAATTTGTGAAATTGTTCGAGAGGGCTAACTTTTAGAAAATATCAGCACATATATTCAACTTCCGCTTTTACCGGAAGTAAAGTACACTTAATTTTCTCTAAACGGATTGCCTTAATTTTTATAAAACATTTCAATTTAGTAACGAATTTGACGTAAAATCGATCTATCTTGATAGATAGGTCTAAAAGCTCTAAAAGAGTTCGTGTCTAACACGCAATGTGAAACCCATAAAAGTTATTTAAGGAAATTCTTTATTATTCCCTAAATAATTTTTTTTTATTTAAACTTGAAGTTCTTCGAGTGTATAAATTTTGTCAGGTTCAAAGGAAATTTATATTCAAGGCGCAGGTGAGAGCAATCAGTTCAGTAATAACCTCGCAATATTTTAACCTGTCCGTTCAAAAGAACGCGTACGAAGTTGTATATAATAATTCCGCTGGAATTGATTAGATAAAATTTTTATTGGAACTATATTTGTTTCAACACTAACGGTTTTTTTTTTACATAAAACGGGTCGTTTCAAAGATTACTTGCACATTATACGCGTGTTTTTAGACATTCATTGTCGACAAAATTCATTCCAACAAATACAATCAATTTCAAAGATGATCTAACACAACAACTTAATAATGGGCAATATATTATACATATATACAACATATCTAACTCTCCCGAACTTATATAAATGGTAGGTAAAGCATGTCTAAGATACAGAAAGATTTCTTGAAGGTTGCCTATATTCTAGATCTTATTTTGGATCATAACATTCATTCAACAATGAGATGCTGGCATCAGCTTTAAGATCTAAAAATACGCCGTAGAGTTGGTTGCTGATGGGATTCTCCCCGACAGCTAAAGTGATTCCTTCCTTTAAAAAGGGAAGAAATTAATGGATAACCATCGACTTATACCTCTCCTATCTGCCGTGTCCAAGGTTTAGTAAATTAGAAAATTAAGTTAATTCTTTGCGGTCAACAATGCCTTAAACCTCTCACAGCAGCGATCTACGAAGACATCTCCTTCCGAAACTCTATGAAAATGTTAATGACGGTCTTGCATGCCGGTGTATTTAATTTAGTGGATCTCAATAAGGCATTTGATTGAAACTAAACGTGTTCCGGGTTTGAACCATGTTCTTTGCAGTTGGTTTTCGCCTCTGGCATGATTCACATGCTGAATTACCGCGATCACTGCTTCCCGCTCAGTTAGTTTCGCCTCTGGCGTAGTTCACACGTTGATTTACCCTGCTAACTGTTGCCATCACTCTCCTGAAGAAGCCCCATACGATTGTGGGCGAAACGTCGAATTTTATTTTAACCAACGACATGACAGGGTTCAAACCCAGAACACGTTTAGTTTCAACTGACTCTGACCGTGGAAGCCTACTTTTTTATTTTAAAGAATTTGATATTGTGGATCGTACTATATTGTTGGCTAAACTCGAGAATTATGGAATACGCGATGTAGCTCTATCTTGGATTGAATCCTACATGAAGTAGAAGGGAATTGGTCGTTATTGATGGTACAGATTTGGAAATACGCTGCAGTTGTTCAGCGAGGAGTTGCATAAGGATCCGTAATAGGGCCAATACTGATGAGTTCTTTGTCAGCAAGTAATACCACGAATAACCTTGTAGTACAATGCAAAGGATTGTTGAGTAGGTTCTTGTTTTGGTTTAACAGAAACAAATTGTATTTAAGCCTGGAAAATACGTGTTTTGTATACTTTATGTCTGGTCTTAACAGAATATGCGAAAGTCATCAATGGAAAGTCTATCGAACCTATCGCATCTATCAATGGGCTATGGCATAAATGCCTTTAGTCACTGCGATCTATTGTAACAAAATGCCTTTATATACATATGTTAGAATAGGTGAAGGTTCTTAATAAACCTTAGTATTACTCTAGGATCTTCATCCGTCAGTTCAGTAGATGTCAGAAATGGTTTACTGAGATGTTGTCGAGTGGCGAATCCCGCCAGTAATCTGAACTCCTCGTTGCTGAATGATAGCATTATTTTTGATCTCTTAGGCGAGCCTGGTATGAATGCGAGTATGAGGTCCTTTGATTGTCCTTCCATGTTTTAAGGGGTTGGGACCGCTGAAGGGCATAGTTGCTACTTCTATAGCCAGCTTATCTGTCTTTTCATTACCTTCCTTACCTGACCGGATGCCCACTCAGTATGCCAGGATCCCTACATAGAATAGTTTAAGTTGGTGGACACCTGACTGCCACGATATCATCTGTATGGTTTTCCATTTATGGAGTACGCCTTTTTATCCTATTACTATGCAAGCTTTCAATTCAGGATTTCGTCTGGGGTGCTTTGGCTTACGCTAATGCAGTTTTTATCCAAGAGAAAATGGCTCTTCGAAACATTTGTAACGTTAAAAAAATACCTCTCGCCTATTTAGAGAATTGCGTATTGTTACGCTGGCTACTCTCTAGATCCTAAAAGTTTAGATGTACGTTAAGTGAATTGAAAGTAAGTATAAGACAAACAGTTCTTTTCATGATTATTCTATATACTTTTTGTATTTTCGAAAAATAATAGTGTTATCGTAGAACCTGTTTTATACTACATTTTTAGTTTTAAATATTTCAATTTTGTTTAACGTTGTTAATGGCTTGTGCTTATTGTACTTATTTTGATGCAAGTTTTATTTATGTATTTTTTATATTTTTTAAATTATGGTGTATTTCTTTCAACAGATGCTTACAAAAAAAAAACAAAGAATTTGGACCGATATTAACCAATTTAAAGCACCTCAATTGCATATTATTCCATGCTTAAACAATACGTTGTAATCTACATATATGGGGTTGTTACAACGTAAAGTTCATGCTTTATTTTCTTGTAAAATTTTAGGAAACGATATAAAATTAAATCAAGCTTCGTGATTTAACGCAAATTTTCCGAAACTCTGTTGAGTTAGAAAGTTGAAAATTTCGACATTTTCAACCGCAAGTATATATTAAAGAAGATCGATAAAAAATGTTTGAGTTTTGGTACAAAATGGCGCAATACTAGCACAGTAAGTTAGCATAAACAAAAAATAGTTTATACAAAATTTTTTTATCTTTCTTTGGCACAAAACAGTACAAAATGGTACAAAACTTTGACGTAGGAAGACACAAAAATTGGTTAGGGAAAGTGACGGAGAGACAGCAACATGCTCCCTATATATGTACCAACGTACAGTATGTTTCTTGCTATTCAAAACTAAAACGGAAAAAAACTTCTATGGAATGTTACCATTCTATTAATTAATTTAGACTTGCTACAATATATCCTTATCATATCTAAGAATAGTTTGATTAATGGAACTAGATGTAACGTTACATCCATGATTGGCTGTTTTATTATATTCGCATTCAATTAACTGACCAATTTCTGCAAAAGACGTACTCAATCACACCATGTAAAACGACCCAATAACCAGCAGCAATAACCCTGAAATTATCGACACGCAGAAGCCTCATCGTTCAAGGTTTTCCTTTCAATACACCAGCGGGGCTATCTTATACTACATTTTGCAAATCATTATAATTAATAACATAACGAGCATGGCATGCGCTAAATTTATTGTAATAACATCGTATTATGTATTCAACGCTCAACGCGATCTATCAAGAGAATCGGGCGCGATTATTTCGGTTTGTTTTATAAACATTCGTGTTGGCTTACATAATCCAGATGATATAAGCTATATTTTGCGAACTGCGATATATTTATATATGTACGTTAGTATATGGCGGAATGGACTTGGCAAGGAGTCAAGGTTAAAATTTTCATTAACAAAAGTCATAGTCGGGTAGACATGTCTGTGCCTGTTTAATTCGCATGTGTACGTACGTATGTAGAAGTGAATCACTGATATGCCCGTTTTTTGAAAAGTTATTTTGAGCATGAGATTCCGTTTCTGGTCTGTACAACGTCTATGTTTATGTACTTTTAATCCTTTCGTTAAAATCATTTGAATCTTTGATGTTTTTTTTTTTTTCGTTTTGGAGAACTTAAGTGGTTCAAAGCAACTTTATTTTCTTAAGTTGTCACATTTTATCGTCTCGTATGGATAATCTAGCTAATGGCCAGTCTCACCAGCATGCTTTGAATCCTAAATAAATTTCAAAGCACACAAGTATCACTTAAATAAGTAAATTTTATACAACATTGCGAAACAAGTATGAATCAGTGGAAACGAATGGTTCTTCGTTATAATGCTGAGTTGAAACAAGATCACAGTTTGGCGTAGCTATTGCTGGATTTCAATGATACAGTGTCTCGGAGACTTAGCTGGTCGTGGACTTCTTAACATAAACTTTTGACTTCGGAAAACCGCAGAAAAAGAAATACGTAGGCGGCCACTTAAACGGAAGATTACATAGTCTCCAGCAACACTAATACACTTGCCCCACCGTTCTTCCAATTTGTGTATGCTACTGGCGTAAAATTCTTTGGACTGATCTTGAAGCCATTTGTGCACCTGATCTTTGACTTGTTGATTGGATTGAAATTGTCTCCCACGTAGAGTCTGTTTGAGGGGTCCAAATAAATGAAAGTCCGATGCGAGGCCGGGGCTGTGGAAGAATTTCCCGCTCCAGCTTTTTAAGTTAGATGAGCCACACGTGGGCGCGCAAAAGTACACCTTCAGTTAAGAGTCCACGACATGGCAAGGTTTACCTTCTTTTCGAGTATATCACTGTAATACTGGATGTTGATAGTTCGTAAGCAGAAATTTACCTGCAGACGGCTGGGTCTTAAACTCCTTCCAAGAGGGACTTCCACTCAAAGCTTTGCCGCTTAGACTTCCCTCAAAATGGTGGATCCATGTTTTATCACATGTGACAATTCCTCTGAAAAATGCTTCTTCTTCAATTAAACATCGTTCTTTCTACTTTGACTGATTTGAAGCCTGGTTTCTATTGTGAGTGTCTGTAAGTTGTTTTGGAACCTATCTCGCACAAGCTTTCCTGTATTGCGGCTTATTCTGGGTACTGTTATAGACAGTTCCAATACTAGCGTGCACATTTTCGGCTATCGGTTTAACAGTAATACGTCTATTGTTCCGAATTAACGCATCAATACGAGATTCGAGGAAGAGAAGTTGCAGCTTCGATCGGTTGTCCGCTTCATTGTTAGTCAGAGACATTTACACGGTCACTTTCAAACCGTTCTATCAATTTATGAATGTTCAACTAAAAATCTAATCACTGCGCGTTGTTCTTTCGCAGTGCACTGCTTCAGTAGACGCTCTATCCTTTATAAAATGCTCTTAAGCAGCTAATTAGATATCATCACAAGGATGTCAACTTGATGTCCTGAAAGTATTGTACTAATTAAATAAACCGTTTTTTAGTTACAACTATTTGTCTCGTTAGTTATAGCTCGGTATTTGGTACCTGCTTATACACTGCCGTTCATATATTTGCGGACGACTAAGAAAAACTCCGAAAAATAAGCAAAATTGAAATATTGACAATTGATTGTGTTTTATATGAAAGAGTAAACATTTCTATATGCATGAACATAATTTACAGCAGTATTCTCTTCTATCCCATCTAATTTATAACGCATTTACATTCTACCGCCGCCTCAGGCAAAATTCCTCTTAATCCCTTTTATGGGGTTATAAACGTAAACTTGAAGATATTGTCGAATATTTCCACAAAGGCATAATGTGAGATTCATAGAACACTTAGTACAACAAACAAAGCAGATATCGTCTTGTATTTAAAATAAAATCGATCTTGATAGTAGTTTAGTTTAAATTTAACTATCGTAATAAACGGGTGGTGCTGAAATGACAAAACGAAAAGAAATTTCCATCGAAACGCGTTCTGCTGTTATTACTTTACGTAATGAAGGATACTCAATGGCAGTTATTGCGAAAAAATTAAAAATATCGAAAAATGGTGTATTTACAACATTAAAACGGGTGGCGGAAACGGATTCTTTGGCTGATAAGAAACGTTCTGAACGCAAAAAGAAGACAACAGCTGCTGAGGATCAGTTCATGGTTCTTGTTTCAAAAAGAAACAGATTCCTAACGGCTTCGGAAATAACGCAGCAAGTCAATGTTTCACGAAGAAATCCTATTTCGCATTCGACCGTGAAACGGCGTGAAATTGCGGCAGGCTTAAAGGGACGAGTAGCTGCCAGAAAACCGCTTTTGAAAGTTCAAAATAAAAGAAAAAGATTGCAGTGGGCACAAGAACACAGACACTGGACATTCGAACAGTGGCGCAACGTGCTGTGGACAGATTAGTCCAAATTTGAAACATTTGGCTCCAAACGGAGGACATTTGTTAGGCGACAGGTTGGTGAAAGAGTTAGTGAACAGTGTATTTTACCTACAGTGAAGCACGGTGTAGGTAACGTAATGGTTTTGGGCTGTTTTGCGGGAACAGCTGTAGGTGATCAACATTTCTTTTTGGAATATTTTTTGTTTTGTATAGTGTACTCAATGTACAGAAGTAAACTAAATTACAAATGACTTCTTGTTTTTATCCGAATTAAAGAAAAACTGTATTTTTTAATCGTCCCCAAATATATGAACGGTAGTCTATATAAAGTTCTGCATCTACCTTAAGAATATTCTGCTTGAACATGCAAATTTATTTCAGTTGCCATTAAGCCATGTTAAAAAAAAATCGCAAAGAAGGTTATACCAATATTGTTGCAAAAACACGCGAATTATAGCCAATTGGGGGAATAACATAGTAAAAAACGCCAACGAAGTCAAAGAAAAAAATATGAAAACTTTAAATTAAATCAGGCAACCAGTTATGCAAGTTTGAAGTATTGATCTCCTTTTGTGTTGTTGTAACTTATTTTTCAGTTCTAAATAATCTGTTTATGTAATACTGTAATTATGACAACATCAAAGCAATTTTTTTTCTCCTATTATTGATTACCTTTGCCACAAGCGATAATTAAACTGTTTTGTAATAATTTAATAGCTTCTATATGTAACAGCTTCCATATAGAGCATAATAAGACGTTGTTAAAACGGTTTTCGTGTTTGGATAACATTTTAGTGCAGGAATTATATTTTCATGCCTGCTATTTTGGATCGAACCCGTGCGCTAAAGTACATAAAATGATATTGGTTCTTAATTCGGGTAAATAATTTTGTTTCATTGCTAAACACCGCGGCATACAATTAAACGCTATGACAGGCTTTATAATTCGTCAACAAGTACCGGCCCACCTTGTTCAAACATGTTGATGTCGACGATACGTCAATGCGACGATTTCTAATGAACTACATGCTTGTGCACGTAAACTCTATTAGGTAGATTCAATTTGTTACATATTGAGTGCTCCTAAACACATGTTTAAATATAGTCAAATATAGTTAAACGGCAAACAGTGTCACGATACGCCCGAGTAAGGCCAACTGTATTCACCGACAAACACTACTTCACACAACTGAGAAAAATGTTGAATTGGCTATCATTCTTTTATCAAATTGTTATTAAAACACCGTAGCAAATGACGAATATACGAAGGAAGTGAGAAATACCCCAAAGATCAACTCTGGACGGCGTCACGTCCTGGTTGCTGGTTTTTCTAATCTTCCAATTAATAGATTCCGAAAGCTTAAAGCTGATCAATCTCCTATGAATCTAATGAGTACGACCAGTGCTTCTCTGCAACTCCATGTTTCTGCCGTGCGTCAGTGATTTTCCGATGGACACTGAAGACCTTGATACTTCCGACGTGGGGAAAAAAATCGAACCTGACAACCCCCGTTTGAGGGACGGGCATGCTAATCACTACAGTGATGTCAGGAACGTTCACTTTTCGATACGTTGATGCTATTTATCTGCAAATCTATCATGGCATCAAGATCTTCGTTATAATGGTTAGCACGCCCGTCCGCCGAACGCGAGATACGACGTTCAATCCATTACCGGGGCGAGGTTTTCTTTTAAACAATTAATTACGTCGGAAATACTAAAGAAATTCCTGATTTTCATAAGTCACCGACGGAAGCCAAATTATATTAACCCTACGATCATGTTTACTAAATCCCTATTGGAAGGGACTGCTAGGACCATGTTATTGAGAAAAAGCGCACATTGTACATGCACGTACAGGTGGTACACTGTTTTGGACTAACTCCGTATAGATGTTTTCAGAAGTAATATTTTCCCTTTACCATCTATATATACGGTATGTTCGTTGATTGAATTACAAAGAAAAAAAATAATTTTTAAGTTTCTCAGAAAAAAAAACGCTCTTAATAATAAGCTTAGCTTGTCTTCAAACCCCAAAATCCAGCATTATTTTGCGCGTAGCTACTGCGTGCCACGAGATATAGGTTCTAGCGCGTTTTGGAATTTAGGTGAAGGCGTTAAGTTAAACGAAAGACATTACTTAAACGAAGCACAAAAGACATTGAAGCGCCGCCTTCATTTTTTATAGCTTTCGCGTATTACTTGAAGAGTTAATAATTGCATTGGTGTACTTTAAATATTGCACGTTATGTCGCATTAAGAAATTACAAGTTTAATGGAAATCAAAGGTAGCCACATCTTGATTTTGACCCAACCTACCAGAATCAAATAGTTAATTTTCAACAAATTAAAGTAATGGATAGGATCTTTGCGAAAATAGTTCACGAAACCGTAAAGGAGTGAGGTGCATGAATTTGTGATATTAATAAAACAAATGCTGCTTTTGGTTGTTTAGGTTGTTTAAAGTAAAATGTGGGTTCATCATTATCATTTTTTTTTCTCTCATCTTTTGGAACTGTCAGAAAATATCGAGCATAAGTATAATGTATCACCTCGCATGAAGATGTAACTATATAAGGTGTCTTTGCCATTCCACGACAATGTACCAGTGTCAGTTGTTTTCAATATTAAAATTTAAGGAAGATGATAAACTTGTATGTAGAAGCTGTTGAGGATCATTTTGCGGGAAAAGAAACAGAATATCTTGAGAAATAAAAAAGAATGAATGCGAAAAAAGAGATCAAATTAATCCAACCCACAGCATTTTAATTTGGAAGCTAAAAAATTTTACAAGTCGCAAGAAATTGCTAACAGATACGTATTAGCAACTTTAAGGAATTATATTTAACAACCTTTGAGAGTACGATCGATTCAGTTGTAAATGATGGAAAATTATTCGCAGAGGAAATACATATAAAATATATGTTGAAAGTTGCGGTTTTTTCCTCTGAGAAAATTCATCTTGCTTCATTCAAACCATATCCGCATCTAAAATTCTCTCGATAACGCTGCGGTTGTATCAGTGACAATGAATGTGTTAGTTAAATATTTAACATGTTGATAACACAATCGGCTATCGGTATGCGGTTGCCAAATTTCGCCATTAATAAAACGCAATTGGCCTCAAATATTTGCACTACTCTTCAAAGGCTTGCTTCATCACAATTTATCGCTGCGCCTTGTGGTGATTGTTATATTTTAACGATAGGTTATACAGTATACTGAAGTAATAACTACTTATATCGCAGTGCCAGCGTAGTGCTCACGTCTCTACGTAAATGATGAAAAGAAAGAGTAAGAAATACTAGGGAGGAATAAAGCAAATTTCTCTTTCTACTCTTCTATTTATAATAATACTGGATCTCGACTATTTTCCAATCGGTACTTCATTACTGGTCGCTTTACGGCTGCCAATTTGACCTGCCTCACAATTTATTAGTAAAGTATTGAATAAACGTGGACAATTGGATGTTTATTATTTATACGGATCTATCAAAAGTCTTTGACACAATGGAGCCCATTACTTCTCTCCAAGTTGGAGTCTTCTGGTTTGGTTCCATCTGCTGTTGGCTTTAATCGTGAGTGTTTACATACTCTCTAATATAATCTCTTCATAAATAATTTCATGACGAGTTTTATTTGTTGGCTTATGCCGATGATGTTAAATTATACGCACAACTCTCATAATATAATGTGATCCTGCTGTAGTGAAATTCAAACAAACATCATAATTGCTGTTAAGTCCAACAAGCTTAATCTCAACGTTGAGGAATGTCGCATTTATGCACGCATAGGTTTCTCAATCTACTTCCTTCGCACGAAAAACAGAATTTAGGGATCTTGGTATTCTCCTCGATAGTGGTTTCCGCTTTCAACCACAAATTATGTTACGTTAGCATAGGCACCGTTGGTGTTATATCTATTATATGCATGTGATTGCTTACAACTTGATCGAATTCATCGCAAATTTTGTCGTATAAACTGGACACCCTCACCCGAAGATTGGCACTCCCCAGTTGGACATGCTGGAAAGACACAACATGGGAACGGCGTAATAGACTATGCTCTAAATTCTTACTAAATCCGATCAATAATAAGATGGATTGTCCTTATTGTTTGGGAAGCATCACATTCCGGGTGCCACGTGTAAACTGCAGGAGTGAGACTATCTTTACACCACCGCACGCAAAGGCGAACATAATGAAGCGTTCATCCATTGCAGAGATGACCAGATGGGGAAACAGCATTTCTCCTTATTCTTCTTCTTCAGCATTTCAATATTTTTAAAACGTAAAGCTGGTTGGAATTATGCAATTAGTTCTTTTTGTCGTAGTTAATTAATTTTCCCTCTGAGATTTACTATCAAAATGTTAGAGGATTAGATACTAAAACGCACACTTTTTGTAATAACTTGATTAATTGTTCTAATAATAGAAACATGGCTAAACGATCCCGTATAAGAATGACGATGATGATATTAAGTCGTTATACTTTGCATATGTGACAAGTAAAGTTGAATACGCTGCGCTAATTTGGTATCCTCCATATACATCGGATATGTTAGCTTTAGCAAAAATCCAGCGCAGATTTTTTAAATTTATCTGACGGTGTGTACTTCACAAGATGTTATGTTATCGCGCTTACAAATGGTATCCTTGAATGAACGAAGAGGGACGATCTGCAAAAAATTCATCCATAAACCGATGACAAATATTATCGATTGTCTCTTCCCACTTGAACATATGTCGCTTCTTGGTCCACGTATCAACTCTGGATACAGTTCTACATTCGTGGTGCCATTCGCAAGGAAGTGCATTATTATTATTACCTTTTTATGCAAGGCGCAAAATTATTTACCTGTATATGTTTTATTTACTTATGTTTTTAAATCAATACTTCGATATTCAATATTCGATAATTCACCCTAAGGTAACATGTATTTTATGTTATTTCATTATATATTGTAATTATCCTGTTATTGGACCTTTAGTCTGTTGGGTAATAAAGGCTATTATTATTATTTTTATTATTATTAAAACTAGTAAATAATATATTTCTTTCTTTCTTATTGTATTATGGGTTTACACCTGTTGGACATCAATAAACATTATTATTATTATTATTTATGCATAACTACATCCAATCAATATCTTCAACCTTACTTGCTTATGCTTGTAGAACATCTATCACAGACCTGTGCTGTGGTAGATGTTGTTTCTGTAAATCATAAATATTAATTATAATTACAATGTAGAATATTTCTTTCCATCTTATTTTATATATCTATTGTTTATTTTTCTTACACATAACAACCTGACATTTCTTTCGCTTCCGTCGCATATTGTTGTGACTTTCTTTTATTTATAAGTTGCTATCTCAATGGATGAGAATAACAAACAATAAGTTTCATATACGGCATGAAAAAGTATGTTTTACTAATGTAAACAAAAGACGTAGGTTCAATTCTTATCGGTATCTAACGAATTTTAACTAAATTTGATGGCATCAGATAAACCAAGGAAATAGAGTTGGCTCAAAAACTTTTTGGAGGTTTATAAATTCTAAGCGAAAAAACAATGGATTGTTTATAAATTCTAAACAAGAAAGCAATGAATTCTTGAATAATTCTTCAATGAAAAAAAATTGATCTTTTATTTATTTTTTTTTGGTTTTACGGTTATTACGTTAAGTTGTTTAATTTTGTTTTCTATGTTCTTATCTTAAGTAAATTCCGTTAATAATATAGTTTTTGTTTTTATTCCTTTCAGCGCTAACCATTTATCATCACCATGAAGACAACCGATAATGGAAATCCCGTAATACATAAGGATGTCGTAATTATTGGTACGTATTGCACGACCTGAGCAATGGACTTTTAATCATGACGTCATAACTTTCACGTTTCTAGATAACGCGTACCTTTAATCCGAAAATTCATTACATTAAAGTACGAGGGACGTTTCCAAAGTTCTGTGAATTTTACCTATTTTTTTTTATTTTGTCAATTTTCATCAATATCACAACATTTACCCCAACGATAAGCTAATTTCTTTAAGCCGTTCTCAAAGAATTTTTTCGGTGTCTCCGCGGTCCCACCTATTTACGATACGTTCTGCGTCAGTTAAACACTCAAATCCAACACCCCGTGAAGGTTTCTTCAAAATTGGGAACAGATAAAAATCAGTGGGGGCGAGATCTGGTCAGTAAAGTGGATGCAGGGGCAATTTCCATTGTCTGCATCCTCCGTCTTTCTTGTGGTATGGGGCCTTGCATTATCCTGTTGCAATAATGGACGCTTATGCAACTTTTCAGAGCGTTTCATGACAAGTGCCTATCGCAGTAGTCCGGATAATAAATTCGAATAGCATTCTGCGTTAATTGTGGCACCTTTTGGCAGATAATCCATAAAAATAATCTCCACAATTCCAGAATACAGTAAGCGTTACCTTTCCAACAGACGGAACTGCACGCGCCTTAAGCGTAGGCCCTTCTTCCTGTTTACGCCGTTCTTTGGATTGACTTTTGATCTCAGGATTGAAATAAGCAATTCACCTTTCATCAGTTGTTATTATCCGTTGGCAAAAATCATCTCCGTAACGGGCTAACAGCTCTTGAAGTTGACGACAAGTGTCAGACCAATAGAGTTTCTGTTCCGGTCCCAACAGTCTTGGCACCCAGCGGGTTGAAACCTTGCTTGCGCACAAACAATCATGTAGAATGGCATGAACTTGTCATGTGTCTATTCCTAGGCGTACACTAACTTGACAAATAATCATTCGCCTGCCTTCTTTCAGTAGGTGCTCCGATAATAATGTTTCTATCGTTTACCGGATTATCTTTTAATGATGTTCTACCAGTTTTAAAACGATCGATCCACCGATTAGATTCTACAAACTCATCAAACACTCCTTGTAGACGTTGAATAATTTCTGAAGTTTTCACACCCTTTTTCCACAAAAAGAAAATAATTGCTCTTTGAGATTTAACTGCGTCTTCCATAGTTACAAAAACAGTGCTACGAAAACGCATCTACATTAGTCGAACACCAGACTCAGATTGAACTATATTGCACCGGATAGCTGCAAGACTTGTCTATCACCATTGCCTATAAATTCTTCATAATTTGGTTAGAACACAATTCCCAGAACTTCCCTCGTAAAAATTAACTGACATGTACTGAATAATAGCGCGATTGATAACGTCATCATTCTCTTGCAGGAAACGGCCCCAGCGGTATTGCTTTGTCCTACATGTTGGCTGGAAACATTCCCTACGTCATCTCCAATGATCATCCAGATGAGATGTTGTCTGCCAGATTGGCCTTGGCTGTGGGTGGAAGCCTGATCTACCAGGATTTGGAGTTTCTTGCGACCGGTCTAGAAGGACGATCTACGAATCCCGTATCTCTACTTTTAGACTCGTTGGCTCACCCTTGTGCTGATATTGGATTGGAGATCGAACCTTTGATCGAATGGCGTAAGAATGGAATAGAGGTAAATTGTGTAAAAGTTTGTTAATGTTGGAAATTATAAAAGCTTGTCAAGTAATCTTGACTATTTTGTCCCTCATCAAAGGATTATCGAGAAAACGTCTTAAATTGAAAAATTGGTTTAGATATATAATTTTAGAAGGTATCTAGAATTTCCGTTGGAAACTCCATATTTGCTAATACAGAACTTGCATTAGATTTGGGAATTACGTAGTATACGTTGTTCTTTCAACTCAAAGATATTTCAACGATATTTGTCTTTTAATGTATCCCTAGATCTTGAAAGATTTTAGCGCGTTATTTGGAGTTTGCGAAAGAAATAAGGCCATTGTAGGTTTTTGTTGGAATTCTTCTGTTCTCTGTTGCTTCTTGTCCTGGATTTACTGCCTTCAAGGTCCTCACTTGTACCACTTTTATTTATTATTTTCCTTTATTAGTACAAGATCCTTTTCTTACCCTTGTTTTTGATAGACTGCTACTCTATTGGGCTTCCTATGCTTCTTCCTTTGGGTGTCTCTCAACATCTAATTCCTTTAATTTTTACATATTTAACGACGTATTCTTTTGAGTTCTTGATTTAGTAAGTTGGGAATAAGCTGCATTTTGTTGGTACCAAGATCTTTGCTTTTGGTAATCTTAACCTGTTTTCGGTTTCGTTAACTATATCAATTTACATGAGTCAGTACAGGTGTACAATTGCAGTATACAATTACAGATCGATCACATCGTTTTCGGTAAGGGGCCACCGGGCGGATCTTGGCACACAATGGATCCTCATATTCTAACTCTGTCCCTCGGCACATGGATGTCTCTCCCCGGCTACAAGTATACCACCAGAGATAATGCTGAGAAACGAGCTTTCGCTCATAATGTTGCTAGATATTACGAGAAATACGTCAAGGAAACTGGTTTGGGGAAATATTTTGTTAACGGTACCATAGTGACGAATATTACGGAGCTGGAAGACGCCAAAGAATCAACAAATTCCCCGGGAACCAATCAACGGGAAGAAGTAATCTCCAAGCGAGTGGTTGAGCGAATGGAAGTTGAAGAGATCCGGAAACCCGTAACGATAAAACAAGCCAGTTGCCCGTTAACCAATGCCTTAAATTTCCTCCTATCACGAGGCCAGAGAAGACTGAAGATGGATCGATGTTGTAAGCGGAAGTTGGAATCGCAGGCCGATTGCAAGGCGAAGGACGATTCCTCGAAGTATAATCTCGAGGCCGCTGCATTGAATAGCGGCGACGTCTTGTGTGATATCCTCCTGCAGAAAAATAGGTTTAAGAAAATGAACTTGAATTTTGATAAGAATAGATCTGTAAGTTTCTCATGTGATTATGACACCTTAAGAAAATCGAGCGGTAGTGTATATAGTACGTCTTTTAGAGGTGAGCATCACGCGACCTTCTTTAATTTTCTAAGGAACTCGTGCGGTCTGGACACGAATCGGCTGTTCAAGAAAGTGCCTGACGAGGAAGCGACGACCCCGATCCTCGCGTCCCCGTGTAACGGAACTGACTGTGATCATCCCACGACGTCCAAAACCCAACAGATTAGCGCAGATTGTAAGAGAAAATCGCGACCAAAATGGTTGATCGAAGTCCTCGACCTTAAAACCAGAACCGTCCAAAGCTATACGTGTAACACTTTGGTCTTGGCGAACGGTGCTAGCGATCTGCCGAATAGATTGACGATTTGTAGCGACAAAAAGGATCCTAACTGGTTGCTCCATGATGTTAGAAGCCTAGAAATCGAACTAGATCTGTATATGCAGCAGCATGCCGGCGAAATTGATCCAGTTTTAATAGTTGGAGCCGGTTTAAGTGCTGCTGATGCTATTATAGCGACCAGAGGGAAGAACGTGCCTGTTCTACATTTGTTCCGTAACAAGTCGAGGGATTTGAACAAGCAATTGCCGGAGAATATGTATCCGGAATACCACAAGGTGAGTTACGATATGGATATATTTTTTTTACTTAGGCTTTCCAGAGGATTTTCCAAAGCAGTCCACTCTCGTCATCATTGCACCTGATGAGATGCTTTATCCATTTCTTCAACTCTCATTAAAAATACTTGCTGGAGTGGCCCGACAGCAGATCCATCGCCAGATCATTTTTCGCCAACGATTGGTGAATGCCCTTACGTTTTCTTGCTTCGAAATCGTCGCTTCCAGTTATTAGCTCTTTCGCAGGTAATGGAAGGTGCAGTATTCTGTGTTGTAAAACCCATGAATCACAACGCCGTTTCTCATTGACTAATTTTTGATGTACCTCAATCTTATCTTTGGTGCTTCTTAAAGGAGAGTCTAAATTTCTCGGATTTACTTCCTTCAAAATCTTTAATAACATTTTCGTAATGTTATTGATGTATATCCAGCGATATTCAAAATATATCTTCATTGTCTTCCCAAGAAGACGAAAGACAAATATATACACACTCACAAACCATTTATCTTAAAATTTATCTTGTAAATTATAATTGGGCTTCTCTATAATGAATCTACCAATAGTATTTGATAATTTCAGTAACATCAAGAATGTACTTCCAGGAGAATTAATATTCTTCATCCGTTTTCTCCTTTAGGTCCATCAAATGATGCAAAGTACATCGTCCTACTCTCTATACACCGCTCTACCTGAGTACACTCTAACGGACTACTCTGAAGACACCCGGACCGTCGCCCTGACCTCCAAAGAGGGTAAAGAAGTCATCTACCAGGTATCGTTCGTCGTAGTCCTCATAGGATCGCGGCCGGATCTAGGCTTCCTACCCAGCGAATTTAAAATAGGCGTGAACCAGAATTTGGTCATCGATTCGAAGACGAATCCGATCAACATCGATAAGCTGCGGCATTCCGTAAGAGGATACAAGGAACTGTACGCGATGGGTCCTATCGCCGGCGATCACTTCGTCAGATTCCTACCAGGCGGCGCTTTGGCGATAGTGTCCGATCTATATAAGAAATACGGATTTTAGTTTAGGATTGAATTAGAAATAAATTTTTTACAGCTTCTCGGCACTTTCCTATGTTAATTTTCGTGTTGATCAAGAAGAGTGGATAACGTATATATATATATATATGTATAAATTGTGATACACCTAGATAGAACGTAGAATGAAAGATGAAATCACAGATTTTTTTTATCTTAAAGAAAACGGGTGCTGCTTAAAGCACATCTAATTGTGATAGTTTCTATTTGTTAGTCCAAACAAATTACTTAATTGTTTCCTTGTTTTGATATACCTAGCGTTTAGTACTTAGTACTTATAGCTTTGGTCAAAGAAATGGAGTACCTTAGACTTAGAACTGAAAGCTTTAAATTAGAGGATATACGATATAGAATGAATCTCCGCATGTATTGTAACTCTCCGTTCAAATGCAACTTGGGTCTTTTCAAAAATAAATGATTCATTTTGTCACGGCCTGTATCGATCACATCCAGGATTAGCTTTTTCAACCTTAAAAGAGGAGGTTGCTTTATACTATCCTCCTTAACTATTGGCTTTCTTATTGCTATCATTATTTGCTGGTATCAATGGCCGTTTCGACGAGGGGGGCGTGATTGTAAAAAAAAAGATAAAATCTCACTTTTAGTTTTCAAGGAAAAAACAGGATGGTCATTCTGTACGAGTTAATCATCATAAGGTTGGTCTCCTTTTTCACAAATTCTTTATTCAACTAATTTTGGAGGCCGATTTCGTGCATCGAAAGCACATCATCAGGCCAACTAAAAACTAAATATCACATGACAGAACGAGAATTGTTTAATAAAGACTTTAAGGCGCAGAACGTTATCCAACTTAGGGCCAGAAGACATGTAAAATGTTGAGAAAAATCTAGAAAGGGCCATTAGGTTTGCAAAAGGTGGTAGATTCACTATTAGCGTCATTCATCAACATATACCGAGCACTGGTAGATATCAGCAAATATAATTTATAGAAAGAAATATATTTGCAAAAGAAATTAAAAATTCACATTATTTTGAATGAAAAGGTGCAAAGCAATCCTTACAAACTTGCTTCTTTTTTGATGAACTACAGAGCAGACAAGGGCGGTAGGTGCCCTCGATGGGAAGATGAAAACCGACGCTTACAGCTGAAGACTTCACACAGAATCACATATACCTAATGTGATTCTGGGCATGGCATGCTATCTCTTTGTCCTGTTTTATTGGTTCGTAAAATTACCAATAAAATCTCATTGTGAGCAAGTTGTGAAAATTCATCACTATCAGTAAGCCTAAAAACGCATCAAGTTCTTCTACGCCTAATCTTACATCGATCACAATCAATCACTCGTGAGGACTCAGCAAAATGATACGATTCAAACATCAGTAGCTGATTGTCCTTCTTAGGCCATGATAACGTGTCGGGTGGACAAATCATTTCCTCTTCCTTTTCGTTCTCGTTCATTATCAATGGGTAACAACCTTTCATGCTTGTTTGGTAGACAATTCACATTGTTTGGATCAAAACCGAGATCGGCATCTGAGCCATGACAAACTTCTTCTTCGTTACTATTCTCACTTGCTGGTGTAGGCTTTAGAAGCGCATTTCTTTTCAATCCCATACTAAATAAAGTGCTAGGTTGAGTATCAATACCTTGTGGCGGTGAAGATAGTGTTTTATGGGGCAAATCATCGTCATCCCCACCAAATTCTGAAGCACATAATCTTCATCACAAAGATTTGCTATTTCCTCCAACCCGGCTTGAGTTAGCGGCCGATTTCTTGACTTACTGAAACAAATAAGAAGTTTGGTGTAGCATTCTACGTTTTTTCACGTTGATATGTTGACATCTATCTTATATTTGCTTTAGAAATAAAACAAACACTGCCACATTGTTTTTACCCAGAAACATTTACCCGGGATTTATCAAAAAATTGGATAAATGCCGGGTAAATCCAATATACCACCAAACAGCAGAAATATGAATGGAGATGAGGCCAGTACGCAAAGATTATTAATTATTAAACTAAGACGTAGTGCATAGCGACTCAGTATAATTTGTTCGGTTTCGAGGCCCATCCTCAAGCTAAAGTTATTATAAAAACAACGTTTATCTGTTTCGTAATAACTCTAGCCTGAGGTTGAGCGTTTTTGTTCGAAACTGGTAGCTTATTTCCAATAAAGAGTTCGTGAAATTAGAATTGTTATTATTTTTTTCTTAATTAAGACAAAAAAAGACAAAAGAAAATTAGACTTTTACGTGTGTAAAATGTGTAAAACATTGACATGTGTTTATTGAAATACCGTCTAATAAAAAATTTGGATATTTTTTTAAGTTGTAATACATTTTTTCATCTTCATCTCCTAAATCATAGCCTTGCTGTTCTGCTCACGATCCAGAATCAAACAAAAAGAGATCGCTAGGAAAACAGGGGAAATCTAGGATTAACTTATCACAAGATTGCGGTATTTACACGATTGGTGGCGCAGTGTCTAGCGCGTTGTACTAATAGATTGTAACGTATAAGAGCCGAGGCAATGCGTAGAAAACGTTTCATATCTACGAAATTTACTAAGCAGTAAAGGCAGATTTTCATCCAACTTCGCTGGTTGCTAGTAGCTGCTACTAAACCGCACATGTTATTGAGTAGTTGCTACCAACGTTCGTTCGTCGTTTCCTGATCGGACTTCTTTACATTACTGAAAACTAGCTATTGGGCAATGAATTCGTATAATGATTTATCAAACGTTAATATTTACTTTTAAAACAACCTGTAACGATATTTTTTAGCAAGCATTGATGGGAATATTTAAACCTAGGTATTCAGTGATTTCGTATGTATACGACTTCCTGCCAGCGCTCGCAAAGCTCTGCAAACGGCGAAACGCGTCCACAGACGGCGGCATTGGTAGTTTCATATTAATTATTTTTCATTTTCATTCATAAAGATCATTTTGATGTACGTTGATGTAGGTAACTTTTGAGTCGCGTTAAAGGGCGTTTCCTTGTTATTTGTGTGAAATCTGAGGATTCAGACGCAATGCACACGTATCCTTTTATTTTGTTAATATTTTCGGTCTCCTTTCTGCTATTTGTTCCAATTTTAGTCGATGTTATTTTTTCTTCTTCCGAGGGAAGTCACTTTTTAAAATTACCGCGATATCATGGCGCCAAAATATTCCATTTCAGCTTATTGTACGTTCTAATTTTGCGGTATGAAGCATAATTCATTTGAATTGAATTTTTAAACGATATGTAAGGGAAGACGCGCGACTTGGCGTACTTACACCCGTGGCTGGGTTCTGTATGGAGTTGATCGAACTGCGAAACGCGAATATTTAAATTCTTCGGGAAACTCTTTGCTTGCAAGATTCTTGTTTCTCGTTTACCTTAATATAATTTTAAATGAGTTTAGGATAATCTACAGGATGCTCCGTTTCATTAACCAACGCCGTATATGTAGTTGTTGTGTTTCATTCGGTTAATGTGTGGTTAGTATGTAGCAAATTTAAGTCATAATTGGTACCTACCGCGCATGATGCTAACTAACCATGCGATTGAATAATATAAGTAGCATGTGTACGGAAGAAGAAGAACTACAACCTTAACACAAGTATTGCAGTCGTTTCAACTTATACGAGGGGAGTTCGATAATTACCTAATTCATTTTATTTTTCAAGATAGCCACTTGTGAAGGCGATACACTCGGTTTAACGCTTTCCTATCTTTTGTATCCCACTTAAAAAATACGATTTCTCCAACTCTGCAAAATACGCGATTGTTTTTGCAATCGCTTCATCGTTCGAGCCAAATCTTTATCCATCGAGCTATTACTTCGTATTCGGAAATAATCACTGTGTGGAACAGTTCCTACCCTGACTCATGGAAATTTGCCACGGCGACGAAACAAGTGATTCTTTTCCTTGCCAATTGCATAGCATTGTTAAAACGATCCGTCTCGCTCATAGCCTCATTAAGGTATTCAACTTGGATTATGCCGCATACACCCCAAAACACTGTGATCATGATTTTCTTAGCCGATAAAGTGGCATTGACTTTCTTCGGCGCCTGTTGGCCAACATCACTACCCGGACGTTCTTTTCCATTGTTGTTAACGTTACAAATGTTTTTCATTTTAAAAGACTTTAAAAGCCATTGACAAAGTAATTGACGCATGTGTTTGAAAACTTGACACGACTCATGTTAAAGATCACTTTCACGAGAAATCGTTATTTCGATTCGAGTAGCGCCTCTTGCCGAGGTCAGGTAATTATTGAATTCACCACGTACTACGAAATTTCCCGCATTTATTGTACAATTTAACAGTAAATGAAAAATGATAAAAAAGCATTTATTAAATATTTAATGAATGTCGACCATAAAGTAATGATTATTGTTAATAATATTGTTGTAATTGTTTATAGATTTTTTACCTTAACTTGAAGTTAATATGTTAAATGTTGCAAACATTCCTATTTTAATTAATTAGTTCTTTTCGACAATTTTAATTTATTACTATGATTATCCATTTTTTTATTAGCAGATATAGCGGTTTATATGCCTTACGCTTGGAAACAGATGGGTGAATGAATGTAAGCAAATTTCTCAATTTTCAATGATTTATAACATTTAAGTACTATTTTCTGAAGTTTCTATCTAACGTTAAACCTATCATCCACACATCTTGACCGATCTGTGTACAGGTAATTTTATATAGCCGTATAACAGCAATTCTTCTTATTGTATTTTGTACATAAATTTATATATGTAATGTTGTAATAACGTAAAATAGTGTAAAGGAACGTGGTTTCTATATGTGATATTATTCCTGCAACACGCGGTATCGTGTACAATGATTTCCCATAGGTCGTTTCTGTTGTTACGGTTTGATGAAATGGAAAGAGCCACGAAGAGCATTTGATATGATCATTTTCAGAAATAAAGTGATAATAATGGTATTTTTTTTTATTTTCCTTTCTTAAGTTATAAAAAAAGAAATTTCAGGAATTTCAGGAACGGTAAGGTTTTAAAATCAAAACTGAAAAAAACTAGGATGGAGCAAAAGTTTCTTGATTTTCGGATTGGTAGACTTCGGAGACATAAAGCTGTCATTATTACTGCTGTATTGAACATCATTGCTGTAAGTGTGTGTCTAACTAGGTTATCTTGAAGATTTATTAATACATTCTGCACGCTTTGTCGACCCAAATTGATCAATACCGACAAGAGGGCGATAGGCACCAGATTTCATGAGCATATCAGGTCTTATAGATACGGTAGAATGGAACCGTCAAGTTATGTGTGGTACATGTGGTCGAAACTGGGTATAATATTAAATTAGAAAACCTGAATTTGATAAAGAACGTAACTTCACCCCGGGAATTAGACGCTTACGAAGCGACTTACATTAAAAGGAAGACAAATTTGATGAATAGAGAGAACAGACCGTTGTTATACACAGTTTTAGGGTGTTTAATTTTGCGTCATTACTGGTAATTGGGCGTGAAGTTGAAGGTCAAGGTATTATCTCCGGTTAGGGCTGCGCAGAATTGGTATACAAAAATTCAGGAAGGGTCAAGCAGATCTTCGAAAGGAAAACTTCTGATCAAGAGGTTCTCCCCCAAAGAACTGAGAATACACTAGCAACAATTGTTACGGGAGTTTAACCTTTCACGGTAGACAATAGCTTGCCATCTTCACAAATCGGAAAAAGCCTACAGACCTTGCAAAAAAGTACCTCATAAATTGACCGGATGCAGAACAGCCACGGCGACGAATGCAATCCGTAATCAACTTCTTGACAATCTACAGCATCTCCATTTCCATCGACGAAGTCTAACCTTTAATGATAACGAGATCCATCTTCATAATCCAAACAAATCCAATCAGTGACAAATAGAATCTGTGTAATTAAGCGTAAAAGCCTTGAAGTAAAGATGATGATTTGTATTTAGATGAATTGCCCAGGTGTTATTCACTTTGAACTGGTACCAGAGGACCAAAGAAGACGTTGAACTAATTCTACTCGAAACAATTGAATCGAATGTGTGCAGTTTTAACAGAAATCGCATGCTATTCCTTCAAGACACAATGGTACAGATTCCTGCGGATCAGAGAACTCGATTGTTTAATTTATATTAATCTGAACTTAATTTAACTAAATTTAATATATTCCATGAATCCAGTATCACCTGAACCTGCATTTTTGAGTTATCTGTTCCCGCGTTAGTATAGCCAGCATAGCTCACAGACAATGGCAGTTTATATCTGTAGAAGTAGATTACCCAACAGGCATAAAGAGTGCTAAAGTGGTACAAAAATATACATTATAGAAACATAATTTTTCATTGCAATTAGAGTGGTACCTAAAATGATTCTAAAGTTTCAAGCACAGACCTAATAATTGAGATTGTAATAACAGCAGCATGGTGATGAAAATCTTTAATAACAAGCAAAAGAAAACCTAACACACGCCAAACTTTTCGCACTATGCTTAGTAAACGACAGTCCGAAGTCCAAAGTCACGCCAAGATTCGTAATAACATTTTTCCTGCGGACTACTCTTCCATCAAAAGTCAAGTCAGCATAAGGAGGAGCGCTGAAAACAGCTAGAAATATCAATAATAAAAAGACTGGTCCCAAGTGCGATCCCTGTGGCACATCCGAAAGTACAGTTTTTATAATAGACGTACACCCATTGTACGCAACAACCTATGTTCTGCAATGTCAAATAACGAACTTTGTCAAAAGCTTCAGAAAAGTCAGTGTACACGCCAGAAACGGAATAACCCTCCTCAAGCATGCCAAATAACTCTCGCACATATGGAACCAGATTGGCTAAAGTAGACAGAATATTCTTTATTTTAAGAAATAATTCAGTGGCTAACTCAGCCTCACTTTACCGAAATGAGTGATATTTGTTGTAATTTGTGGCCAGACGAACTTATGTATTCAAAAAATGAAACATCTGCAAACGTCACTCAGACATTTGCATTGAAAAGCGTAAGTGAGCGTACGTAAAATGGCCGCTAAAAATAAACATGTAAGTACCATACATAATTGCGAAATAGATATATTTGACTCTCTCGAAAATCTACTAGTTCGCCAGATATGGCCACGAATGCGAACTGACGAGTACCAGAGAAGAGCTGCCAATGTTCAGGACCGGCGCGAATCTCTGGGAACAGATCAGGAACAGCTTTCAACGTTCCATTATGGCAGGTGACCAAAATTTCAAAGCGTTGAGATACCTCAGGAGTCAGAAGAATATCGAAAATGAACGCCTGAGACATATGTCCTTTAAGCATATGATACATCCTTTTAGCGAAGTTAGGTATAGCCTCTTCCAATTTACTCTCAATCCTACGTCTGGATTTTCAAAATCGCTGAATTTCTCTGCAGACAACGCTGGGAGAACTTCATGGTCGTCGTATTCGTCTGCATCTACGTGATTATACCGCTGGACGTAGCTTGCTACAATTTCCCGTTGCAGCATAGCATCTCGGATGTATTAACTTGGAGATTGATGCGGCTGTGTATCGATCTGATCCTTCTCACCGATGTGATAATTAATTTTTTCACCGACACCCACTTGTACAATTTGGAGGTATGGTAGAAAGCAATATTTAAGACGTTT